>OX578134.1:92894479-93234479 GCA_951213105.1 Amaurobius ferox
ATATACAACATTTATAACAGACGAGAGTAATTTTTATATAATGCAAAGCTGTAAATGCAAGAGATTGAGTGTTTTAGTGTAATAGTGATGTGTTAGAAACAGTGTGTTATTAGAAATGCAATTATAAAAGTATAGATATTTCCTGGAGATTATAAGCAGTTTTACAACTTTAAGCAAATCTTTAATAAAATTTGCATGTAAAATGTAATTTTATAGAATTCTGAAATTAATTTATGATTAGTATATTGTCAATCTTTAATAGCAATCCCATATTTATATTATTCTCTGAGTGACAAATGCACTTAATGTTTTATTTTCTATTACTTTATAACCTTTGGCATCACGCAAGTAATGTTAAAGTCTCGTGATCTTTAACGTTTAAATATGCGTAATCTTGAAAGTTTGCACAGCGTCACAGGGTTCTTTCTTTAAAGGGGCGTGGTTGCAACTTCTAGATGGAGATAAATGGTTGCGTGTTTTGATCTACACAATCGATTTCACGGATCTAAAATCTACCAGTGGTGTTTAGATTAGAAATAAAACACAATAAAATATTAATATGGGACAATATTTGGTTTTCTATCGAATGATTTACTGCAAAACTACGATATTATATGTTACATTGTATAAAAAATAAATGTAAAATATATAGGATACGCCATTATTATTCACTTTTCGTTTTGGAAATAACATTTCATCTTGTCGTAATTAATTTTATATGACATCATAGCGCAGTTATTTCGTAGAATACAGTAAATTTTATATGATATCATGCTTCATTGACAATGTTTATGTGTATCTTTACCTTAAAATTATCTATCTGAGTACTTGCAACTTTCTTGATAGTTCAAAAATGTAATATTAAACTTTAATGTGGGGCCAGATCTAGAAATATTACAAAAATATAAATTGGGTAAAATAAACTGTATTAAATATAGCATTCCTCGACAAGACTAATAAAATTGAGAACAAATAATTTTGGCATCCTGGCGTTAATGTGGACAATTTATTTTTGGTATATTCATAACGGTGCAGACATTTTCAACATTCACTAACACAATTTGCCTTTCTCTCCGGAGAGTCTGACGCGAGTTATGGTCAGGTACGTCACATTGCGTAACTTGACTCAAGATCCAACCAAAGTTGGAGTCAGCGATTTCAAGTGTTCCAGAAAAAGAATATAGATCTGTGTACCCTGTAAAAAACAGACTTCAACAATACTCAGGGTAGAAACACAATCTTCTAAGATTTAGCGAGCAGCAGTTTATTTATGTGACTCTCTGCACCTTTAATTTCGCGACGAACGGCACGCCCAGGTGCCAGCTGCGAACTTGCATTCAAGGACGAACGGCACGCCCACGGGCCGGAGGAAATTTTACCCTAAAGGATGACTGGCGCGTATTGGTGTTTCTACGTGGAACGTTTTAATTTGAATGTATTTGTCTTCTAGATGGCGTTAAATGCCCGTGGAAACAACTTAAATGTATTTTGTAGATGTTTGACCTTGGCACAAGGAGAATCCAATGACTTATTTCTCAATTTGGAGCGGTGAAACACATGGTTCTGTAAAGTAAACAGAGCACTTCTCGTAGCATCAACAATTTTATAATTGAGTTCCGGGTCTCGTTCTGATTTTGTCTTTTATTGATTTCGTTGTTAAATTAGAGGAATATAAGAGAGGTTTTTTTTTGAGTGGGTGGGGGAGGGGGGGGGTAAAGGAATGTGCGGCAATGAAATGATTAGGTTATTTATGTTCTCATGGAAAGGAAGGCTGGGATTTCGTTAATATATCTCATCGAAAAGGTCCAGATTTGGAATAAAAATATATAAATCGTCAGAATCGGAATGAGGCCATAAATGGAATTTCCTTGTGTATACTGGAAAGGACACGGGATTATCAAGCTCTGATGGTGGGTATGGAGAACGCGTTGTGAAAACATTTCTAAGTGAACTTTTAGGAAAAGGATATACTTTGTATTTGGATAAATTTTTTACCTCTTCTGTACTTGCAAAATATTTGTTGTCTAAGAATACGCATGTATGTGGTACAGTTTTAAAAAATCGGAAGGACATGCCAACGAATTATCCATCTGTACCTAAAACATATATACATTAAAATTTTTAATATTTTGATAAAAGAAAATTTGTATAAAAAATATACATCAAATAGAAAATAAGTATTTCATTTCTTCCTGGCGAAAGTAGAATGCTGTGTTGAACGGGTGATTTTTAGTGAATTTTTTTCGAGAGTTAGGCTTAGCGAAAAAAAATAGCCGTCTTTTGGGCACATTTCGGAAACGAAGCGCTTCGTCCTTTGGGCCAGGGAAGTTTCGGAATGCCGCCGTCCCGAAAGGTTTAAACCGAATGTTACCGACAATTGCTGAAGCAAGAGACAGACGGTGGCCGAATTTCATACTCATTATCAGAATATTCTTTAACCTACAGAAGATTGAGAAACGACTGATTGAAACAGTATCCAACAATCCCTGGCATAACAAGTTAATATGTCTTTCATTAATGGATTGAAATTTTAAGGATCACATACCACCTTTATTATATAAATGTATAGCTGGGGAAAAAATTCCCTATCTATTATTATTCGAGCATCGTTTATCGTAAAGCAAATTTAGAGAGACCAAGTGATTAGGAATAACGTCCTCTATAAACTCTTGCACATACAATTTATATAAGGGGTCGTATTTATGTTAAAACATGCACAATGTTTGAAATATTCTATTGCAATACCCAAGCTCGTCATCATATTTCAATTCTAAAACGAAATTCTACCTCTGAAACCAAATTTCAAGTCAATTGTATGACGTCATTTGTGCTTTTTATGAGTAGATCTATGTAATACCATGGGTTAGATGTTAAATAATGAAATGAAGCGCTGTAAATTACATCAAACATAGATCATTTGCATTTTTGCACTTTACAAAATGAAATAATGAAATGTAGAAACTGCTTATTTGGCTTAATTTTATATTGTAAAATACAAGAAAAGCAAAGTATATATTTTAATATTTTAAAAGCAACAGCAGATATTCCTGAATATCTAGGTATGTTTAAAATAATGTGACCCTCTTGGAATACATTAAAATACATTAAACTTTAAGAAACAAGGTTCATGAAAGAGTAGAATTCGTATTTTTATATTTTTGACGTCATGATATATATACAATAAATAATAACTAATAGCATTTTAAATTCTAAATTTTATATAAACTGAGCTCAATGTATGTTTTAACATGCTGGTTTAATTCTTTAATTTACAATATAGCAAATTTTAAAAATATTTAGATGAATTTACCATACGGTGCATAAATATAATTTTTTTGCATGGCATACAGCACGAGATTTTGTGAACGATCAGTCCTCATTTCGATCTAATACATTTTTCTGCAAATATCTTCTTAATTTCCAAGAAAGTTTGTCAATAGCGTAATTAGTGAGACTTAAACGACAAATTATTTCTCTGAAATATGGGTTCTACAAATAAGTGAAGCAAAAATAATGTAATTTATATACATTTTCTTCTAGTTATAATATTATCCTTTGTAAGATTATTTTTATACGATATATAATATATCATGGCAGAAACAAGAACATAAAAGTTCTTAATCTTTTTATTGTTTTCCTCTAAAAGATATAGCTTGTTCCAGAGATTCAGAGCTGCTTGCGTGCATTGCATTCACGCAAACCTTCATCGCGTTGTTTAGAAACTGTTTTATCATTTGTTTGCCATAGCTTAGAACATATTGTTTTATTTTAATAGTATATATACATTATACATATCTCTGATCTTCGTATCTCGATTCGCGCATATGATAAATTATATAAATAAGTAAATAAAAATAAATATGGATATGGATGAAATTTTCAAAGTTATGTATAAATGACAAGTACATTTATTTTACATTTTTACAAGATTTTTATCATAAAGGTATGAAATTCTATTTAGTCTGACAACGAATTCCTTGGACTCGATGGAACGTACTTGTAAGTGATGCGTACTTCACATCTTTGCATTTCAAATAACTTAAAATAAAAAGTTCTGTTCAGTGGCAGCTGGTGGATCTGAAGATACGTGATTTAGGAAAAACTAAAATATAGTATATGTTACGCCATTTCATTTGTATTTATTTTACAGATATACTATTCCATTCTATAACTTTTATTGTTTTCAAATAATCCCTGAAATATTAAATATTTAGAATAATTGTTTTTTTTTTCATATACTGGTATTTATATTTTACTGTACATTATTTACATGTCGTAACTTTTGTTTCTGAAAATTAAAATTACGTAATTATATAAAAAGAAAGATCAATCATGCATAAAGCATGGGTTATGAAACACTTTCCAACATCAATGCAATTTTATTTAAACATGTTTAAAATGCGATACATTCCTCGGTAACATTTTTAAAATTATCACAAATATTACATTAATTTATTATATTTGAAAACTTAAAACTTCATCGAAAAACATGAACTTCATTCAAATGACGGCATTGAAATATAAATTGCATCAATTATATATCTCTAAAATGCGATACATTTCTCGGTAACATATTTAAAATTATCTTAATAATACAATAATTTATTATATTTGAAAACTTCATCGAAAACAAATAAACTTTATTCATATGACGTCATCGAAATATAAATTGCCTGATTCTCTCTATACAAGCAACATTTCATTCATAAACTTTTATCCATTCCTATCATTCTTCACAATACTATAATAATTTATTTTACATAAAAACTTAATATCATGGAGGTATAAGTAATTTAACTCTATGCTTAAAACTTTATCGTAAAAATCGTCTTCTCTGTGTAGAATCAATAAACGTTTCATTCATATCAGATATATTGCAGACTCCATGAGCTAAATAATTTTGCGTTAAAGAAATGCAGCAATTTTTATACAACTAATTCTACATGTTTTGGTGTTTAGTTTCTCCATAATTGAAAATTAAGCTTCGTTGTTGAAATAATTAAAGTTTGAAAAATCATTTAAACTCAAATATATTGTAATTGCGTTGTTTCAGTATGTAGATGCACAGAATTTAAGCAAAACCAAAGCGGGTTTAAGACGGATACAACACTAAATATGATTTAAAAGTCACGATTTTGACACAAGATGGATGTCATATTTTATTTTGAAGTGGGTCACGTAATCTCTTCATATAATGGTCACGTGATCTCCCCATATAAAGGGAGTAAATATTATTTTAATTTTTATTTCAAAAACTACCGAATATACAGGGTTAGAAAGAAATAAGTTTTCGATTTCAGAGGGCTCTAGAATGCATCCTATTGGTCCAAATGAGATAAAATTTGAAATACAGATAATTCATATGTTGCACTTGACATTTATTAAATTAAATATTTTAGTACAAATATCTGCCGATATGTGGCGCTGTAATACTCATGACAGCATTTAATAGGCTTTATAAATGTTAAATCATATTAAAAATAGCATTAAAACTGCTCAATATGTCCCCCTTCATATTTAACAATGTGCTCTAATCGCAGAACCATATTATCCACAGCTGACCGGTGTGAGTCTGCCAGAATATCAAGAACATGGCGCCGAATGCTATCCTTCACATTTGGCACAGATTTGGCCTTTTAAGGTAGATATTGTCCTTGAGGAAACCCCACAACCAAAAGTCGCAGGGAGTGATATCCGGCGAACGAGGAGGACATGCTGTTGGAAAATGCCGGCTGATCACCCGTTCAGCTGTGAAATGCTGTGTTAGCAATTGCTTTACACTACGCTGAATGTGAGGAAGTTCGCCATCCTGCATGAAAATGATGGCCTGAAGGTGTCAACGCTGTAGAAGTTGTGGGATTACAAAATTCCTCAGCATATCACTGTACCGTAGTCCTGTGACGGAACAGGTTTTGATTCCAGTTGCAGTTAACTCGTCAAAAAAATACGGTCCAATGATAAAGGTAGCCACAAAACCACACTATACTGTTACTTTTTCAGGATGCAAAGGTTGTTCCTGGATAGTTTGAGGGTTTTCCGCTGCCTAAATTCGACAATTGTGGGTGTTAATTTGCCCGTTGAGGCAAAATTGGGCTTCTTCAGTCCACAGGATGTTCCATGGACAACTGATGTCAACCACCATTCGAGCAAGGAACTGAATTCCAAAAGTTTTACGAACCTCTGAGTCTCCGTCCTGAAATAGGCGCACAGGCTTGATTTTGTAGGGATAAAAATTCAAAATCCGGCCTAAGATTTTTCGTAAAGTGGAATACGGCATATCCAATACACGGGAAACAACTGGTACACTCACACTATCATGCGGCGAATGACTGCTGGCTTCAACGACCGCGGAAGCCACATTTTCGACGCTAAAAGACTGGATTGGCTTTCGTCCTCTACCGGAAAGAATGCCAAGTAGCCCAGTTGTTTCAAATTTCTTTATCATCCTGCGTAGGGCACATGGAGACATTGGACCTCTTCGTAGTATCTGTTTCATACGACGGAATTCTTTTACAGCTGCAACGGAGTTCTGCTGGTTCTGGTAGAACAATTTCACCAGTAGCGCTTTTTCTTGCAACGTTGGCATGATGTGCTGAGTAGTAACTTATGTTCGTGCAGAATCCGCCTTATTTTTAGCCAAAGAATAATGCCACTAGGCATGCACTGTAACTCAAATAATATTTCGCATTTTCAATATATACAAATAAATACCGTTTGTTGTATAGCGCCATCTATAGGTGAACGTTAATACTAATATTTTTGATTTAATAAATGTCAAGCGCATCATTTGGTTTATCTGTATTTCAAATTTTATCTCATTTGGACAAATAGAACGCATTCCAGAATCCTCTGATTTCGGAAACTTATTTCTTGATAACCCTGTATGTTACTGATTGTTTTTTTTTGTATATTTTATGGGATAATTTAAATATTTCCTAAAACTTTTGAAGCAATTTGTGAGTTTTAAATTCGCTTAAAAATGTTTGAAAAATTATGTTCTATAGGGTTCAATGTATTTTATTTTTTCAACTCGGGTTCAATGCATTTCATTTCTTCAACCCGGGTTCAACCCGGGTACCACTTGGGTGGTATTATTCATTTGTATTCCCATAGGTCCCACAGACCGTCTGAACAACATACTAACATTTCATTTTGATAAAGTAATTTTTACGGCAGTTATCGAGCTAACGGACAGACAGAATGAACAGAATTATAAACACTTTTCAACTATGTTCTAAAGTGTTAACAAAGGAATCCTTTAAATATTGTTTGGCCTATTGGACATCAAAAATAGAGTAAAAATTTGCATTTCAGCATTCTAATATATAGTTTTCCCATTGGAGGTTGTTATAGAATTTTTTTAAAAATTCATTCTTGTTTATTTTATTCTACTCAGAGTAATTTATGTCTTTCTGTAACACTGCAAGTAAACTTATTTTATAGGGTTGCATCTTGGCACTATTCTAAGCAATATGGCGCGTAGGTATATCTCAAAAATTTGTGGTTTCCATCAACCATACACGTACATAAGATGGCACAAGAGAACTATATAATCAAATACATATCAGTCATAAATCCAGTTCAATACGCATTTGTGAGCAACAAATATAAATCATGCATAAAGCATTGAGTATGAAACACTTTCCAACTTCAATGCAATCTCATTTAAACATCTCTAAAATGCGATACATTCCTCGGTAATATTTTAAAAATTATCACAATACTACATTAATTTATTATATTTGAAAACTTAAAAGTTCATCGAAAAAAGAATTTCATTCAAACGGCGTCAATTAAATATAAATCGCCTGGCTCCTCGGTAATATTTTTAACAATATCATAATACTACAATAATTTCTTATATTAGAAAACTTCATCAAAAACAACTGAAATTTATTCAAATGACGCCATCGAAATGTAACACACCTGGCTCTCTCTATAAAAGCAGCATTTCATTCATAAACATTCTCCCATTCATTTCATTCATCACAATACTATAATAATTTATTTTACACCTGGCTCTCTCTATAAAAGCAGCATTTCATCCATAAACATTCTCCCATTCATTTCATTCATCACAATACTATAATAATTTATTTTATTTAAAAATTAAGACCATGGAGCTACAAGTATTTAAACTCTATGCTTAAAATTTTGTCGAAAAAAATCGTCCTTCTCTTTGTAAAATCAATGAATATTTCATTCATATATGCTACGCAGACTCCATGAGCTAAATAATTTTACGCTAAAGAAATGCAGTAATTCTTATATAACTCATCCTACATATTTTGCTGTTTACATTTTACATAAATGAAAAATAGGCTTCGTTATAGAAATAAACAAATTTGGATGATCATTTAAACTCAAATATATTATAACTGCGTTGTTTCAGTATGTAAATGCGCAGAATTTAAGCAAAAATAAAGCGGTTTTAGGACGGATACAACACTCAATCTGAATTAAAAATAACTTTAAAAATCACGATTTTTAGACAAGATGGATGCCATATTTCATTTTGAAGTGGGTCACGTGATCTCTTCATATAGTGGTCACGTGATCGCTTCATATAAGAGGTGTATTTATTATTTTAATTTTTATATAAAAAACTACTGAATATATTTTGTTGAATTTTTTTTAGATAATTTATGCGATAATCTGAATATTATTTAAATTTTTTGGAGCATTTTGTGAATTTTAAATCCGCTTAAAAAATGTTTTAAAAATTATGTCCCATAGGGTTCAATTTATTTCATTTTTTCAACCCGGGTTCAATCCAAAACTAATTGGGTGATATTATTCATTTATATTTCTATATGTTCCACGAAACGTCTGGACAACATACTAAAATTTCATTTTGATAAAGTTATTTTTACGGTAGTTATTGTGCGAACAGACAGACAGAATGAAAAAAGTCATAAACACTTTCAACTATGTTGTAAAGTTTTAAAAAATAATAATAATCTACATGGTGCTGCCGACTTGGCGATTTTCGCCAGCTCATGGTAACCAAGAAATGACTTAGGTTACATTATTTTGGTGCCTAATTGGCGACAGCGCATGCGCAGTATAAGCCCTTGTCGCGAATCTTATAGAAATACCCTAACTGAATGTACTACACTACACTGATGACAACCATGATCCCACATACTGCTACCGTTAACCTTTGGGTCGGTAGTGTGGTCTGGGTCTTCAACCATGATGTAATTGAATTTTCCAGTTGACAAGATAATATACGTTAATGATATATTTATAAATTAATGATATATTTATAAATTAATGATATATTTATATGCGTTAATGATATATATAATGCGTTCAATGATATATTTATAGTGCATTGATATTTATATACGTATGCCACTAACGTACGTGGGACACTATCAAGCGATATGACTGTATGCAATAATATATTGTGCTTATTCATCAAAGGTATTGAAATTTATGTGAACGACTCAGGTGAATATTAAACGGATGTTAAACAACGATATGACCATTCTACTATGCTGTATTATAAATTTAGATTTATACTGTTTATATAAAATGATTTTGGCATGCAAGTATTTCAACTTCTAGTATTCCTTATTTCACCAATCATTTATTGGGAAACCGATAATTATTTTATTCAGCAACATTTTTGAAACACATTTATTCAAGAGTGATTATATATATTAATTAAATTGTGATGAAACAAGTTCCATAAAGTACGTGTAATTGGTATTCCAGTAAAATTTAAATGTGGACTTTAGAAATAAATGATGAAGGACTGTTCAAAACAGCATAGAATGCCAATTAAGGGGAAAATCTCTCTCCCAAAAACTATGAATTGAAAAAGAAAAGTATTTTTGTAGTTAGTGTGATTGGAGTAATATTAATTCAAAACCTTAGCTATGCGTTGAGTTTAGTACAAAACGAGGCCTATAAGGCTGTAAGTTAATATCAGAGTTATTTCATTTATAGAAAAACGTATCAAAATTAGTGATAAACAGTGTGATTTGTTAGGATTTTTGGGGTTGCAAAAATAGTCTTTGGAATTTTATTTGAATGTGAATTTATTGAATTACAGAGGTTATCTTTATAAATCGTCAAACTTTGACAGGAGAAACAATGTTTATAGAACTCCTAAGGTATTAAAATATTGGGAAAATATGTTTTATAACATCATGAATTAAATGTTTTACATGTGAAACTTACCCGACCGTCCAAACAGCTGCTCATTTTCGCGGACGAATCGGACGGTCTGGGTCTTCAACATGTGAAACTTAGATAAATATTGAAAAATTTTAGTAACGATAAATTTATAAAAAATATAATTTAAAATTTAAAAGTAATATAATTTAAAATACGTTTTTAAACGTTTTTGTTTAATTTTTAACATGCTTTTAACCATGCTTAAATGTAACCACATCCAGATTTAGATAATTTCCGTGAGATACACACAATTTACAATTGCATAAATAGTATTTTACTAGCCGAATACCCGTTGAAAATCAACGGTCTCACAATAAGCAACCCCTGAATAATATAAGTTTTTGAATAATTTACGTTTCACATTTATTCGTAAAGTCAATCATTTTGGTGTGCAGAACCCCCTAATGAAGAAAATAATGGAAAACATAAATTGTGTACTTCTTCCTTTCGAACTATCTACACGTACACCAAGTCTCTATCTAATCCAGAAGCATACTATTTTATCATTTCCCCTTTCGAACGTTTTTCTGTGAAGCACACCTATAAATGAACATATTTGAAAAACTCCGTTCATCTTGCTTTTTTTTATCCCTTGATTGGTCCATATATCAAATATAAAGCCTTTATCATATTTAAAATGAAGGACGTCTCATTTATTCGGAAAACCGAACATATTGGTCTGCAACAATCTCTAAAGCAACAAATATTGGAAATCTGAAATTGTACACTTTCTTCCTTTCAAACTATCTACCTGTACACCAAATTTAAAGTATATATACAATCGCGAAGCATGTTTTTCTATCGCTTCACCTTTCGAACGTTTTTCTGTGTGCCACCCCTTTAAATGAACATTTTCGAAAAACCGTATTCATATTGGTTTTTTTTATCAAATGCACAAACACTAAATTTCAAGCTTTTATCACATTGTAAAGGAGGCGTTTTTAATTACTTCATAAAATCGAATATTCTAGTAAGCGACACCTCCTACAATAGAAAGTGTTTGAAAACTGAAATTGCACAGTTTCCACTTTTCCAACTATTTACCCGTACACCAAATTTGAAATCTCTATCTCATCGCGAAGCATGCTTTTCTTATCATTTCATATTTCGAATGTTTTTGTTTTGAGTACATACGCCCTTAAATATACACTTTTGAAAAACGCCATTCTTCTAGGGTTTTCTATCAGATGATTCGCCCATATACTAAATATCAAGCCTCTATCACTTTTTAAAACGGACGTTTCTCCCTCATTTCGAAAATCGAAAATTTTGTTGTGCGTCATCCCCTAAAGTAGAAAATAACGGAAATCTGAAATTGTACACTTTTTTCGTTCCAAACTATCTACTCGTACACCAAATTTCAAATCTCTATCTCATTCCGAAACATGCTCTTTATCAATTCACCTTTCGAACGTGTTTCTCTGGAGCACTCTTTTAAACTAACATTTTTGAAAAACTATATTCTTGTTGGGTGTTTTTATCAAATGATTTGCCCATATACCAAATTTCAACCCTCTATCAAATTTTGAAGGAGCCGTTTCTCATTTATTCGGCAAATCGAACATTTTGGTATGCGGCACCGTCTTAAGTTGAAAATATTGGAAAACTGAAATTGTACACTTTCTTCCAAACTATCTACCTGTACACCAAATTTAATAACTGCATCTCATTCCGATGCTTGCTCTTCTATCATTTCGCTTTACGAAAGTGTTTGTGTGGAGTACACTCTCTACCGAACATTTTTGAAAAATACGATTTTTTCAGAGGGTTATATCGAACGATTGACCTGTGTTCCAGTACCAAATTACAAGTTTCTATTTATTCAGGAAGTGCCTAAAAACCTGACAGACGAACAAGAAGACAGACAGACAGATAGGCAGAATAACACTTGCCAATTAGTGTATAAGACTAGCCGAATATCCTTTGAAAATCAATGGTTTTACAATAAGCACCCCTGAATAGTGTAATTTTTTGATATATAATGCATCACATGTATTCGGCAAATCGAAAATTTTGGTGTGCAGAACCCCCTAAAGAAGAAAATATATTAAAATATAAGTTTCGCATTCCTTCCTTTCGAACTATCTACCCGTACACCAAATTAAATTCTACCTCATATCGAAGCTTACTATTTTATAATTTCCCCTATCGAACGTTTTTCTGCTAAGCACACCCATAAATGAACATTTTTGAAAAACTCTGTTCGTCTTGGTTTTTTTATCAAATGATTGGCCCATATACCAAATATCAAGCCTCTATCACATTTAAAAGAAAGTGTGCTTAACTTATTCCGAAAATCGAACATATTAGTATGCGAACCCCTTAAAGTAACAAATATTAGAAATCTAAAATCCCGCATTTTCTTCCTTTCAAACTATCTACCCGTAACACATATTTGACGTCTCTATACTATAGCGAATCATGTTTTTCTATCACTTCACCTTTCGAACGTTTTTCTATGTAGCACCCCCTTAAAAGAACATTTTTGAAAAACACTATTCATCTTTGGTTTTTTATCAAATGTTTAGCCTATATACTAAATTTCAAGCATTACATTGTAAATGGGGCGTTTTTCATTTTTTGGCAAATCGAATAATTTAGTGAGCGGCCCCCCCTACAATAGCAAATGTTGGAAAACTGAAATTGCAGATTTTCTTCCCTTCCAACTTTTTACCTGTACTCCAAATTTGAAGTCTCTCTCTCTCTCATAGCAAAGCATGCTTTTTCTATCATTTTATCTTTCGAATGTTTTGTGTGGAGTAATCCCTTTAAATATACATTTTTGAAAAACGCTATTGCTCTTGTGTTTTCTATCAGAAGATAACCAAATTTGATATCTCTATCTCATCCCGAAGCATGTTTTATATCAATTAATCTTCCGAACGCTTTTCTCTGGTGCACCCCCCCTAACCGAACATTTTTGAAAAACTATATTCATCTTGGGTACTTTCGTCAAATGATTAGCCTATATACCAAATTTCAAGCATCTGTTAAATTTTAAAGCAGCCGTTTCTCATTTATTCGGTAAATCGAACATTTTGGTGTGAAGCACCCCCATTGGTAGAAAATATTAGAAATCTGAAAATTGCACACTTTCTACCTTTCGAACGATTTACCCATACACCAAATTTGAAGTATCTATCTTATCGCAAAGCATGATTTCCTATCATTTCACTTTTCGAACGTTTTTCTGTGTGCCACCCCTTTAAATGAACATTTTCGAAAAACCGTATTCATATTGGTTTTTTTTATCAAATGCACAAACACTAAATTTCAAGCTTTTATCACATTGTAAAGGAGGCGTTTTTAATTACTTCATAAAATCGAATATTCTAGTAAGCGACACCTCCTACAATAGAAAGTGTTTGAAAACTGAAATTGCACAGTTTCCACTTTTCCAACTATTTACCCGTACACCAAATTTGAAATTTCTATCTCATCGCGAAGCATGCTTTTCCTATCATTTCATATTTCGAATGTTTTTGTTTTGAGTACCTACGTTTGTTTTGAGTACCCACCCCCATTTATTCGGTAAATCGAACATTTTGGTGTGAAGCACCCCCATTGGTAGAAAATATTAGAAATCTGAAAATTGCACACTTTCTACCTTTCGAACGATTTACCCATACACCAAATTTGAAGTATCTATCTTATCGCAAAATATGCTTTCCTATCATTTCACTTTTCGAACGTTTTGGGGTGGACCACCCACTCAAGAGAACGTTTACAATAAAATCGATTTTTTCAGGGGCTTTTATCGGACGACCTAGTCGTGTACCTCATTGTAAGTCTCTGTCTATTCGGGAAGTGCCTAAGAAAAGCGTGACAGATGGACAGACGGACACTTGGCAATTAGTATATATTGATTTTTCTCTAAATATTTTCTTTTGAAAAGCAAAATTTTTTAACATGAGACTTCAAATATACATAAACTGTATACATAATTTTCATTCCAATATTGGCCATAAAAAAGAAGTACGTATAAGAATTCCTCAATGTACTCAAAGTATCATTTGAAATTCTGAAACTACACTTTTTACTTTCCTTATATACATAATGTATAAGGAAAGTATTGTGATGGAGTCGAAAATTCGAATTCGATTTTTCGACGGGAGAGCACGTTTCAAGCATCCCTGATCACGAATAAAACATTTTTGAAGTGATGTCTGTGTGTATGTGTGTGTGTGTGTGAAAGTATGTGTGTGTGTGTGTGTGTGTGTGTGTGTGTGTGTGTGTGTGTGTGTGTGTGTCAGTGAGTCTGTGGAGACAATAACTGACGAACGAATGGACTGATTCGAACAAAATTTGGAACAAAAATCACAATCCGTAAACACTGGAAGCCTGTTGTTTTTATACGCAATTGAATGTTTAGAACTCCTAAATTTTCGAGTGAAATTTTGATAAAATCGTCAAAAACTCAAAACCACTAATAAAGTTACGCAAATAGGCATTTCTTATGTAATTTTTCATTAGAAAACGATTGGCATAAATTTTAGAACGTTAACATGAACCGTTCTCGAGATATTGCACATTTTTCAAAAAAATTATCAAAAAGTTATATAAAATAAAAAAAAATATTTCCTATTCAGAAACATGTTCACTTTTCATATGTATTACCATGCGATAAATTGGGTGACATCATTCTCGTGGATCTAGCTCGTTCCATTCATATAAAATTATACTTTGAGTAATATTTTTGTATTTGAACGCCAGTAGTCATTTATCTGCTGTAAGAATAACTTATTTCTCCGTCCATAGCGTTTGGCGAGATTTTGCCGAGAATTTAGCAGAATGTCGCCAACTTGGCGACATTTTTAATTGTTGCCAAATTAACAAAAATCTCGCCACATTGATAAAAATGACACTAAATCAATGAAAATGACGACTAATTGAAGATAATTCAATATCTTGGAAAGAATATATGTATCAACTATAAGAATAACATTTTTTAACTGTAAAAGTAGTAAATTCATTGCATTGTATAAGGAAAGTCATGTGTTGCCCACATCAGATTTTTTTAAATGTAAACACTCGTGAATTTATAATAGCAGCTGAAATCCATTGGTATCTATATAAGTACAGACACGTATTGCTTGTAAAATTTAACCATGGAATTTAACCTTTTATGAAATTTTTAATATTTGCTCCATATTTATTTCACACGAAAAAGTATTTAAAGAAAACTTTTTTAATGGCATATTTACTAGTATTCCTAAGTAAGATGTCAAACAAATAAATATTCGACAATTTTCACATATTGCAATAGTTTTTATTCGTCTTGCGTATTAAACATAAAACAGATGTATGCTACGCCTCGTTGATTGAAATACGGATATTTAATTTCCACTTTAGCACAATTATTCGAAACATATCCTTCTCTAGGTTTTATCTTGCTTAAAAATGAATTATACGTTTTTTTATTTTTTTGAGATATGTAAATATTTGTTATTAACTCTTTCTTCAATATTTTGCTTGAATAATTTCGTAGCTTTGCAAGTATTTGCAAAATCCATTACATAATTGCTTATTCAATGGACTGAAAGTATCTTTTAATAAAAATATACTCAAATTATTTCTCTAATCCTCATGGATGGATGAAACGGAAAAATTAATATATTCAGTTCAAGTTCATTTATTCCCTACCGAAAACTAGATTTGCATATTCCAGTAGGATTTATTAAATATTCCAGTGGAACAGTATGATAAAACAAGGAATAATAAAATATGCGGTTCCATCGAAAATCATAAGAGATGACAGTTTTTAAAACTGCTCAAAATTATTACGTCGTAAATTATATTTGAAAATTCAATGTTTGATACCTGAAATTAGTTTATTGAATATGTGGGCTGATGGATGACACTACACATGCAGACATATGCTAAATTTAAATATTTGATTTTCTCAATTTATATTTTATCTCGAATTGAAACTAATAATGTATTTTATGCATAATAATTATTGTGTATGATGATGCTTATGAATTAGTATAATTAATGAATTAGTATACGTACGTTTCAAAAATCAACTGGATTTCTCTCTTCTGCTGAAAATCTCTGGACATTAACGCCCAAATTAATATTATACTCCATTGGCTAAACTGAAATAGATAAATGTGATCTTAGCGCCGACACCTAGTGAGATGAAAGGGAACTAAAGCTAGAAAGCAGAAAACAAGAAAATATGAACATGAGACGCGAATAAGGAAAACAGCAGTCAGAAAGTATGAACATACAGAGATAAAAATTGGGGAAATGTGCCACTATATTGAAATTCCCTTTATTTTTTTCACTTTAGCCCTTGTGCTTATTTGGGTTTTCAGGTTCAGACTTTTTATACTGAAGACCGAATTTCAGTTGATTTCTAAAACGTGCCTCATTTATCTTGATTTACACAAAATGTTACGTTATGAACCAGTTAAATATTGTCGGTATCATTCAGTTTTGTAAATTAGCACTTCGACAACTTTGATATCATGATCTGTATTTCCCATTTAATTCTAAAACGATCATCTACGTTCTAGACTCTGTATTCTCGTTATAAATCCCTTGATAGATAAATATATATACACACACATACATACACACACGACTGCACGCGTTATAATAGTGCAGATATGAAAATTCCAGATTATAAATGAGAAAATTATTGCTCTGTAGTAAACAGTATACATAAATTAATATAACAGGCCCACAAAATACATCCGAAAAATGTATTTTAGCTTAATAAATTGAAATGTAAGTTCGTCCATTATATGATGACAGTTAAAGTATTTTTAGTTACATAGTAATTGATTTGAAGCAATAGATTGACTAAGTTATACTAACGCAAATATAAACTATTAGCAAAACGCAAATATAAACAATTCACTAATGTTAAGCCGATTCTTATCTTATTTCAAGAATCAATAAGCAAACTGCCTCTAATTGGTACTCATTTGTACATAATTGCACGTATTTCCACTTACTTATCTTGTTATTACTATTTCGATTATTTTAGGCCAAATTTATCTCCCTGCTTTTCTCCCAATATCAATGAGCAAATCAAATGCCTGTCCAAAATACAATTTATTATTCTTCAAACTGTGATTTATTGCAAACGCTTGTTATTACCATTAATAAAACTGTCGAAACAGAGCAACATAATAATGAGCTAGTTACAGCGAAAAATGCTGTTGAAATAATTTGAAGTAAACAAGCACACGTTTCTGAAATCTTTGGATTTTCGTCTTTGGTGAAAACAAATCTGAACCTGAATTCTTATATGGTCGCCAAACTATACTGGTTTTACAAAAGATTGCTTAACGACAGAATCTAAAATTCCAGCGCCACCAAGTTGTACAAAGCTTATTTGGATGTTCATATTCAAGTTTATCGGCACTGAAAAAGAAATAAAACCAAAAATTCTTAAAATACATGTTTGCTTGCTTAACATCATTTGCACAGCATTTTAAATTTTATCACGTTCATTATTCATTACTCACCCGAAGTCATGTTCCATGTTATATTCATGTATAATACTATAAACTACATGTATTCTATTTTAAATTATTAAAACTCGAAGATTATGGTGCCAGAGCGTATTCCCTCGAAACTTTTTATCTTAAATACAGAACCCAAATGTCCAAAGCAGATGTTTGCGGACTTTAAGATAGGAATCGTTTAATGCTACAATAAGGGAATGTAGTTTGGAAAAACGAAAGACACTAATAGCGATGCATTGTCACCGCTTAAGAATGGCGACGAACGGAAGTTAAAGAAAAACTAAGCAAAATATTGCGTTAAACAAAGAATTCTTTTCCAAATAGCTTTTCGCCATATTTCTTTTTCTTTCTGATAAGAACGTAAGAAGTTGGATATTTCTTAGTGTGTTTTTTAATATCATTTAAGTTCTTGAGTTTGAATGTAGTACACTAAGAAATACTCTGAATTCTAAATTTCGTGAACTGTATCACTAGATTATATGCTTTAAATTATGCATGCTAAAGCATAGAACACAACTTTTTGTTTTCAGACATATATAAATTAAGTGTTGACTATTCAAAAATAAAAATTTGAGAGTTTGAAATAATAAGTTTATCCGCTCCGCAAAAGTTTGCTTAGAGATAAATTATAGTATTTTATAATAAATTTATATTAAGATGATTAGATTGCAAATAATGTTATTTTTAAAATAATAAATGCTAACCAACTATTTTATGGTTGAAAATTACATTAAATGTAAAAAATTCCCCTAACTGATGTATAAAATAAAATTAAATTAAAGTACTTTAGTAGCATCACAAATCGTTGTTTAAAAGTATCAGCAGTTCGTAGAGGCAAAACAAAGGCCTCCATTTTTATGATAAAATTACATATTAACCCCACCATCATATGCAAGATAGCGTAAGTCCATATATAGCTGATAACAAAAATACAAAACATACATAGTAACAATGCACATACATAGTAACAAAAATAAAAAACATTGAAAACATAAACCTGGTAGGTAGTTGAACATTATAATAATACTACGCTAATCTAGCATGCATAATCTTTAATTCCTTTAAATGTGAATTCAAAAAACAAAATTTATCAAAATATTTTATTATTGAATAAAACTGCGAAATTAAGTACTAACAAGAAAGATCAATCATGCATAAGCATTGATTATGAAACACTTTCTAACTGAAATGTAATTTCATTTAAAAATTTCTAAAATGTGATTCATTCAGTGGTAATATCTTTTACATTATCACAGTACTACAGTAATTTATTATACATAAATATTTAAAACTGTATCGAAATATAAATCATCTGATTCTTTATGCAAAATCAATGAATATTTCATTCATATAACTTGTATTCCAGACTCCAGAGCTAAATAATTTTGTGTGAAAAAAATTCAGCAATTCTTATGTAATTCATCTTACAATCGCTTGAGATATTTGCATTCTGCATATGTTAAAATTAGGCTTCCTTGAAGAAATAATAAAAGTTTAGGGATCATTTAAAATCACAACTATTGTAATTGCATAGGCACGGAATTTAGATACACAGATAATACACAGATAATATATATGTGTATGTGTATGTACTCAAAGTATTGGAATCGTGCCGAAGATCGGAACTCGAATTTTCAAAGTATCTACACGTTTTGGGACTTCTAGAACACGAAAAAACTACTTTTAGGAAGACGTCTGTGTGTGTAAGGGTGTATCTGTGTATGTTTCTGTGTGTCTGTGTGGATATTACATCCACTCTAATTGAAAAACTAATGGACCGAATTTCATACAATTTGGTAGGTATGTTTTTTGTGGGAAATCCTGATGTTCATTAGATTATAGTACGATTCGTAATAAAAGAATCTGCCTTCTTTGCGAAATGGCCGCAGAAATTGCCTTTATCCACTCTAGCTAAAAACTAATGAACCAAATTTAACAAAATTTGGAGTATAATATTTCAATAACCTACAAGTGATTTATATACCAAATTTAACAAACTTTTGTATATAAATCATTTGTAGGTTATTCTACTACGATTCGGGAAAAAGGAACGGGCTATTTTTGCGAAATGGCCAGCAAAAATCGTTATATATAAAAATAAAAGACAACGTGTGCTCAATTATATCAATTAAATTCCTATTTTATATGTGATTTTTGACAACAAAAAGAATAAGACTAACCCCATTACTCTAGGACTAGCCGTTCTTGAGATATTCTAGTTTTTTCGCGTTTTCGCTACGCCACCTTTGACAATAAGTCCAGCTATCAAATGAGAACCAAATTTAAGTTTAACGTGTAAATTCAATGTCATTTAAAATACTTATGTTGTGCAGATAAACTCAAATTATCATTGAATAAATAAAGATAACGAATATGAGTCTGCAGAGAAAGACATGTGCTGTCCACATCAGAATTTTTAACAATATTACACCAATGATTTATAGAAGTGAACGGGGATTATTTTCAGGCCATTTCGAAAAAAATGTATAATCTATATTTAAAGATCCATCAAATTTTTGTCGAATAAAATGTTCAACAAATTTAAGCTGTGTACCAAATTTTAACTCTCTAGGACGTAGGAAAGTGCATTTAAAATGCCATCAATTAAATTTATCATGAAGAGTTATATAAAATTTAAAAAAAATGAAAAATTGTTATCTACCAAATTTGTTTTAAAATATGAAGCCACTCCTATATGCAAAACGTTTAAACAAATGGAGAGATATTTATTATATAATATCTCTCTCTTTTCTTTCTGGAAGATATCCCAAAGTCAGAATTTAATTGAATTTGTTTTTTTCCCTATATTAAATAATTTTTTTAATTAAAAAACTACTTAACATATTTTACTGAATTTTTTTTATATATTCTATGGGATAATGTGAATATTTTCTAAAAATTTCGAAGCAATTCGTGAATTTTAAATTTACTTAAAAAATGTTTGAAAAATTAGGTCCCATAGGGTTCAATGTATTTCATTTTTTCAACCCGGGTTCAATAAAAAACTAATTGGGTGATATTATTTATTTATATTCCCATAGGTCCTACAGACCGTCTGAACAACATACTAAAATTTCATTTTGATAAACTCATTTTTACGGCAGTTATCGTGCTAACGGACAGACAGACAGACAGACAGACAGACAGACAGACAGAATGAACAAAGTCATAAACACTTTTCAACTTTGTTGTAAAGTGTTAATAATAAAACGATATGTTATTGCAGTAGCTTCTTATGCTCTTATAAGTGTAGTATTTTAATTCTATGGTATTAAATTGAAATATAGATCAGGGATCAGCAAAATTTCACCACTAGCGAAAAACAGGCCTATGATTAAGTATTTAACTGAGCACATAATTAAGTATTTAATTGAGGAAAACCTTACATACAAAAATGTTCTTAAATGTAGTATTATAAACAATAACATAAGGAAATAAAAAATAAGCTAAATCTTGCTATTAGAAGCACCACTTTAAATACAAGCAATAAAATTATTAGATTCAATTTGTTGAGATATGAAAGGCATTCTATTAATTTACAAAATGTGAAAAAAGTACCCTCTTCAAAACAATTCATACGGAAAATTTAAAAATGCGAATTTGGTTGGCAAAAGTAAAATACAAAAGACCTTATTCACGCTTAATTCAAATATGATATCGGACAAAATGAGTTTCCGTACTTTACATTCGATAATTCCATTCAAGTAGGGACAAAATCTCTTTTATTGCACAGTGAATTAAAATTTCTAAGATAGTATTTTCTATAATAATTAGAAAAGCCAATAATGAGGACATGGTTTAAGGAAACTTTATAAAAGCTTTCTTTCTAGCTTGGAAATTGGAAGATTTTGAGTTTTCACATTTATTCTTTTTTCAATTGTTTCCGAACCAAAAGAATCAAATGAACTAAAAAATATGAACGCTATGCAATTTTTTTTCAAACCATAATGATGTATTTTAAGTGACCAAAGTGTCAGACACGTCTTTATAAAGTTAAAATATAAAATGTAGGTAAATATTTGAAAAAATGTATATATATAGCAATAATATCTTAATTTAGAGTTTAAGAAAACTGGTAAATAACGAGAAAATACACATTGATAAAGTCTACATTTTTTTTAATTACAGTTATTTTACTTGAAACAACATGCAATGGAATTAAGTGGTGGATAGGAAATACTTTCAGCATGTCACATATGGCCACCGTAAATATTAGTTTTCGAGTAGATTGATTTGCATGGAACTGATCAGTATTTACATTAAATAATAATTATAATAATGCTACGTAAATCTAGCATGCATAATGTTTAATTACTTTAAACATGAATTTAAATAGTACAATGTACAAAAATAAACTGATCAGTATTTACATTAAATAATAATTATAATAATACTACGTTAATATGGCATGCATAATCTTTAATTAGTTTAAACATGAATTTAAATAGTATATTGTATGAAATATAAAAATATTATAGTGAATAATTGGACTAATAATTACTAATAAATGCTAATAAATAAATAAATAGTATACTGGATAAAGGGACTGGGATAAAAACCAACTATTAATAAACATAAATCAGCTTTGTACGACTTTAAATTTTAAATCAATGTTAATGTGACTGTTATTTAATACTCACTAAAACAAAACAAATGCTTCTAATTACTATTTTTTCATAATTTCACTTTAGCCATTATAGATGCTAGTAAATTACCAAAATCATTTATTATTTAACAAGTGGTGAAAATATTGAAATCTAAAACATTCGTTAACATTGCCAGACAAGTTTGACATTTCGTATTATTATCTTTGTTATATAAAACTGGTTTTAAAAATAGAAAATTATTTTGTTTGCTACAATGATTTTAATATCGATTCAACTGCGTTAAAAATGCATGCGGTTCGAAGAAATTTATTAATTAAATAGTCTTTTTCTAAAGGTTTTGTGATTAAGAACATTATTTTAAATGAAAATAATTAAATAATCATATCCAGTTTCCTAACATCAGTAATGTTTTCTATTAATTAAGAAGAGTAAAAGAGAAAAATCTTTGCAACAAATTATTCATACGTAAAATAAAAAATGATGTGTACGTTACAGGCTAAAGTTAATTACAAAAGACCTTATTTCGGCTTTCTTTAAAAATGTTATGACAGCCAAATGAGTTCCCGAGCTCTATAATCTAGTAACCCATTTAAGTATGGATAACTTCCACTCATTTCAAAGCGAAGAGATACTTCTTGAAATAAAATTTCCTGTAATAATTAGAAATGATGATAATGAATATGGCTTATGGCAACTTATAAGAGTAATGATTTCATTACGGTTTAAAGATTGAATCAATAGTTATTCCTGCAATTTTACCGTTTTTAATTATTTTTGTTAAAATTTATATATGTAAAATTCTTTCCAATAAAAGACCATGAATCAAAATTAGTTTTAATATACTATGTTTAATATGATTAAATTTATAGAGAGTTCAGAAGAAAAAAAAATAGTTACTCTTAATCTATCATAATTTTTAAAAAGTGTAAAACGTTCATGTTTACACTAAAGTCTTTGTGAATAAAGTGAAAACTTTTCCTGTAAGTAAATGCTTTATGGATAGAAAAATATGGAATATAAATTTAATGCATGGCTTTAAAGAATAAAGTGATAATTTGTTTTGTTATATATTCATAATATTATTAGCCATTGGGAAGTTAGAGGACTAATGGCTTAGTTGTCAAATGCCTGGCATTTGTAAATAAATAAATAATTATTCTTAGCCTGGTCAAAAAATATGTATATGTCCAAATGGTTGGGGAATTTTCCGTTAAATTAGTCAGAGTAAAAATGTTGCAATTTCCGCTTTATGCTAGCAAATAACATCGCAGCATCGCGGAACTTAATATCATAATTGCAGCAAAGTTATACATTATTATAAAAACATCAACGGAATGATCATAATGATAAAATGACGAAAAGATTACTAATGATACCATAGGTAGACTTGAATCATATTTGCGGATGAGAAACAGCTTCAGTCAAATCTCTAAACTTGACATGGGTGCATCAGCTTCATTGACCGTTTCTCAGTAGAAATTACTTGTGCTTAAAGACGATGTTCCGGAATTCACAATTATGAATTCTGCAAATATTGTGAACATCACCTATACTTATAAATATGTAGAAGCGAAAAATGCAGATTTTAAAATACACACTACTAATTGTATATGACTTATATGTATGAAAAATATTTATCAAAATATATTTATTAAACTGCATGCAAGTTAAATGTATGAAAGAAAAAGCATACAGACTTTTAACTTTCTATATGTTCCAGTTCTCGAGTTATCCCTCCAAAACGGATGCATTCCTATGGCGATCCCTGGATGGGCTGGGATGGTAAGGTTAGATATCCAAAAAATTAAAATGTACCGCGAAAGGTAACGATATGCGAAATATGTTTTTTCTGGCTACATCGAATCTTTAGTTATTTCCGTAAAACGAGTACTTTCTTATAGCTGGTCCAGCACAGGACAGACAGATAAATTCCAACTTTCTAAGAATTGAAAAATACAACAAAAAACAACGACATACCAAATTTGAATTTGCTAGCTGCTTCGGTTCTCGAGTTATTTAAAAAAAAACTACGGTCCTATATAGCTGGCCCAGTCTTGCCCCCAAAAATTGAAAGAGGAAATAATTCAAATTTACCTCAAATCATAACGATATTTTATATTTTGTATTTCTATGTAGCTGCTCGAAATATTCCCCAAAAGCGAAAACGTTCGTATGGCGAACCCAGGAAGAGCTATTCCGATAACTATACCTTCTCGGCAACTATACCTTAAAAAAGACATACCAAAGACATACCAAATTTAGACTCCTTCGCTGGCCCGTTATCAAATTATTATCGTTGTATATCGTTGTATTTCGTAGTATATTTTAATTTTCTGGATTTCTAACCTTACCGTCCCAGCCCGTCCTGGAATCGCCATCGGAATGCACCCGTTTTGGAGGAATAACTCGAGAACTGAAACAACTAGAATGTTAAAAGTCAGTATGCTTTTGTCTTTTATAGATTTAACTTGCATACACTTTAAAAAATAGTACATTTATCTGGCTAGCTCAGAACGGGCAAGCCCGATATAGTTCAAATTCCCAAGCAGTAGAATATACCACAAAAACAATGATATACCAAATGTTGTTGTTGTTGAAACCCAGACCGTCCGACCTACCAGAAAGGTGTAAATGGATTTTCTTGCTGATTTGATTCTCGAGTTACTCTCAAGAAACGAGTACATTCATATCTCGGATTCAGGATGGGCTTGATCGATAACATTTAAAATCCAAAGAATTAAAAAATACCTTAAAATATAACGACATATCAAATTTGGACTTTCTGTCTACACCAGTTCTCGTTATTCCCCAAACTTATACATTTCTATATGCGGTCCCAGGACGGGATGTATTGATAAGGTTGAAAATAAAATGAATTAAAATGTAACTTAAAAGTCAACGACATACATAATTTCATGTTACTATGTTTAATGGGACTTGGTTAATTAGTCTTTTAAAGATTTTAAAACTAAGGGCATTCTATGGAGGACCCAGTACGGAATGGCTCGATGAGGTTAAAAATAATAAAATATGTACCACATCACATTTCTGTTACTATTTTTAACGAAACTTGATTTACTATGTCCTCATAGATTTAATCTCACTGACAGACAAACAAACGAACACCATATCAAGTTAAATAAAATGTTGTAAAAATACAAATACAAGAGAATATTTATAGATTCTTTTTTATATGATGAAATAATCAAGTTGATTTATGGAACGGTAACAACATATGAAATGAATGAATATTATCTGTAGTAGATTGAGTTTCTATCAAAAAACCATTGTAAACAACATTTAATATCCACACTAAAAACTGTAACACAACTGGCTGGTCAACTTCAGAAATATGACTGGAGCACTTACTCAGCATTTATGCCTTTATACACATAGAACTGCAAAGCCATTACTAGTGATGACTCCAGCAACTTAAAACTGGATTTTTATTTTATCTATTACGCCGAAAATTCACTATGCCCAATAAAAATATTTTTTTCGTTATCAATTTGCCAATATGTTCAATATACTCGTAATAATAAAATTGACTATAATTGTGGCAATGATTTTCCCAATGACCCTTGCTAGACATATTTGAGAGGCTTTACATATGAGGCTTTCGATAATTTTTTTTTTAAATATAGAGCATAATTAGCGTTTAGACATTATAGGTTCTCCATGACAGTCCTATAGATGCTGATATCTGCCATGGAAGTGTCTACCGAACTGAACAATGTTAATAGCCAAAATATATGTTTATTCGTCAGTTACTTTTGCAAGGTATTTTTAAGATTTAAATTTCTGATGAAAAGTCAACAAACAATTTAATCTAATGAAAATAAACACGATTAAGCTAATGAAATAAAGACCATTAAACTAACAAAAATAAACACGATTAAGCTAATAAAAATAAATTTGATGTTTAAAACTTCAATTAATGAATAAAATATTTTTGATTTTGAAATTCTCGAAAGCTAAATCAAATTGAAAGTTTTTAGTTGTTACTTCAATACATGTAATTTTGTGTGTGTCCGTAAGTATAAATTACATTATTATTTATATTGCATTTATTTACTGTCCGTGGCAACCAGGTAGTTCCAGATTAGCATGCATATGTAACCGACAAGATACTGAATATTTTAAAGTACGCCACCAGTGGTTGGTTTAATTTGATTACATTTTATATATAGATTATAAGCATTCTATTGCGCATAACAAATTGTCAGTAAATCTAATCGCATTAAAGAGTTCATCTTAGTACTTTGTGATTAATAACATTTTTATCAATGAAATAAATAAGAGAAGAAACGTATGCAATCAACTACGGTCTATAAAGCAATCTATTTGATTGAATTCGTCGAATAAAGAAAGCACTTTCAAAGAAGATTCAAAGGGAAATTACAAAAATGTGGGCATTAAAGTTTCCAGTTAATTATAAATATTTAATTCAGAATGACAAATATAATAGTATATATATATATATAAGTGGAACAAGATAAATTTCAAATAATTATAATCAAGTTACCCATTATGAGTAAGAATAATTAAAAATCCTATAAATAAACAGCAAAATAAAAAGTTTATGATATTTGCTTAAATAATATAAAAATGATATCAGAATAATAGAAATAATTAGAAATAGCAATATTATTTAATAAATATTATGCAAGTATTATATACAAAACAATAAGTTTATTTTTTCTCTAAGGCGATAAATTTTGCAGTTTGAGATATTCGTTTATAGAAAAGGCCGAAGTGTGAATCCTTTTGCCATCGTAACACGTTTCCACCACAGAGGGCAGATTCTATTACAACTAAAGGCTCCAATTTAATATGCTATCTAGTGGGAGATGTAGTCATTGGGACCGTACCATCTTTTATGTGACCCACCTCTTCTCCAAAGGCCTTTGGGACATTGAAATTTATCGTGCTAATACCCGCGTAGACAAGGGGATAATTTGAGGTGGCGTCAGATATCAAACTGGGAACTTCCGAGTGAGATGCTCTTGCCGTAAACATTGGGCTATTCCCGTCCATAACACTGCTTTTTAAAAATATAATTTTAATATAAAAATATGTGTAGTGATTCTAATAATCAAGTTATAGCAGTAATAATTGGGATAATCAAGTAAATAGTAATAGTTCGTAAATATAACCGAATTAATGCGTAATGATCGTAATAAGGAAGCACTAAAGTCAGTGTCACAAGCATTTTGATATATTTGCAAATTTTTTTATTCATCTTCGAGCAGCATGTTTAATATTGATTACTTATTTTGTTCCATTTTAATCTTTCCAGTAAAACAAAGGGATCAAATATCGATCCAACAACGAAATATGATCCTACGCAAAAATTATTTCAGTACTAAATGTAGTGTATCTCGTGATTAAAGGGCTGAAACTATCTCGTGGAATATAAATCTTAATTATCACCGACTTAGTTTTCTTTAGTTTAAATACGTTTAAAAATAACTTACGATATTGCAGATAAACCTTTATTTAGAACATTAAACCATGTTGTTAATATTGTATTAGATCCTACACAGTACTATAACTCATGAAATTTCATTTAATTAATTAATTATATATATAGCATAACAAAAGTATTCATGTATATTATTATATAATTAAAAGAACACCGATTGGAATTGACTAAGTATTTGAATTTGTACTGCGTTTTGCTGCCTCATCCGTTTAGTTACAAATATAAATATCCAAATGGAACCTATGAGCCTATGACCTATAAGGATAGAAAAATGAAAGTAACCTACCCCAATTTGGCCGGTGTGTGTGTGGGGGGGGGGGTGACCCTCACTCTCCGGTTTAGCATGCTTTACACCGCGGTAACACTCCCTAGAGCCAGTACATCACTATTGAAATGATAAACCATATTCCATATGAAAGACTGGAACGAAAAAACCACTGAAGTAATCCATTTTACAAGATTATAGCATAACAATATATATAGCATAACAAAAGTATTCATGTATATGATTATATAATTAAAAGAATACCGATTGAAATTGACTAAGTATTTGAATTCGTACTGCGTTTTGCTGCCTCATCCGTTTAGTTATAAATATAAATATTCAAATGGAACCTATGAGCCTATGACCTATAAGGATAGAAAAATGAAAGTAACCTACCCCAATTTGGCTGGTGTGTGTGTGTGTGGGGGGGGGGGGGGTGACCCTCACTCTCCGGTTTAGCATGCTTTACACAGCGGTAACACTCCCTAGAGCCAGTACATCACTATTGAAATGATAAACCATATTCCATATGAAAGACTGGAACGAAAAAACCACTGAAGTAATCCATTTTACAAGATTTCTCACAAATACCCAATATTTTAACTCAAACTAGAAAAATTGACTTCATTTAATTACACCGAAAAACATAAGTTAAAGAACATCAAGTAAATACAATACCTAATCACCACAGTCACCACATCATTAATCACCATTACACACTATAGACAAACGCTTAATGATCTCACTACCAGGAGCGAGAACAAAACCACTGTACTATCAACTCGACTATCTTTATTTATACTTCTTATTTCAGGGTATCGTTCATAGCACTCTCTTATGGTTATGTGGTAAAAACCCCTAGCAATCTTCCCCAATTAAAGCATTCCTACAAAATTTCATGTGAATTATTCATTTTGTTCTACTGTTATCGTGGTCCAACCAAACATAGTTTGATTCGTGTTCAAGGATTCTTAAAATGTGTATGTACGCCAATCAAAGAGTTGAATGTTTGATTTCATTCCAATACCTTTAATTTTCATTGTGATGAATTTACCATTTATGGGCCGAACGTTCAACGCATTGTCATTTTGAGGCATATGAGCTGGGTTTGAATTCTGGGGGAGAAAAGGACGCTCTTAGTTTGATATGTAAAATGATTTTTCATTGAATGTGAAATTCTATTTCTAGGAATGTAAAATACAATTTCTACGAATTGGAAATTTTATTCCTATGAATGTAAAATTATAGTTCTATGATTGTAAAATTATATTTCTATGATTTCCCGACTCAATTAGACGCGAGTGAAACGGAATATGTTATGTTGTCCTGAGAACTCAGAAATTCAGTTTGCTTGCGTCCTTGAGTCCCTTAATATGCATGACTATTCGAAGTGGATTTTAATTCATTTATGCTGTGTCCATAAGGGTGAAATGTGAGCCGACTCGTTAAGCGCACCGTGACAACGTGATTTATAGCAAAATGCTTCATATCTCTCTCAGTTATAAGATTAATGGGTTATAACAAAAATGTTCAGAATAAAACTATATATTGTAGTAGTTATATACACTATATAATCAAAAGTATCAGTACATTTTGTATGTTAGAATGTTTTTCGAATTTCTAAACAAATGATTGGTAAATTGTTCTGTAACTTTGGCGATGTAAAGAACATGCTTGAATGCACACTTTCCAGTAAAGTTTCGGTGACTTGTGCATTTAGGGGACCACTCAGATATTGAAAAGGGGGAAAATATATTTGATCACTCTGTATCATAAAAAGCTGGAAATGATTTGTAACTTTCAGAAAATAGTTAACTAGCTTTAATCAATGTGTATAAGCAATTTTGTAAAACAAAAACTCATATTCATGAAGATATAAACGTTTTTTAAAAAATAAACACATTTTGTTACATATTTTTTGCTTACAATATCCATAGGTTTCAATAAAATTTCACGAAACTTACAGAACATTGTCAACGTCCAAGCAAAACAATATACTTTAATTGAAAATTAAGGCATTCAATATACGATGAGATTTAACCATTTGAAGAAACTAGGTTTTTACTGCGCAGGCTCGAAGCATAGCAATAGCTTTCTTTCATGATTTTGTAGTAAATAATCTAGGGCAACATCTAAAAGAAATCCACTGGAATATCGTAAAAATTCGCAAAAATATCGACGATATAGTGATCAGTTTCTCTCTGACACTCTGAAAGTACCTGGGTGATAAGGGGGTTTCCACAAATTGACATTTTATATCGTAAATCATAGGATAGTTAAACTGGAGTAAATACAATTAACTAATATACTAAATGCATATACACGATCTGATCAAAACTATCCTGAGACCTGCATGTTTTGCTTATCCTTCAGAAAAAGCACAAATTACGTACTCGTAGTACGAAGTGGGGCCACCGTTTGCTGCAATGACGACTGCCACTCTGTCAGAGAGGCTATCCACTAGTTTCTGTAATGTACCAATATATTGCATACCGATGAATTGCATGTCTGTAAATAGAAATCCCGAAATCCATATTATATGTCAGAAACGTTGCATTGTGATATGAAAACTGAGTGCGTAAACGAATTCACAAATATTTTACAATATATCGAAGCTGTAGGGAATATAATAAAAAATAAGGAAAAAATAATGAAATGCGAATTGTTACAAACGTGTGAAATGCTCTTACTGAAGCCGCCTTTAAAAACCAAACGGTGAAAATACTCGTACAGGCAACCTTTTCTGTGATATTATTCTAGGGTTGGCAGATGCTGAAGTTCGAAAGAGGGTTGACAGATTTGGCGATTTATTGCCAATTTGGTGATATATATTTAAAGGTTCGAGAAACCCCAAGAAATAACCAATATTCTACGAGATATGAGTTCATTTTACCCTGAAACTAAAGTAGCATTCTTTACTTAATGCATTGAATATGATGCTACTTTTCTGCAAACAGCAAACAATCTCTTGAAATTTATCTTTTACAAATTTAGGATACTCACAAAATACGTTGCAAAAATTTATAAATGCGTATCAGTTAGCTTGTTACAAGTTGTCGCGACAATATATTTTATTATATATAGAGCAAACATTTAAATTGCGATTTTCTGAAGATGACAGATAAAAAAATCTATCACTTAGAGTTTCTTGTTTATACCGGCTTACATAATAATATTATTTGATCTATGATGTTATTTGATCTAAACGTTACAAACATTACGAAGATACATAATATCGTCTAATTTCCGTAATCAACCACAGCATAATTATAGCTTATAGTAATCCACATATTCTGTGCTAATTACTTCATTTGCAAACAGTTGGAGTGAGGGTTAAAATTACTAATTTTGCAAATATCGCTCATTTATAAACATTGCTATTGATATCTTATCAGAATGATAATGGCCCAGAGTCTGCGATTAATAAATACGCTCAAAGTTTACTCAAGAACTAATACCTTACTGTATCTGAATGATAGACTTCTCTGTCATTAATCATTGGGGCTTATCATTCTAAGCTTTTCGGAATCCATTGACCAAATGTGATCCTAAGGATTTTCATGAGTATAGAACCTCATCCAAGTTATACAGTAGAATAATAATTCATTGATTAATTATAGGGGAAATGTCTATGGCGTCTTGATGAATTGTATCTAGAGAACACTATTTAATGCTTGGTTAACAATGATTGTGATTAACTGAAGGTGCAAATTTAACCGCAGAAGATATTGTTTGACTTGAATGTTAAATGGTAAAGTTGTCACGAGTTTTCGAAAATCGTTAAGATGATATGTTTATTTAAAGTTACTTTAGAAAAACTACTTTATATGACAAATAGGTGGCGGAAAGTTAATATATATTATGATACATTATGCATATTAAATATAGTATAATATTTATTATTTAGTTAATGCTATATGAATTGGATGTTAATACAATGACATATGAATAATAATTCCAACATATTAATATTTATATGAACAGGAATGTTAAAACATGTAAAGGGAATATAAGGGAATTATTTATTTTACTTTAGTGGTGTCGCTGGTTGAATACCAGGGGTCAATCTAGGAAGAAGCAATTCCATTAGCAGTTTCAGATGGGAGTTTTTTTATAAAGAAAAGTTAAGCCAAATATTCTTTATTATATATTCAAGCTAACATTAGGCAGCAAAGTATATTAAATCTCCGTCCTAACTCTTTTTAGAGTCGGAAAATTTAAGCCAGTTCAAAGGAATTAATAAATATAACATGTGTAGTGAAGCTGGTTGAAGAAATGAGCGAATTTTAGCAAGTATGGTTTCTATTCCTTGATCCAGGCGAGTATGTATTTTAAAATTATAAACATATGTTCATAAGACATGATTACTCACCCACACACACATTTCAGGTAATTTCTTAGACCTTATATAATCAAGTATGTTCTTATTATTTGTGAATAAAGTGGTGAAAATGCAATCAAAGTTTCTGTTTTGTGTTGTAATAAAATTTGCTTTGGAGTTACAATCTTTTGCATCTAATAAATCCTATTTTTATGCTTATGCTTGCAACATTTTCAATGGTTATAGTTATACTCAATGAGATTCCTGCTGAAACATATTCTTATTCGGTAACAAATGACTCACAGATGTTAGTACGTATGGTCGCAAAATCTGACTACAGAGTCGATTACCAAAGCAACTTGTAAATAAGCTCCCAATACATCCATCAGTATGAGATTTAAATTTAAAGTAAGCCACGTATGGTATAGCTGATATAGTAGTTTTCCACAGATATGATTGCAAAATTCCGGCACATATTAAATATTCCATCTCCTAGTGCTTTAATGATAATGCCATGACAAGAAGCGCTAAAAGTACAAAACTAGCTCCTAGTCCTTCATGGACCATGTCGTAATAGGGAGTGCTGAAAGTGCGAAACGGTGGGGTCGATTGCTACTTGATGAAAAGCTCTAAAAGTGCAAGATTCGATCCAAGCATGCTGTTAAAAGCATTGGAACAGTAATTCCATCAATTATCAACTCTCCCTATTGGCGATATCATTTCTTTGAAAATTGACGACTGAAATATTTATCAGTCTTAAATGCATTTTAATTCGCAGCGGGTTATCTGTTACAGCAGTTGTTTGAAAAATAGCTCAATGAGAAAATGTATTTTCCTGCTACCAATGCCGGTTTAAACGGCTTAAAAGGATTAAACAACGCCAAAATGTGCCTAAATATACTAGTTGCAGTAAATAGGAGCCGGATTACAAAACTCACTTTATACAGGTTACAATACATTTTGGGTGGATACTTCTAAACAACAATATAATAATAATAACATTAATATAATTAGCGATTCATACTAATATAAAGATTTAAAATACACTACAAATTCTACATAGATTAATTTGTATTGCTTAAGGGGACTCATACCTCACTAGCCCTTATGAGCTACTTCCATGTTAACCAATGGGAAAATTTGTTTAGAAGATTCCTCCGTGAATTTTGCCCGTAAATGTTAACTGTCTTCGCGATATTAAAGGATAAACACATATATTTAATCTATCATACGATTTTTTTTAATATTTAAATTTAAAGTGTTTCAAAAATGAATTTAAAAGTTAACATCCCAACGGGAGTTTCCATTAAGGGCTTCTGTAACAAATTAAAAAAAATGTTTGAATATTTTGCATACGTAAATAAAATAGTAATACATTTCTCTATCAATATCAGCAAATATTATAATTTTATCATTATAAGATCGATTTATAATAATCTATAAACTATTTTAAATACAAATATGTGAAAGAGAATGAAGTTAAGTTTGCGGCAACCCTGTAAGTCGCGTGCTTGTGGGTCATACAATCTCTATCAGTCAGCAATAGATCTTTATATGCAGTCAACAACTAGGGGGAGAAAGTGATTGTTTGACAGCTATTTATCAAGAAAGGCACAGCCCTCTATAGTTCTCCACTTCGGGGAGCAACAGCTCTTTGCTTTTGCGGTTTTCGGGGGTGACGTTCCAGAAGGAATACAGTTTTTCCAAGAATTGGTAAAAGATTCCAAACTAGTTTTGGACAGGATTCTAGCTTATTTCCGTTCATGCGCTTCTGCTGCCGATGCAAAACTGTTTTCATTTTTGAGAGAAATATTTGTCTTTCCCTTTCCTTTTTTCTATCAATATTGCAGTATTTCTTGTTGAAAGCATTACATAATTAGTCTATAGAATATATAGACTGTCTACAAAAGGAGGTTTGAGACTTTCAGCCCACCGTAGCCGTAGCAAGTGTGCATTATTTTCCTTTTTAGTTCATCTCACTATATTTTTACTTTCTCTATATACATAATATATAATACACAGGGAATCATATTGAGGGGGGGGGGTCTTCCTAACAGCTAAATCAATAGGTTTCCACTAATCATCGAGTGTGATAATCGTACCAAATTATTTCCGAAGTACTGTGACATGGCCTAAAATTCAGATACGAGTTTTTGACGGAAGAGTACGTTTCAGGCATCCCTGAACTCGAATAGAACGTATTTGAAAAAATCTGTGTGATCCTTTGGCCGCGATATCTCATAAACGAATGAAGCGTTTTGGAAATCATTTAATACAACTATCGCACTCGATGATTAGTGATGATTTAAAACTCGGTTAGGAAGAACTTCTCCCATTTTTGTATGAAATTAAAAAAAAAATAATAAGGACTTTCAATAATTACAATACACATTGACAGGCATTTTTTTGCTGGAAGTTTGGCAAAAAAAAAAAACAGGTTCGTTCATCCCGAATTGTACCAAAATCTAATCAGCACCAGTGTCACCTACAAGTCATTTACCTATAAAATAGAATGAAATTCGGTCAATTAAATTCTGAGTTAGAGTGATTACAAAATCTGCACACACAGACGTCACGCTAAAAATAGTGTTTACTTGTTCTAGAGATCTCAAAACGTGTAGATCCGTTGAAAACTCGAGTTGGGATTTTCGACATGATTCCGATACTTTCCTATATATTACGATGTATTGTAGAGAAAGTTAAAAATATTGGATGTGGGCAGCACATGACTTTCCCTATAAACTTTAATTCATCTTCTCTTTATTTATTTAATAATTCATTAAATTGAATTGAATTATACAAAACAATACCAATTTTCGTTGTTATTTTTTTTGTGTGTGTGTGTGTTACCTGGACATATTTTCAAATGCGGCGTAGCAAACAAGCGAAAAAACTAAAATATCTGGAAAACGGCTAAAGTAGTGACTTCGTGCTAGAATAATGGGATTGGTCTTATTCTTTTTATCGTCAAAAATTACTTTCAAAACAAACATTTAATGGATATATCTGAGAATGCGTGGACTTTTATTTTAATGAATTTTGCGTGCCATTTTGCAAAAAAAAAAAAAAAAACAGGTACTGTTTTCCCAAATCTTACCAGGGTAATCTACAAGTGATTTATCTACCAAATTTTGTGAAATTTGAGAAATTAGTATTTTTAGCTACAGTGTATACATGCGATTTTTGTGGCCATTTCGCAAAAGGAGGCAGGTTCTGTTTCCCCGAATCCTACCAAAATCTAATTAGCACCAAGATCCCCACAAGTAACTTACCTTGAATAATTTTTGAAATTTGGTCAATTACTTTTACAGTGAGAGTAGATACATACATTACACAGACAGACATACACACAGACGTCACGCTAAAAATGGTTTTTTTGTGTTCTATGGGTCTCGAAACGTGTAGATCCGTTGAAAATTCGAATTGCGATTTTTGATATGATTCCAATATTTTTCATGTATTGCAGGGAAAGTAAGAAGAAAATGAATTTTAATTTGTAGGCAAAGTCATGTGCTGCTCACATTAGATTTTTTATTTTCCCTGCAATATATGGTATATAATGTATAGGTAAAGTATTGGAATCGTGTTTTCAACGGATCTATACACGTTTTGGACCTCTGGAACACGAAACAAATATTTATAGCGTATTTATTACAAATATTTATTAGTACAAATATTTATTAATTCAATTTTTGTTTCTATTGGGTAACTGGACATATTTTGTAACAAAAATACGAAAAAACTAAAATATCTAGATAACGGTTGGTCCTAGAGTAATAGGGTTGGTCTTATTCTTTTCCTCGTCCAAAATTACGTATGAAACAAGCATTTAATTGATACATTGGAGCATACGTAGTCCTTTATTTTTGATTTTGGCGATTATTGCGGACCATTTCGTAAAAGATGTCAAGTTCTTAATTTCCTAATTGTACCAAAATCTAATCAGCACCAGGGTCACCCACCACAAGTGACTTACCTATAAAATTTTATGAAATTGATCCATTGGTTTTTGAGTTAGAGTGGACACATACATTGCACAGATAAACACGCAGACACATACACAGACGTTACGCTAAAAATAGCTTTTTTGTCTTCTAGAGGTCCCGAAACGTGTAAATCCGAAAATTCAAGTTGCGATTTTCGACACGATTCCAATACTTTCCCTATACATTACCATGTATTGCAGGGGAAGTAATATACAATTGAAGTGTTAAAAAATCCTACGCATAAACAGAAAAATACCAATTTTCTTTTGTATTCACTAGGAAAAAGAGAAGGGGACAACAAAAAATGTTCTTTATTTGAAAAATATTTCTGCTTCCAGGGATAATTCCAACCCAATAAAGACATAGGCATACTCGCATTGATTAAAAAAAGGAGAGTAAAAAATTTTGATGTGGGCAGCACATGATTTTCTCTACAGCCTCATATTCACATATGTTTATATCCTCAATAAATCGAGTTTATTTGCACAAAATAACAACCATAATCATTTTAAATGACACCGAATTTGCACTTTGAATTCAATTTTCATTTTCATTTGGTAACTGGATTTATTTTCAAAGGTGGCCTAGTGAAAATGTGATAAGACTAAAATATCTCACGAACGGCTAGTTCTAGAGCAATGGAGTTCACCTTATTGTTTTCGTCGTCAAAAATTACGCATAAATTAAACATTTACTTGATATATACCTAGTCTTTTATTTTTAAATTTAACGTTTTTTGCATTAAAGGCCGGTTCTTTTTTACCGAATTGTACCAAAATCTAATTAGCACCAGGGTAACCTATAAGTAATTTATCTACCAAGTTTTGTGAAATTTGGTCTATTAGGTTTTTAGCTAGAGTGAATACAGGCAATTTTTGCGGGCCATTTCACACACACACACACAAAAAAAAACTGATGTTTGTAGCACATGACTTTCCCTGCCGACTTATATCCACGTTATGTTTTTTTAAATTAAATTTAATGCATTTTTAATTCAATTTTCGTTCTCATTTGGTAACTGGACTTATTTTCAAAGATGGCGTAGAGAAAATACGAAAAAACTGAAATATCTCGAGAACGGCTAGTCCTAGTGTATAATGGGGTTGGTCTTATTCTTTTCTACGTTAATAATGACGTATAAAACAAGCATTTAATGTACGTAGTTTTTCTTTTAGATTTTGACGATTTTTGCGGGCCTTTTCGCAAAAACAGGCAGGTTACTTTTTTTCCGAATCTTACCAAAATCTGATTAGCACTAGGGTAACCCACAAGCGACTTATCGGCCTTTTCGCAAAAAAAGGCGGATTCCTTCATCCCGTATTGTACTAAAAACAAATCAGCACCAGTGTCATACCCAAGTGACTTACCAAATTTTATGAAATTCACTCAATTAGTTTTCCAGTTAGAGTGGATACAATATCTGCATACACACACACACACACACACATTATGCTAAAAAAAATTTTTTTTCACGTTCTAGAGGTCTCAAAACGTGTCGATCCGTCGAAAACTCGAATTGTGATTTTCGGTGCGATTTCAATATTTTCCCTATATATTACCATGTAATGCAGGGAAAGTAAGAATATATGTATGACAGTGAAAATTTGTGAGTATTCCTATTGCACATTAAAAAATCTGATATGGGCAGCACATGATTTTTCCTGCAGACTCATATTCACATTTCCTATTTCTTCAATAATTCATTATATTGATTTTAATTACAGAAAATTACGTCCACAATTATTTAAAATGACACTGAATGGGCACTTTTAATTCAATTTTCAAAAATGGCGGGAATCCAGGTGAGGTGATTTACTCTCACGCATCCGATCTATATTCAGTAGTGTCATTCCAATTTTTTTTAACAATCAATTTCCATCAAATTGGAAACGGCATATTTAGTATTATTCGTGGCTGATTTAGGGTGTGATCACATAGCATTTATATTAACTTTTAACTTTATTAAAACCAAACTATATATTTCAACCAAAAAAACAACCGGTTTCGGTAAACCAACTGGATGATACCACTGACTATATTTATCTTTTATGATAATACATGTCCCATGTTTCCAAGTGTGTGTCTGTTAGTGATATAGTTGAAAATCTAAGCAAGCTAAATCAATACACTTTTGCCTTTTAATTTTCAATTTATTTGGTTTAATTTTCAATTTATTGGTCTGCAAACAATGCTTTATCTCGCAATAAAATCACGTTTCCGTTGCAGATCGTGCATCAAGTGGCGTAGCCAGAATTTATAAAAGGGGGTTGAGGATGGGATATTTTACATGTGAAAGGAGGGGGGGGGGGAGTAGTAGTCAGAGGAGTCTATGTAAAAGGCTGATCACGTGCTTTTTTCTGGATTTTTGAGTTTGAGTATGTATGATATGACTTTCTGTATAAGAAGATAAAAAAACAAAATGGTAGGTTAGATATTTATTTATCCTCTTCTGGATACACTTCTGCAGATATGTAGAACTAGGCAATTCTGAAAAAAATATTTGTCTGGTTTTCAAAATATAGCAGTAGAAAGTTAATAAAATGATAATATCTTGTAAAAAAATCTATGGATTGGCAGTTTTACAAATATTTACTTTCTATCCACGATTTTTATAACGTTTTCTTTTTAGCTGATTCAGTGAAGTTTAGGAATTGTGTCACAACTCCTCGTTTACGAGGTTTTTTTTTTTTTCTTTACCACAATTTAAATTTTATTGTAATTTTTCATTTGCAGATAATTTTCTGTAACTGCGTTTTTTTAACACTTTCCATCATAGTTGTAAAGTGTTTATAACTTTGTTCATTCTGTCTGTCTGTCTGATCGTTCGCACGATAATTGCCGTAAATAGGAATTATCAAAGTGAAATTTTAGTATATTATTGTGACGGTCTGTGAGACATACGGGAATGAAAATGAATAATATCACTGAATTCGCTTCAGATTTAACTCGGGCTGAACAAAGAAAGACATTGAACCCCATGGAATCTAATTTTTCAAATATTTTTTAACCGGAGTTAAAATTTACTAATTGCTTCGAAAATTTTAAGACATATTCAAATTATCAAGTAAAATGTGCAAAAAAATTTCAGCAAAATGTAATTAATTAGGTAATTTTTTAAATAAAAATTAAAATAATAGTTACTTCCATATTTATATGAATAGATCACATGACTCATTTCAAAAAATAAAATATGGCATCCATTTTTCCTTTATTTAAATATCGTGATGTTTCCACGATTCCAAGATCTTTTAAATTTGTATTTAGTGTTGCATCCATCATAAAACTGCTTTCTTTTTGCATATTTTCTGTTTATCTAAATTTTGTGCCAACGCAATTACAATATTTTTTTTAAACGATTACTGAACTTTGATTATTCCTACAAAGAAGCCTAATTTCTATAGCATGCAGAATGCAAACAAATCAAGCGATTGTGAGATGGGTTCCATATGAATTGGTAAATTTTTTCATGCAAAATTATTTGGCTCTGGAGTCTGAAATATAAGTGATATGTATGAAATATTCATTGATTTTACATAGAGAAGCAGACGATTTTTTTTTTTGCATTTTTTTTATGAAGTTTCAGGTTTCCAAATTTAATAAATTATTGTAGTACTGTGTTAATTTAAAAAATATCAGTGCTGCATGTATTGCATTTCAGAGATGATTAAATAAAGTGGCATTTCAGTTGGAAAGTGCTTAATAATCAATGATTTATGCATGATTGATTTTTCTTGTTTATTTTAAATTTTGGCTTTAGAAAATTTTCCACAAATATGTCATCTTACTATCGCTTGTTACACATGAAACCATTCCCAATTCGCGATGTTTGTGAATTTTGAAGAATTTAGTGCTTTCAAATATTTTATAGTGCTTTCGCATTTTAGAGATGTTTAAACCAGGCAATTTATATTTCAATGCCGTGATTTGAATGAAGTTCATTTCTTTCGATGAAGTTTTAAGTTTTCAAATATAATAAATTAATGTAGTATTGTGATAATTTTAAAAATATTACCGAGGAATGTATCTCATTTTAGAGATGTTTAAATAAAATTTCATTGAAGTTGGAAAGTGTTTCATAATCAATGCTTCATGCATGATTGATCTTTCTTGTTTATTTTTAGTTACATATGATTCCTAAATATTAGCAGGTATTATCTGCTACTTAGAAAATAACATTACGTTTTTTGACGTTTTGATTGTCAAACTGAAGGTTCGAATATTATTAGATTATTATAGTGACAAAATATCTTGTAATATTGAATAAATTATTTATATGTTCTTATAATCATTGATAAAAACATTCCCATTTACTTCATCGCAATCACGTTTACTTTCCCTACATACATAGTGCATAATGCATAGGGAAAGTACTGTGACATGGTCTAAAATTCGAATGCGAGTTTCCGACGGAAGAGCACGTTTCAAGCATACCCGAACTCGAATCGAATGTTTTTGATTTAGTGTGTGTGTATATTTGTGTATCCGTGAACCAGTGGACTCGATATCTCATGAACGAATGAAGCGTTTTGGAAATAATTTTGGACGATTACCACACTCGGTGATTAGTTGAACCCCATTCATTTTCATCGCAGTTAGGAAGACCGCCCCCCCCCCCCGGATTTTTGTATGAATTAAAAAAAACCCAGGACCTTCAGTAATTACAAACACATAATCATTTCTTATGTAATCTTTCATTAGAAATCGAACGATGCAAGTTTTAGAAAAGCTAGCACGAACAGTTCTCGAGATAATGGACGATCTTTGAATGACTTTTTGAAAAACTATATTTAAAATATTAGGACCTTGAATAACTAATCATTCCATACGCTATTAATAGAAAGCGAATGACATAAACTTTAGAATTCAAGAGTAAACCGTTCTTGAGATAGTGTACGCTTTTCAGATATATTTATAAGCAAATTGCATAAAAATAAAAAGGAGTAAATATCATCCAATAGCTTCACTTTCCGTATGCAATATCATTAAACAAATTTCTTAAAATCTTTCTGATGGACTTAGTTTATGTCATTTACGGGGGAAGATACTTTTTATAATACCGTTGTAACTATATCCCGTAGAATTCGCCAATAATATTTTATTTCACGGAATATTAATTAAATGCCCATTGCATTTTGATGATGATATTGCACGTGGGTGTGAATGAGTCACTTTGTTTGGATTAATAAATTTCTAAACTTGATTGCAGTTCGGTGTTTCTGTCATGAGTTTCTGCCAGCGACTCCGAACTAGTTCAGGACGAGATTTGAGCATTGCATATGGTAGAACTTTGCACTGCCAATGTAGATCAGTAAGTCTGGTAGACTCCTCCGCCCCCCCCCCAGTGGCTTAAACTGTGAATAAACACCCTACAGTTTTTGAAATACGCCATCATTGACAATCTCGATATCTATTGCAATTACTGCTGTTTTAAATAAACACTAATTGATGTTAAAGTCGATGGAGGTAAAATATTTCTCTAGTATTTTGAAGAGGAAGATTTCTTCTTTCTTATAAGATGAGGTATGCAATCACAATTCAGTAAAAAAATCTGATGTGGGCAACACATGACTTTCCTTATATAATGCAATAAATTTACGACTTTTACAGAAAAAAAAATAGCTTATCTGTATAGTAGATACTTATATTCTTTCCAAGATATTGAATTTTCATCAATTAGTAGTCATTTTCATTGATTTAGCGTCACTTTTATCCATTTGGCGAGATTTTCGTTAATTTTTGAAGTGAAAGATTTCTTTTTTCTTATAGAACGATGTATGCAATCACAATTTAATAAACAGGAATCTTACATTGTCTTTCACATCAAATTTCCCAATTTTAAACCCAATTTGGTGTTAATCATAAATGTTAACGTAATTCTGCTGCTGGCTCCAACTTTCAACTAAACTTTAATTGAAAATTTACGCAAATTTCCAATAAAATAATCTAATCATCAGTACGATATGGCATCAGACAAGAACTGTTCAAAACTCTTTCTTTCTGTTCGGAGGGCTGAAACTGAACTGGTTTATTCAATGCAATGTCCTGTGCCCACAGGCTTTGTATCGTGACACTCCCTCACCTTGGATAAGGGTACGGGAATTTATGACTTTAGTGCGTCCCGAAATAGGATACAAAGGGAGGCTTACTTTTTGGTGGGAAAGTCATTTCGATGATGGGCAGCTCAATTAGGAAAGGGGACTGTGAAAACAGAGCTAAAAGCTGAATTCTTGCAACCATACCATTTTTACAAGCGACATCTAGGGAGCAGATTGTTGCGGATTTGAGTTTGATTGAACGGTTAGCGGGGCCTTAAGGTATACAACAAATACTGGAGCTATATAATGTATAACAAATGCTTTATATGAGTGCAGAAACTTAATTTATTATTTTTGAATCCCGAAATAATTATTTATAAACGTCAAATATGCAATTTTACAAACTTTTACAGCTTAAATCTATTCTTTACCTGCCAATACATATTTCGTCTATGTAATAAATTGCAGACCAAGATGAAGAGCGGGATTGCGTGTAATATGTATATTTATTTGCCTCCATTATTTGATAGACAAAAAATATAAATTTGAAAAACTGTGCAATTTTAATATATATATTACCACTGGAACGGACATTAAAATCACAATCTTCTGAAACAAAACATTGAGTAGTGATTTATTATATATCAGTCGTGAAATAAATATTGCTTTCCAAAATTGCGATCAAATTCTATCGTTTCCAGTGTGAAAATGAAGAAAAACAAATAGAAAGTTCAGAAAGGAAACTATTGCATTTGTTATAATTTTTTCACTCGTATTTCAGGAAATTTAACTATGTTTGCATATTTTGCGCTTAATCTTTATTTTAAAAAGAATTACTCAATATTTGTAATATTAATATTGCTTAATATTAATAATCTAAAACAAGATAGATATAATTAGTTCTAAAAGAAATATCAATCAGTATAATTTATTTTTGCACGCTGCACGTTGAATGGCATATATTCAAGGATACAATTTATGTTTAAAGTCATTATAGAGTAAATTGAAAACTTTATGTTTTCTAATCAGATTATTGCGTAATAAAAATTAGTCTTTAACTGAAATGCAAGCATTTTACGCTACTCTGAATGAAAAGTTACATCATATATAAATATATATGCAAAGTGATCATAATTATATTCCGATTCAGAAAGTTTTCCCATAGATATCAAGAAGCCAAAATTAGCCAAAGGAAACAAACAACAAACTTGCCCAGAGGAAACAAAATTTTGCCAAAGGAAATAGACTAAACGAGAAAGAAAATAATTTAGCTATAATTTAGCAGAAGTAAACAATCTTAGACAAAGGAGGAAAATCTACCTAAAGGAAACATACTTTTGCCACAAGAAACTGACTTGGACAAAGGAGACATACTCTGCTGGAACTTAGCCAAATTTATAAAGAGTGATTTTCAGAAAATATGCTAGCAATTAAAATGTAATTTAATAGAAGTTAATTACTGCTCAAACTGGTAAAAATGTATAAAATATATATAAATCACAATTTATTGGAATTAATTAGAAAAATAAATTGCTTGGTTTTGTGTTTTCTTCCTCGTAGAAGAATTACAGCGGGTACCATACTTCTGCACGCTAGTGAAACTGCGTTCTATAAAAGCAATGCAATTCTATTATTGTCTTTTAAATATTATATTTGAAACATAATAATATGCATGTATCTTAATATCACAAAAAAACTATTATTTTTTCTAAAAATTATATTTTTAGATATCATACAGTATTCGGCGGCTATCTCATTTTCAGGGCCAAATTAAACCCTTGGGGTGAATTTGTAGACTATATTTGTTCTTGGAATGATTTATTAAAATTTTATAGGTTCTGCTACTAAGCTTGATGAATATTCAAATACTAAATATTTCTGTAGATATTGAAATATTGATATTTATTATTATGATCTTATAATTATGATGATGTATGTAGCAGGTTTTATGGTAAATAATGATTTTTTATAATTGCAATTTATCTTTGGTAATTCTTAAAATGGTTGTTTTCACATATATTATTTAAATACGTATATTTAAATTATTTTATTGAGTTTAATCAGATTTAGCTTTTTCTTATTTTTCTATTTTATTTTTTTATTTTTTTAACATCTGTGATTTGTTTTTCTATTTCATTTTATTGAACTCTATGACTTGTTTTTTCCATTTTATGTATTTACTTTTATTTCGTTAATAGTAATCTAAGTCCTTTTTCTTTTTACAGCAACTATTTTATATACTGCAGTAGTCAGAGGTAAAGTAGCTCTTCCCTGCGATATATCCCCACCATCAGTAGATGATTCCGTTGTCTTAATTCTGTGGTACAAAGGAGAAGATCCAGCGCCTATATACACGCTGGACGCGAGAAGAGGAACAGTCGACCAAGCTCGGCAATCCGCAAGTCCACACCTTGCAAACAGAGCCTATTTTAATATGATTAACAGACCAGCTTTTCTACAACTAGACCCTGTCCAAGAAGAAGATGCAGGAGAGTATAGGTGTAGAGTGGATTTCCGGAAAGCAAGGACAGTGAACACAGTCATAACGTTAAAAGTTATTGGTAAGTAAAATGTTACTACTATTTTATCTTATCACTCAAAATTCAAATTATGGCTATCTGTTGTAGAAGGAGACGTTAATTTTCTAAATCGCCATAAAATTACTATATAAAATTATTTTTAGAAATACCACTATAAATCTTAATAAAATATATGATATTGAACACACATGTTTAACTATTTGAAATATGTAACCATTTAGAAATAAATGAACATAGAAAAAATATATATAATAATAATAATCTCTTATAATATTCGAACTCCAAGTTAGATATTCAGATTAGAGATATTCTAAGAATATAAGAATTAAAGTTATGTCATACAATAGTGGAATCATTGTAATTTTTGGAGTATATCCGTTGAGAGGATTTTGTATTAGACTACTCTCTAAGCCAAGTCTCAACTCGGATAGACTTGCAGTTAAAAAGTGGTTTTTCATATTCTATTACTTTTACCTTCTAAAGTTATAAGGGTTATTTACAACGGCTTCCATACCACACATGTTCATATGAACGCAACCAGTATCTTAGAAATGTGTAGTATTGATAGCTATATGAGACAGTTTGTTGTCTTACTTTTTGCTTAGCTAATGAGTGGCAGAAAGGATATTATTGTCTTGTCAACCCGATATAATGTTCCCTGAACGCCTTTTTGTCAGTGGCATACATCTGAGTGTACATGGCATACAGATGAGCATACAGCTGAAATATAGACATATAGCTGAGTGAGAGTGAATAAAGAAGAGACACTTCCACAGTCCAAACCACTGAAAGTAAAACTCATAACTTTGTATATACGTGGAATTTAACCTCTAAATAATAGGAAATATCTAAAATTTTGAAATTTTGTTTGTTAAATGTAAATATTGCGGCTTATTTTATGTAAAATAGCTGAGTGAGACTGCACTGACTGACTAAAGGACGCACCACAGTCTAAACTACAGAATGCATTAATTTAAATGAGAATGTTTCAAAATGAATGTATAAATAATTAAATTAACAAAAACAATACTTGCACATACCAAAATCGTTCGGGTCAGTCGTGTGGTCTGGGTCTTTCACATACCAGAATCGAGTGTAGATACATAATTATATTTAGCAGAGATACAGCAATATTGCTTTTATTTGAAAACTTCCATGAAGGGATGGCAACGGTTCCAATGCATAGTATGGTGGCGGCGCATCTAAAACTCCATGAATTGCAACGTATTTATTGCCTTTCATACACTCGTTTTATGTTCTTCTGATGTAATTTCAGGAATGACTATGCTTCAAATGATGACAATTTCAGGATATACAATGTTTTACAAATTTGTAATTGGAATTTGACTTCTAACTTTCTTTATTGGCGAGTTTCTGTTCATAAATTCTTCAATTCTACGCGGAAGGCGCAAGAATTGCTTTTATCGATCAGATATGCTCACTTAAGTATAGATAAATCTAACGTGCATACTCGCGGACAGTTTGGAGGCATTTAAGGACATTCCTGGTATTCTGTATGCTCTTCAAATACCAATGACAGAAGATTTAGTCCTAAAGTAAGGAAGAAATTGCTATATTAATAATGCTAATGTCATATCGTGATCGTTAAAGATGACAACGGGTCGAAAATCCAATTTAGAGATTTGAAGTATAACTTAAATTTTCCAAAAATCATGAGGTTCCAGATTCACTTCTCCCGTCCGAAGAGTAAATCACTAAAATGGCCTGATCCAAATCTATAAATAAATAAATAAGGAATTCAAATCATTGCCTTCTTCTAGCAGCTTCTGCCTGTAAATGAAATTAATTAAAGAACTCAAAGATGTTAATATTTAGACAGGGGTTGATATCAAATAAATTTTATTTAGATACAAAATTATCAAATCATATTCAGACAGAACATTAAACTTCAGTGGACCACAATACAGATAAATATATTTCATCTTGTCAATTATTATTCACTTCAATTTATCACATTTCAAGATGCTAAACATAACAACTGGGCAAACAACTGGGTATGGTCAGAGTCTGACTTGAGCACTCGTACATAATAATTTAAGCAATTATGTTTTCATTTATACAATGTAAATAATTTAACTTATTAAATTTCAACATCAAATCAAATCCAAGATCCATCAACTCAGAGATGTTAATATTTAGACAGGGGTTGATATCAAATAAATTTTATTTAGATACAAAATTATCAAATCATATTCAGACAGAACATTAAACCTCAGTGGACCACAATACAGATAAATATATTTCATCTTGTCAATTATTATTCACTTCAATTTATCACATTTCAAGATGCTAAACATAACAACTGGGCAAACAACTGGGTATGGTCAGAGTCTGACTTGAGCACTCGCACATAATAATTTAAGCAATTATGTTTTCATTTATACAATGTAAATAATTTAACTTATTAAATTTCCACATCAAATCAAATCAATAAATTTATATTAATTTTAATTTATCCAAGAACACGTACAGTTCTTTGCATTTCTATACACTGTCCCTCAGCTATGTAGGACGAAATACGGAGACCATACCTTGGAATATGATGACTCAGGTAAAGTGACAGGTAATGTTCAGACGCGCAAGTAAGTTAACGAAGATATCAATGTCGACGAAAAGCTTTCACCTTCAAGAGAACATTCGGAACATTAATGGATCCACAGACATAGTAACCAATAATCATGCCCGGAATTGGTCCAGGAAATTGGTCCTGGTAAGGCGGGAAACACGGAGAGATCTGGAATGAGCCTCGGATCGAAATCGGTGTAAATGAAGCAAAATCGACAGGACGATAAGTAGTTGGACAAGACTGGTACTTGACTAAAGCGTTTCTCCAGAGGCTGATTCCACACATTTCCGTAAATAACACAACTCGGTGCTGCCCAATACGAAGTTATTTATGAATGCATCATCAGACCATAATCATAGACAGCACGAGTCAGAAATTCGACATTATCACTTCTAGCGAAAAGATACCAGGCTGTAGTATAATATTATTAAGAGCTGTCACATCAACTGGGATCTTAGATAGTTAGTGAGCCTGTATGGAATATTTAGCCGAGGGAGAGATGACAACCGCCTCGTAAGACGAATGACACCTGCCTCGACCCCAGGGCCGAGGTTTCATTTAGCTAGACCTGCTGTCATACTTCACCAGTGTCCCCTCTTATTTATGTGTTTTACTCGGACCTACACAAAAGCGACCACCAGGTCACGTGACATTTAAAATTAAAAGTTTTTATACGTTTGAGTAAGACTCAACCGCTCTCGCCAACAATGAAATTCCAGAACCTATGTCTCCAAGTCTACACTCCCGACACCAAGTCTAGACAGACAGGAATTAATAGCAAACAAAACCTTTACTTGACGTTATGAAAATGCGAAATAAATACGATCTGCGTTCAATGATGATATTTGGAATTCTCAATGCATAAAATATGTATTTTAATACCAGAGTGCTCAGCCGAACAAATTACCTTACTATTATGAGATAGAAAACGTAATTTAACACAGAATAAACACAATTGTGAATAATTATCTGAAGGAAATCTAAATAGGATTTCTTGGATTTTTACGGAGAATTAATGACAATGATATGTGGCAGAAAATCTAGCCATGACACTATCAACTATCTTTGCTTTGCAAATGCTATTTGTACTCTGAAATTTTGACTTTAAAAACGTGAGATTAATTATACTCACTTTGTATAGTTAACTTTTTGAATGCACGACTTTAAACAAATTATTGCATAAAAATAAAAATAAGAATATTTTAAAATAATTATGTATTTCTATATACTTGAAATTTTTGCTCTAACTTTGATTGGTCAAGGCAGCGAAGATAGTCAAGTGAGGTTTTCACGGAAAACCAAAGAGTATAAATGATAACTTTTGGTATAGGCCCTTAAAAACTAAACATGAAATTCATGTACGCAAAACCGACAACACATTCATTTATAGTTTTGCAAGTACCTGTCGAAAAATGAGTGTATTTGCAGTATTCTAAACAAAATAATGTTTAGATGTGCTGTTGCTATTTCGAAATTTATCGGAACACGAACATTTTAACCAATTTAGTAAGCTAGCTCTCTTGCTAAGAAAATATTACATTCGAGACATAACTATTTTAAGCAACAAAATGTTAATTTTGACTATGTACTTAAACCACAATGTGGTAGTTTTTGATGCTTTTCAGAAAGAGGTTTTGAAATATTAAAACACATTTCGAAATAATTTTTACGTCAGATAACCGTACATAAATTTACCGTTACGGTCTGCGTTCATGAAACTTCTATGTTAAATATTAGAGGAAGAATCTTGTTGCAATCCAAATATTTAGTTTTCAAACAAAGAAAACTACATTTCTGGACATAGTCATGCGATTTTAATGAAATTTGGTATTTTTATTTCAATCAGTGTCAACAATATAGTGATTTTCAAAAATTTAATAGAAACTAATTTCTTTATTTTGGGGGAATTATGCATTGTTTATGATTATTTTATCCTGATTTGGGGCCATAAACAATTTAATTACATGTAAAAAACGAAATTTATTTTGGTGTATTTCGTTGTCTAGAAACTTTCATCAGATAATGCCCTCAAGTGTTGAGTATATTAGATTTTTAATGCACGTTGCTCTACCAGCAAAGCCGACTTTATTTAATGTAAAAAAATCAACTTAAGTAAACTGCAAGCAGATATCCCATAAACAAACTAATCGATACATTGCATTAAAAAATATTGCTCATTGTAAAGGAGAACTAATATATAACTAGAAAACATTTTTGTAAGTATTTAATGTTCTGTATATGTGGTTGCTCGTGGCTATTTATTTTATGCATTATATTGGAAAGAATTTCATTATTCATTGTATGTAAAGCAAATGTAATGACGCAAAAACACTAGCCTTGCTAAGTGCATTTTTCTTTTGCTGAATAAGATCAATATTCCAAGAAAAAAAGCATTTCCTTCTTCTTTAACTAGATTTAAACAAAAAATGTAAAATATTATCTGTTTCTTTTGTACATTTTCCCAATATATTTTCTGAAAAATTTTATGTTGCTTTGTTTATATATCACTAGTGAGGAGAATAGAAAATTTCTTAATTCATGCCAAAAGGTTTCTTTTTATTAAAATAAATTTTCTTTACTGCACTTTTAATTATGCTGCTAATGGCGCAAATATAATTATGCAGCACAGTTTTCGCGAATTAAATGAAAAATAATGAATTGTAATTTTAATCTTTATCACAACTAGAAAAAAAATGTTTAAAGTGTAACGTTAAATGCTTAATTATAACACATAGCATACAATTTTTTCAGAACTGAAATGTATAAAAAACTTTAGAAGGTTAATAGCAGTCCTGGCACGAATTCTTGAAAATGTCACCTGAACAATTTAATCCTGCAGCCTAGATTCACTGAATCACAGAAATTTCAAAAGTTTATTTTTGCATAGAACATATGATTGGTGGCGACGATTTTCCACTCATGGGTGATACAATGAACATAATGCTGTTCTGCATGAAAAGCATATATATAAGTACATATGGGAGTTTTATTTTGATAGAAAATCCTTTCGGGCAATATGTAAAGTCAAAATCAAAGATATATGGAATCAATATAGTGCCAGTAACTAAATGGCCATTTAATAATCTAGGGTTTGTATACCGTATGATATCTGGAACATGAGGGCTTGTATATTAATTTGTCACACAGCTTCCCTTGTTTAATAAATACATAAAAATAATGTAAGGGAAATTTAATTAAATATACTAATGATAAAAGTAATATTAAAATAAAAATAAAATTAAGAGTAATAAAATATTTTCGTTACAAAATATCAATAAAATAGTCCATACTTGTAATCAATGAATCACACTGAGCTTATGAATATGTACGTGTGTTGTCATTAAATCATCTGTGACTAACGACTTTCCGCATTGTTATAAAAGTAATTACATCAAGTACTATCAGAGAAAATATCGAGAAAATTATTGTTATTTATATCCATTACATATCATGCATCCTATTTCAAAACCGTTTAAACCAAAATATAGAATCATATTATTATGTTTTGAAATCAATGCGACTGTGGATAAATCAAAACTTTGTTTTCATCGGTGAATTTGACAAACAGTTACTTCTTTAATTACATAACGTTTAAAAAGCCAATTAACATCAGATGCATGTCATACGTTAATCCGTGGTCAGAATGAAAATGTCTATTGCAGTAGGGATGACAAAACAACAGTCACAAAACTCAAAATGCATTGATATTTGCAGTACATTATAATCAAACTAAATAACACAAATCAATATTTCTAATTTCAGACTTTATTAAAAATATACTTCGGCTTTAATTTAATACATAATAAAAAAATGATTTCATAGTTAGGCACATTTGTACGGTAACTGCAATGTTCTTAAAAATAAAAATAAAAATGTTAAAATATACATAGCATGATAACAAAAAAAGCCAAGCATACATAGGACAATAAATAAAAATGCAAAATATGCATAGCAGGAAAACAAATAAAGCTATTTTATATAGAAAAAATTATACGCCCAAACTGAAACTGCTTTATGTTTTAGTCACAATATTTTAATTAAAGCACATTCACTTTCATATTGCTTCTCATTAAGCTGCATACTTGAATATATCAGCTTAATTATATGCTTCGAGCTTTCTGCAAAATCATATTTACCATAATAACAGGCAATTTTACATTTTTTTAATGAATTTGATTAAGTGAAATAAATTTGAATATAAGATTTAAAGTCTACGCAAATATTTGCACTTAATATAGTATTCAGATACTCCAAGTGTGTTATTATTAAACTAAATACTGTTTTGTTAGAGGTATTAGTGGATTGATTGAAAATTAGCTATCAAACTACCAAATGAATAATTTAATAACTATTGGAATAATGTAAGTACTATTGTAGAAGGATTTATAAATAATTTTATGCAATCAATTGATATCAGTACCAGTAGACAAACAACAGATTTCAAAAGCATTCAATCAAAAATTTATGGGAATCACATAGTGTTTTGTAATGTAAACGACAATGAATCAAGTACAATGTAAATTTCATTGTAACGTCGCTTTTCACCAACAATTTCCTCTTTCATTCAGTGACGGATATGAAGCCACCGAACTCCAAATATCTGTCGTTGAGTGAACAAAGGGTGACTAAATTTGATAATTCGTGTCTTGGTTCGAGAACAAAGGACATGCTGAGAGCAGGTGCATTGTTTAGACCATAGCCAATGCCAATAAGTGTCCGGTTACAAAAGACCGAAGATGAGTTGATGTCATACATTTTGTGGGATCGAAAATTAAAAGATTTTATATCTAATGTAAATTAATATTTAAAAGGACAAAGATATGACATGCGAGAATAGACTTAATGACATTTTACAATCCGTCTTCATAACTGACACAATTAAAAAAATCTGATGTGGGCATCACATGATTTTCCTTATATAATGCAATGAATGTACTACTTTTATAGTAAAAAAATAGGTGATTCTTATGGTAGATACTTATATTCTTTCCAAGATATTAAATTTTCGATAATTAAACGTCATTTTTATTGATATAGCGTCATTTTTATCTATTTGGCGAGAATTTCGTTAATTTGGCATCATTAAAAAAAATCACCAAGTTGGCGACATTTCGTCAAATGTGCCGCCAAAATATCGCCAAGCGTTATGGACGGATAAATAAGTTATTCTTATACTAGATAAATGACTATTGGCGTTCAAATACAAAAGTATTACTCAAAATATATTTTCTTCTGAATGGAACAAGCTAGATCCACCCTAATGATTTTACCAAATTTATCGTATGAAGTTACGTATGAAAAGTGAACAAGTTTCTCAACAGTTAATATTTTTTTTAATTTAAGGGATTTTTTGATAAATTTATTTGAAAAATGTGCAATATCTCGAGAACGGTTCATGCTAGCATTCTGAAGTTCGATTATGTTCGATTATGTTTAAAAACAAAAGGCTTCCAGTATTCATGGATTATAATTTTTGCACCAAATTTCATTCAAATTGCTCCATTCTTTCGTGAGTTATATTTTCCACAGTATCACTGACACACACAGATACTTTCACACACACACACGTACACACAAGCGTACACACACACACGTGCACACTTTAATGAAACTTTAATCTCTTTGAAGTTTTACACATATTTTGAAGTTCTACAAGTTTGTATTTACATTTCTTGCATGAAGATATAAATACGTTATATTTCTATGAAATACTTCAACACATTGTATGTATATGTAAATTCTTGTAATAATGAAAATATAATAAAATCACTAAACCATTAAGTAGTTAAAGGATCTCCCTAATGAAAGTGTGTGTCATATCCACTGGGTACATGTCAACTACAATTTTGGTTGCTCCTATTTACAGTCATAGTGTTTGCCTACTTAGTTCTATTTGCCAACCTCATAATTTTGGTGGACCATTTTTAAAGCTAATTTAGTACATTTTTGGTGATTGACACATTATTGTTTACCCGAAATTAACCATGGCAGTAACTTTAAGCTGCACATTTTTAGCTGTGTGGCATGTGAAAAGGGGTGCAATTTGTTCCCATCGCAAAGGCATCAATGTTTTGATTTGTTGCGTTCGTTTGTCTGAAATAGTTGCTCACTTCATAATTTCATCATAATGAAGAAATCAGTCGTAATGTTAACGTCACTAGAGATAAGTACATAGCTAATATTTGGAAAGTAAAATATTTGTCGTTAATATTACGTCATGTAGAAAATCAGTAAAGGTGTCAGATGCAGTTGATATATTGTTTAATGTTGTGTTTTAAGACACAGTTTAATTTTAACTATGTTTGAAACAGGCTGAACAATTTATTTAAAATTCTTAACATTATTGTAATTATCGACGAGAGACGACAACCTAAAGCGAAATCAACATTTCCCTGAATTGGGTTACCCCTTTTACTCAAAAACTACAATAATTAGGAAAATGAAATTTTGCATACATACCTGAAATAGCAATCAGATTTTCAGAATCACAATCCCAATAATTAAAACGAACTGTAACGGGGTGAAATGTTCGCTTTTGAACTGCGTATGTCCCCTACGTTTGATAGGAATAGCGCGTAAAAACAAAATATAAGCCTAGCAGCATTCCAGATATGAATAACTAAGTTAAACAAAAAAGAGTCAGAAGTTAAACTTCACTACATTTAATTTTTTATTTCACGAGGTTCTATTAACAAGTAATGTGACGCAATGAAAAATACATACCTTGCAGATAGCAAGTTACATTTTACCTCTATGATACATACACTAATAAAATGCAAATCCATGTTTATATAAAAAATGCGTTTTTGTGATTTAATTTTGTTACACTCATTTCATTACATTTCTGAATTCTAATGTGTTTAACTTAATACTCAAGTTCTAAAAACGTATATGTTCTTTTGTACTATGATTTTCAGTTATTGAAATTATTTTTTTTCTACTTCAAATTTGATATTTTTTTTTATAAAATTGATTTGTTGCTTTGGAATCTCTCAGTGCTCTTGGTCATTCAAAAACCGACTTTTTGTTAGTTTATATACTATACTAGACATTTTTAAGAACAATTTCTTTAAAATAGTAATACTAATAGTAATAATAGTAATAATAGCTAATGTATTACAATTTTCTCTGAGAACAACCCAAATCTCTCCAAATCTGGTAGCGGATAGTTACCAGAAACTTTTAAAAATATTGATGCATAACTAAATTAAAAAAGTAAAACGTTAGGTATATATACATGTAATGCAATGTAACATCAATAATGCATTATAAATTGATTGCTATCTCAAGATTCTTTAAGTAGTTTAGATATAATGCAGTTATGTGTCTTAGGCATTATCAAGGAGGTTAAAGTATTTAAATTTGTTGTCCAAGAGCAGTTAACATTCTGAAACGCAATTGGAACTGGTATGATCAATAAAATTTACTCATGCACTTAATCCGTATTTTTAACACAACTTGACTTTCCTCATCTTCCTTGAAATTCATTTTTATATTTTACTTTCTACGTTACATCAGTTTGTTTTTTATATTCTGACGCATATGGCACAATTCCCTAAATTTACTGAGGCTAAATATAGTGTAATGTCCCAACATCCTTCCAAACACACTACTATACAGTTACTTAAAACATAATTACGATACAGACGAGTTTGATGATAAAGTCCCCCCAACTTACATCCGGGACACTAATTAGATTCCAAATATTGAGAATGACCAATTTTTCATCTGGAATGATTCGACTTCTTGCTTTCCACCTAGTTCACCAAATACACACCCAATTTCCTAATGCGCAGAGTTCTGTGATTGATGGTGCAGCAAAGCCTAATGGGAATTTCAAGACCGAAACGTTCATATTTTAACGATTTCGTCCCTAATGAATTCGGTGAAATTTTCATGTGACTGCCCTGAGATTTGGAGTACTGGTTCTTTATGGTCGTTAAATCAAGATGCATGATTATGCCTTGATTTAAATTAAGCGGAAGTAGTGACGCACATTAAATCAACAGTACACATATAAATATAATTAAAAGATGGGAATTAGATGTTGTTATGATGCAGTTTGGGTGAGAGTTTCCAATATTGTATATCTTTGATTGGTAGTTTAGATGATTTTCATACCAATATTAAAATGTCTGAAATAGGAGGTTGAACTCAATTTTCAAATACATATCCCGAAATTTTTATATTCAGTTGTATCACCATCAAATACAATGTTGACTACTGTAAAGGAGAGTTACTAATAAAATTTGAATATAAACTTAGAAATAACTTTGCTAATTTGTTTAGGTTGCTAAGCTACCCAAAATGGAAATTCCCCCCCCCCCCTGTGTTTTATCCTCAACCTCGTGCTGACAGACACACAGACACACACATATCCATACATAATCATATATACAACTTGTCACAAAAAATATATGTGCCCACAAACAATTGAGGTACAGTGACGAAAGTCACATGCAAATTATAGTTTCAAGAGTTATGTAAATAATCGAACTGTCAGAGGTAATGGTGTTATGTAACTCAAGTAAGGCGCATGTGAACGATGCACAATGCATCATTTAAAACGACCCATGCTCTCACTCATGGGTAATTGAAAATGGATTTTCTATTTTGATACACTAAGTTGTGTACAGAGATGTCTTTAAGACGTTCGCGACGGCGCTATGAACAATAGTTCAATTTAAAGAGAGGTCGCATCATAGGCTAAGCCTTAGCCTATGATGCGGCCTCTCTCTCTAAAGAACAATCGCGACTTTTTCGCGAAGTTCCACAAGTCTGGTTAGCGCTTTCCCCCTCAATAGCCAAAGTACGTCGGTATATGGATGAAGTAATATATGGGTACTCCCCACTCCTTCGTACATCTTTTCAAATAAGCGTGTTTGCAACGGCTTCAATTTGATGAAATTCGCAATTTTCACAAAAGTGTCCAAAACGCTTTTCAAGTCATCCGACATAGATTTCGGTCACAACACTGCTATTTTTGCCAGACATAGCTCGAGCGCCGTCCGTGCATATTCCAACACATTTTGCCCTGTCCAGATCTTTAGTATTTACATAGGTATCGAGGGTTTTAAAAATTTCCTTGCTAGTACCTAAAATAATTGGTTCGCAGCATAGGATATCTTCACGTACTTTGTTTTCCCATATGTAGCGTACAAAAACAAGTAGTGGACATAAACTTTGCACATCCGTAGACTCGTCTAGTTGTAACGAGTAAAATTCACTCATACCCACCCTTTGGATCAGCTTCTTTTCTACCCACCCGGACATTTCATCAATTCTTCGAGAAACCATGTTATTAGAAAGAGGAATCGTTTCGACTTCTTACAAGCTCTTTTCACCAAACTACCTCCATCACATCTTTTAGTGCTGGGAGCACCATAGACTCATCAACTGTGTGTAGTTTTCCAGCTTGCGCGATTCGCAAACTAATTAGGTACGAGGCTTGTATAGCTTTTCCATTGATCGTAATAAAATGTAAAATTTCCTTTTAGATATTTTCAGCTCTTCCATTTTTCTTTCGAAAAATTTGAGAGGCCTATTTTTGAAATTCGAATGATTCGTCTCAATATGCCGACGCGATTTTTTCGGTCGCATACTGTCGTTTGCGAGTACTTTGAAACAAACAATGCACTGCGGTAGTGAATCTTCTTCATCATCATTCCATGAAAATCCGAATTTTAAGTAGTGGGAATCATATTTTCTCACCACTTTTCTTCGTTTTGGTTGCTTGGAATTTGCCATCGAAAGCTCTTCGTCATTGTCTTCGATCCTCATGGCCGGAATCTTTGTCAACCACGTATCCATAATGAAGAAAGGATAAATTCATATTAGTTATAAATAGTTGATGATAGGTCTGATTTATTTTGCCAACACCGACAGACTCTTGAAATTAGCGGACTATTAAAGCCAGATTGGCCTCTACTGAAATGGTTGTTCAACAGCCACTCTCGAGTTGTTCAAAACTTACGTTTCTACATTTGACAACGGCAAGTTATCCGTAAGTCAGTTTCTTCCTACTTTTGTTAATTCCAAGCACTTTTGTTAATTCCAAGCCCTTTGTTAATTCCAAGCCTTTCCAGGCAGTAGTGTCTCCACGATAATTCATACTTGTACTTTCCGCCTGGAAGGAAGTGGTCTATCATTCCTTTCAGTCCCTCCGTGAAAGCGAACAAGAGTCTCCTCCCCTTGTCAATTTTAAAGAATCTTCTTATCAGGTTTAGTAACGAACTTCATGGAACCCCGTCAGGCGTAAAGTTTGTTTGTTATTTTTCAGCTATAAAAGGGGCATTTAATTTGAGACTGTAAGTTGTTGGGAATCAACCAACAAAGGAAGAACAATATTTTTTCTGAAACGAAAACACGGATACAACACTCAATATGAATTAAAAAGAACTTTAAAAATCATGATTTTGAGACAAGATGGATGCCATATATCATTTTGAAGTATGTCACGTGATCGTTTCATATCATGGTCACGTGATCGCATCATATAAGAGGTGTTATTATTATTTTATTTTTTATTTAAAAAACTACTGAATATATTTCGTTGAATTTTTTTTTATATATTTTATGGAACAATTTGAATATTGCCTAAAATTTTCGAAGCAATTTGTGAATTTTAAATCCGCTTAAAAAATGCTTGAAAAATTAGGTCCCATAGGGCTCAATGTATTTCATTTTTTCAACCCGGGTTCAATCCAAAACTAATTGGGTGATATTATTCATTTATATTCCCATAGGTCCTACAGACCGTCTGAACAACATACTAAAATTTCATTTTGATTAAGTCATTTTTACGGCACTTATCGTGCTAACGGACAGACAGACAGACAGACAGACAGACAGACAGACAGAATGAACAAAGTCATAAACACTTTTCAACTCTGTTGTAAAGTGTTAATAAAAAACGAAACTTTCATTCGTCTCATCATCACGGGAGAACAGTTGAACAGAATTTAATGAAATCATGTGGATATCCTGTAAATAGCCTCACTTAAAATTTAAACTTAAATTATAGTTGAAACGGTCTGTGGGACATATGGGAATGCAAGTGAATAATATCACCCAATTAGTTTCTGATTGAACCAGGCTTGAAAAAATGAAATACATTGAATCTTATGCTTAAAACTACAGCCGTCAACATAATTTTAAAGCTATGGCTTTCTAACATTGTCATCAGGATGTTATATTCCATAGCTTTTGAAAAGTGCAATGGATTTCGTTGTCATTATATTAGTTATTTTTTTAAAATTATATTAATGATTCAGTAACTTCTCTTTAAACTCTTTCTGCAGCTCTTCGGAATAGGGCGTACAGGAAAATTTGGGTCATGTCGATTTTCAAATAGGGGGGGAGGCTCTACCTTCTCGATGGTTTCTTAGATGGGAGAGCAGTGGGGAGGAAATGATATACTCTATTACGAACATTTGCTTTCACCGGTAATTTCGTGGCCGTTCGCTTTCTGTAGGGCGACATTTGCTCTGATTATAATGCATTTTCCACATTGTATTTTCGAATCTGACCCATTCGAACTGCTGACACCAAATATGGACCCAATTGGGTGCTTTATGGCATTTGAGCCCATGCAAGAGAGGGGGACACAGAGAAGGGATAGCTTTTACGCCCGTGCAGCTGTCGCAAAACTTGCTAAAATTCGATTGTTATAACAAACTGGTTGCTATATATTTAACTTCTAGAAGCAAATACAATTTAGTAACTACTAGAAGCAGTATATAGTTTTTCACTGTACGTTTGATAGACTTATCTTAATATCCTAAGGCATTAGTATAATGGATAATTGGTGATACTGTGGAATTTTCGCGATTTAAAATGGTCTTAGTTGATATTTCTCTTGGCAACACAATTTTTCCTGATTTATATCTAACGTATCTGCGCTTCTTCTGCACTACTAAACGTGATGAAATAACATACTGCAAATTCCTGTGTAATGTAAATATCTTTATTAACAGTTTTACACTTGATGAAAAATCTCATTTCAAATTAATGTGTGACGGCAATATCATAATTATCGATTTTTTTGGAATTCTATTTTCTCCCTAGAACTTTTCAAACTTGAATTAAATGCAGTTCATGTAATGGTTTTACTAGCCTAAGGAGTTAAAAACACTTTATTCAAAGGATAAGGAAAACTTGAGCAACACGTTTAAGCACGAATATAAGAATAATGCAGCATAAACCTATTTCAACGTCAAGCTGGATCCATTTCCTCAGTGCTAGAAAACCAACAAACTTGAAGTGGAAAATGCCAAGCTAAGGCGATATATTTCGGAAAGCCTGTGCGTCAGCACATATCCCCAAATCGAAAATAGTTATATGTCCATTTTTTTAATGTTCACATAGGCGAAGGTGTTTCGCCATTTCTATGTGCAAGATGTAGTTGTAATGTTTTTTTTCCAATGTTGCTAGATGGTCATCTTGTCTTGGTATTGGTCGACTGCATAGAAGAGATAAGAAAGGGACGGGGCAAAGGGAAAGTTCTGACTAGGTAGAACATACCATTAGTCCAATTTAATTATAAAAATTACTAGACAACGAGAAAGCATAAGGATACAAATAAAGTTAAACATTTAAAAATTAAGGGAAAATGTTAAAGTGAATTGCAAACGGGCTGGCGTCAATTTCAGCTAGTTAATAAGCAATCATGCCATGCCAGAGGGTATTAATCTAATGACGAACAGGCGCAGCTGTGGTGTCACTTCATTCTTCATTCAGATTGAATTCAACTCAAGTGACACCGGGTTAGGGAGACACATATCTCGCTGTTTTCCAGGGGACCTTTAAAGGGCCAACTTGAAGATTGTGAGGACGATGCTTCCTTAGCTTTAAGGAAGTGTTGTTGTAGCTTTGGTCTGCATCTCTCAAACATGGATTGCTTAAATTATTTTTGCAAAAATTTCGAGCGTAACAACGAACCTGCTCTTCAACTCAAGAGACTTTGAGGTCATGATGAATGGCTTTGTTTTGTACAAATTCTGGAGCATTCAAAATGTATCGTAAAGCTTTGCTTTGGAATACTTGCAATTTCTTAATGTCCGTTTCTGAAGCCGATCCCCAGACAGGACAGACATACAGAAACGCCAGTGCAATGATTTGGTTGTAAACAATAATCTTATTATGGGTGGAGAAGTAGGATTTTCTACCGAGGAGTGGAACAAGGGCGGAATATGAATTATTTACGCAGTAATTAATATGAATTATTTATCTGTAATATGCTCTGAAAATAGCAAATGCGTTTCGAGCTTGACGCCCATATACAGAGTAGCAAAATGTGGGATGGGTTCATTAAAATTATTTAAGGTGAAATTAAGGTGCCAAGTTCTCGGTAGTTAGGTTAGAATATACACACTGAACTCTTGGAGGCGTTAATTTTGATTCTCCAGGTCACGACCAATTCTCAAGGCTATGTTTTATGTAACTTTCTAGTGTATTGATAGCGTTGTGTGGGGAATAGCTTCATACAATCAGTGTTGTGTCGTCTGCAAAGACGGCCAGCTTAACTTGGGGTATCTTCAGTAAGTCAGTGATGAAGATGTTGAATAGCAGTGCACTGAGATTTCCATCCTGTGGAACCCCGGCCCTAATTGGTCGAATATAAGGCATAGTTTTATCAACTTGTGCGCAGAAAGAACTGTTAGTGAGATACTAGTTGATGATCGCCAAAAGTGCCGCCCCTTTCTTACCTCTTCTAGGCAGTCGGCCAATAAAAAGAACGAAATGAAAAAATACCGGGTGTCTATACCCAAGTAACGGATTAAGAGTCCATATATAGGAACCAATCAGAAATCAGAATGAATAAAAACCCAGTAAAATGTCATTGATTAAGAATCCACCTAAAAGGGCCAATTAGAAATTAGAATTGAAGAACAACCCAGCAAAACTGAGAAAACAAAATTTAAGATACACTCTTACGTATGACTTGCGTATATAACTCCACTGATTCTTCTGTGTGTATCCATTTGGTCTTTTTGACTTCGTGTTTGATGTTTTTTTAGCACCAATGAAGCCCAACGTGTCTTCTAAACAGCTATATTTTGCATTGTTATTATACCTGTGTTTAAATATGTTGCAAAATATTTGCATATATTTTTTCATTTGTATATAAGTGTATAACATAAGGGAAAAGTCATAATTTTCATTTCATCATTTAATAGAGCGAAACGGGACTCCATTAGATTCTGCTAGTCATCCAAACTTATTAACACTCTTTATTTTTGATGACGAATTTTAATGACCCATAATAAACCTTTATCTTAATCATTCTACCAGCTCGATGCATTTTATGGGGAAAAAATGGATAATTTGAAGAATTTCGCGCTCAAACAAGAATTGCATCAATGTTTAAAAGTTGAGCGACAAACCTTCTTGCAGTTTGGTAATTAGAAACAACTAGGATTATATTGGCCGCAAAGTATTCGAAGACATTTTTCAATTTACCAGAAAATTTGCCTCAGAGAAAATATTTTCTGTTGTTGTTTTCTTCAGCGAATTCTCACTTATAATGAAGTGAACACTTACACGAATATATCCTATTAGTATTTTTAAAAAAGGTGCTTCTTTCATCATAAACATTTTGAAGTTATCGAATATTAAGTTGATTAGGGAGTTGGGGTCATTTCAGTTAAAGTAGAATTTTTAAGAATATTTCACAAATTAGAAATTCTTCGAGATAAAGCCATGTTTAAACTGTGGTAGGTTCACGTTCTGAAATTACACTGTTTCTGACATCGCTGTATAAAAAGAAAGTAAAATGTAGTAATTTTTATCCCTTGTGGTCCGTGTCACAATTTCAAAAATGTAATACTTATTGTCATCGTAAAAATGCGATCTAATAATCTGTAACTTTTAATTCAAATAATACTATAAAATTCCTTACATAAATATCACATAGTATAATACTTTATAATTTTGTATAAACACTTATCACTTTGTATAACTGTTTAGCAAATCAAGTTTTTGTGAGATGGTTTGTTAACGAAACACAATACCCATTATTTCTTTATTGTATCCTCCAGAAATGTACAGCGAACAAAATAAATTAACCACAATATATATATTTCCTATCATTTTGCTATGCCGATTTAATTTGAATCTAATGCTTGGAAAACTCAATATCAAACGCAAAGATTAAACTCAAGTATTAAATTCAGTACTGAGTACAAGTCCTAATTTTCTCCTCAGCGAATGATGGTACAATTTATTTATATATAAGGGTGAAGCGAAAAATGTTCTTTTCTTAAATTCAATTCGCCTGGGGTACAAAAAGAGGGTAACAATATAAGATATATCCTTATAAAACTTCATTATTGCAGATTATTATTTTCATCAGCCGCAAGCCACTTGAAATTACATAAAACTGAAAATGCTAGAGCTTTCTGAGAAAATAATATTTCACTCATATCATTTAGGATGGTACTAAGTATATTTTCGCAGCATTTTGTGATTACAGATTTATATTTTGATTGACTGCGAGTGGCTCGAAATATAACAAATAAAATTTCAAGTCGGTAATATACTTTAAAAAATCTGTCTAAGTAAATATTTATTTTTTAAACATTATAAAGGAAAAGAGTAAAATAAATTTCAGTGCATACATTAAAATACTCATTATATTTGTAAAAACAAAGATAGTGAACATCTTAGTAATCCAAGTCGTTTGAATATCAGGTTTATTACATATAAATTGTGTATTCTAATCTTACGCATAACATCATTACTGTGCCTAAATTTTTTCCAACAAGGATTAATGTAGTCAGTCATCGGTTTTACTGACTTTTTCAGAAGTTTGCTTTACAAGGGGGAGCACAGTTGGATAGTCTGTGTGGGACATTTTACCACTATAGTAATATCAGAATCTTAGACTAGTACTTAAAATGGCACTCAGTACATTAAGCTGTTTTCATCTGCTTGCATAGTTTTATTGAATTTTCGTTCTGATATCACACGTTTTCGAATGGCGTTTGTGATTGTTGTTCTGAAACTAAAAGTTCGTTCAATGCTAATAACCATAATCCATGCGTTGCTGCAGCTAGTTAACAAGCTTCATGTACTAATAGACCATATATATGAAATATGTCATTATCTACTACAATCTAGACGCTGATGTCTAAAAAAATTCATCATTCTCTACAAATGCATTATTCATCAGTTGTTGAATAATTATTTTCAATATGAAAAGGAATTTCATTTTATATAGCTCTTCCACTTGTACCTCATTAAAGTTTTGATCTCATTAGACAAAGATGGACCCTAGTAGAATCTGACCCCGAGAAGGATCAAAACAGTAGCTGCACGGGAATACTCCTAGTCCCAGCGAAATACCGTTTATGTAACAATTATGTTTATACTGATGTATACTATATGGGAAAGATTTCAAGGAATATAGAGACAACTGTAATACAGATATTTTAATTGATGTGGGTTTTCAAAAATATATAAAACTGAATTTTTATGTATAGGAACATCCGATAAGCGGTTAATATGAATATAATAGAATTGTATTATGGATTTGTTTTATATTACTAAGTTGAAAACCTACAAAGTTACATTACAAGGTTTCGTATTAAAAAGTTACATGAGAATGTACAGGAGCTTGTTCCAGCACTGAACAATTAATTCGAAGGATTGAAATCAGACACCATATTTTTGAATACGCAAATATATTATGCACAAACTACATAAGTCTGGCAGTGCGTAATCGTAATTCCCTTACAATGGCTGTACATATAAATATTATATAAATTTATAAATATATTTCTTACAAAATGTTAATACTGTATAAGAAAATATAGTCTGGCCGTCGGTCTGCCTATCTGTCTGAATTGGAGAAGCATTTGGCGGCAATTTGACTACACTTGCAGGATATTTAATATAATATTGCCAACTTGGATACTTTTGAATAATGTAACCACGTCGTCGATAATATTTCAGAAAAATCCGTTTAATAATTTGTATAGCATTTTTTGGGATTGTTATTTATTTGATATAATTGATTCAAAATATATTAATAGTCACTGATAATGTATATAATTAAAGCATGGACTTATACATCATTTATAAAATTATTGATTCAAGAATACTCAAAACGTGTAGGACCCTATCTTAATGTTTTCCCATTATATAATTTTGTATTGCAGGGAAAGTACAAAATCGTAAATTTTGTAATTTTAAAATAATTTTAATTAATTTTAAATAATTTTATGGTTATATTAATTAATTCTTATTTATAAAATAGTACATATTCTTTCCTTCTGAAATCCCCTTTCAAACATATAATCATTCAGTATTTTTAAGACGCATTGCAAGTAAAAATCTCCCTTATAATTTTGTCCAAGTTCTGTTTTATTGGAAAACATATTTGTTTCATTTGAAAAACTTTTAACTTAAACCAAACCTTATACTTTAAATCTCACCAAAACGCAAAAATTGAGCACGCTGGCTTTGTGGTAATTAGAAGAGTGTGAAAATCTCTGCCACTAAGTATGTAAGACATTTTTCAATTTACTTGAAAGTTTGCTTCTAAGCTAACTTTTAGCTGCAGCGTGACAACCTGAATAATAGGTACAGCTAACTCATTATAAACACTCTGCTAATACTTTATATTACCATACCAAAATTACACTATCTGTATTTTTAAAGGACTTAAGCTTATTTCATTATTATCATCTTGAAATTATATAAAATGTAAGTTAATTACGGAATTGATTTCTCTTATATATGAACTGGAAAATTTTAAATACACTTCTAAATTAATAATGTCCTGAACTAAACGGTGCATTTTGATAAATCTATTTTAGAAAATTTGACTGCTAACATGGAATAGTATTTAATAGGTTTTTTACGCTATGGTAACATGTGAAACAACGAGAATAAAATATCAATTCCTGTCTGTCTCTCTGACATAAGCACGTGTAAATGAAGAACAGTATTTTTCAATGACTTCCTATGCTTAATGAAAACATATTTATGAATAAATTACCGAGTCAAAATGCAAAGTGTAAATTCCAAAATATACTTGCAAATAAAAATATTTCCAGGAATCTAAAAAAATAATTAATATACACTATAATCCTCATCGTTCTGTAAGCACCTCCAAGAATTCGGTACAAAAATTGCCTGTATCCACCACTTAAAATTTTAAAGTGGCTCAAAAGATTTACATGATTTTAACGGATTTGGTTAAAATTACCTGAAACACGTGTATAGCTAAAAATATTTCAGATTTTATAAGGAGTAATTTTTATTTTAGTACTATTTCAGGATTTGGATATTTATGTCCGTTTGCTATAAAATGAATTTAGGAATATATAACGCATAAAAAATCAATTAGGAAACATTTTCTATCCAGAAAAATTGAGACTTATAGGATTACGCTATAGATTGATTTCAGTAGAGGAGAGTTAGTTAAATAAAATTCATTTCCATTTTTGGACCAAAATGAATTTCGTCACAAAAATATAATTTTCTACTGAGATAGAATATTGAAAAGCGATGTATGAATTAAAGTTCATGGTAAATGTTATTCAACGTACTACTCAATGATGTTGGCAGACAGGTGTATTATCTAATTTAATTAATTTAAATACCATGAAATTCTGATTTTATGTATCGCTTAAATTAACATAGAATGCAGCTTGCAAAATACATACTATTTGAAGATCTAATATGGCAAAATACGATTATTTGATGCAATGTAACCTACAGATGTAGAAATATATTTTTATTTGTGTGTATATATATATATATATATATATATATATATATATATATACAAGGTGATTCCTGAAAGATAGGTCAAACTTTACTAGGTGGTAGTACACACCAAACCAAGCATTTTTGAAATAGTTTACCAAATCAGAAATGAAACGGCGCTAAATGGTAAAACCGATGAAGTGAGGCGAAAATACAAGAATGTATTAAAAGTTATAAAATTACATTTAATAAACAATAATTACAGTAATGACTCAAAAGAGCGGCTTCAAACATGAATGCACGTCTAACTGCGGCGATGGAGGGATTGACGAACTCCCTTGAAAAAACCAGGCATGTCGTGCACTTCAGCAGCAGTGGCCGAAATTCTGACGACGAGTTCCTCTTCAGACTCAAACGGACTGTCATAGACGAGACTCTTGGCATATTCTCGCAAAAGAAGTCAAGACATGACAGATCTAGCGATAGTGGCAGCCGAGCTATGGGATCACCTCGACCAATACTTCGGCCCGAAATGTAACGTCCATATAGCTAGAGCTGGGGAAAACCACTTAAGTCAAAACAAGGAAGTGAGATATTAACGAATGAAAATAATGACATTTTCAAGACATCGGTTTTTTTTTATTATTTTTTTTTAATTTCCCCATTTAATTTTTATGGTATTTTATATACATTTATAAGCTAAATAAGCATGCATTGTATTATAAATTTGAAAAATTAATTTTTAGGTAAATACTGACTTAAGTGGTTATTCCCTAAGCAAGTCTATGGCAAATATGTTCACTCATGCAGACATAAGTTATTATTCCTTACTTCAGTATTTATTCTTTAAACAGAATTATGATGTGTTTAGAAATATAGACACAAGTAATTGTTTAATAAAAATTCGGTCATAATGCAGCAATTGTTTGTGCATTCTAATTCCAAACTGTTATTATTATTTATTTTCTTAGGACTACTTTATGTCAATCTTTTCTAAGGAAACACTACATAAGAAATGTGCATTTGCGTAACTTTATGAAAAGTTTTGATATTTTGACGATTTTTTTTAAATTTCATTTGAAAATTTAGGGGGGTTCTGAGCATTCGATCATATTTCAGAACAATAGACTTCCAGTATTCACGGATTGTAAATTTTGTACCAAATGCCATTGGAATCGCTCCATTCGTTCGTGAAATATCGTCTCCACAGACTCACTGACACACACACACACACTCTCAGACACACAGACATCACCTAAAAATGTTTGATTCGTGATCAGAGATGCTTGAAACATGCTCTCCCGTCGGAAACTCGAATTCAAATTTTCGACCCTGCCATAATACTTTTCTTATACATTATTGTTTATAATTAAAGTAAAAAACCAATTGCTTCTTCTTCCAAGCAGACTAATGAAACTACCACGATGGCTCATTTTAATTGGATCAGCGGTTTCAGAGGTACTAAGAACAGCTGATTTAACACCAGCACACATGCTGGCAGGCCACCGCAAATAAACTACAGTACATTTCAATATTTGGGGATTTCGTTTAGCACATTCCCAGTGAGAACATGTAAAATTTGCACAATCAAAATGAGCACAATCAGTACAATAGTCCCACTAACTATATAAGCTACTGAGACATCGTGGCCACAATGCGGGATTAGGGTGTTTTTATTTATGTTATCTGACATAATTCAAAAGTTTTACAATTAAAAATTTATTCTGCCGGCCCTTATTCTTTTGCAGAGATACATTTCTGGCTACAGCGCTGACAGATCAGAAACATATTTTTTTTATTCATATAATTTGCATTAAGAGCCTTGTTCCCAATACTCTAGTTTCTATTCTGGCTCAATCTTAAGAGAGAAATTTAATAAAATAGAACATACCTGAAATATGTTTTCTCTTGTGAATGGCTAATTTCACCATTAGTTGTCACCGTGACATCACACTATTCACAAATTGAAACACCAAACTCTAAAATAAAGTGTTATTTCAGCACTTTATGAAAAATAAACAGCTGCCTAACAATGATTAATTACCAGGCGAATGAATTCACAGTCACCGGAAAAAGGGATCGAAAATGGGAAGAAAACATTGCGCACGCCTCGAAATTTTACGAAATAAAAAAAAAAAATATTGTGGCATAGTTTCTTTTTATTCATATAATTTGCATTAAAAGCCTTATTCCCAAAACTCTAGTTTCTATTCTGGCTCAATCTTAAGAGAGAAATTTAATAAAATAGAACCTTCCTGAAAGATGTGTTCTCTTGCGAATGGCTAATTTCACCATTAGTTGTCCCCGTGATATCACACTATTCACAAATTGAAACACCAAACTCTAAAATAAAGTGTTATTTCAGCACTTAATGAAAAACAAACAGCTGCCTAACAATGATTAATTACCAGGCGAATGAATTCACAGTCACCGGAAATAGGGATCGAAAAGGGGAAGAAAACATTGCGCGCGCCTCGGAATTTTACGAAATAAAACAAAATATTGTGACATAGCTTCAACAAAGGACAGGGCTGTATAAACTGTACAGAATGATGACATTTCTTCACTCATGTCTTTTACATGATAAAATCTGGACAAATACAGCGGATAATAATGACTTTTCCGGAATGATATCTATTCGAAAATTAGAGAAAAATAACTTTTTATAACTGATTTTCCTTACTGGCTTCGGAGCAAAATCTAGCAGGCCGTTAATGGTATTTATTTTTCTTGATATATTTAGAAGCCCAACAGATGTACGTGCTTTTCCTACAGCATATATTATAAATTTTTTCAATATAATATGTTATAAAAAAAATGCAATTAACACTTTACAACAAAGTTGAAAAGTGTTTATGACTTTGTTCATTCTGTCTGTCTGTCTGTCTGTCTGTCTGTCCGTTAGCACGATAACTGCCGTAAAAATGAGTTTATCAAAATGAAATTTTAGTATGTTGTTCAGACGGTCTGTAGGACCTATGGGAATATAAATAAATAATATCACCCAATTAGTTTTTTATTGAACCCGGGTTGAAAAAATGAAATACATTGAACCCTATGGGACCTAATTTTTCAAACATTTTTTAAGTAAATTTAAAATTCACGAATTGCTTCGAAATTTTTAGGAAATATTCACATTATCCCATAGAATATATAAAAAAAATTCAGTAAAATATGTTAAGTAGTTTTTTAATTAAAAAAATTATTTAATATAGGGAAAAAAACAAATTCAATTAAATTCTAACTTTGGGATATCTTCCAGAAAGAAAAGAGAGAGATATTATATAATAAATATCTCTCCATTTGTTTAAACGTTTTGCATATGGGAGTGGCTTCATATTTTAAGATAAATTTGGTAGATAACAATTTTTCATTTTTTTTAAATTTTATATAACTCTTCATGATAAATTTAATTGATGGCATTTTAAATGCACTTTCCTACGTCCTAGAGAGTTAAAATTTGGTACACAGCTTAAATTTGTTGAACATTTTATTCGACAAAAATTTGATGGATCTTTAAATATAGATCATACATTTTTTTTGAAATGGCCTGAAAATAATCCCCGTTCACTTCTATAAATCATTGGTGTAATATTGTTAAAAATTCTGATGTGGACAGCACATGTCTTTCTCTGCAGACTCATATTCGTTCTCTTTATTTATTCAATGATAATTTGAGTTTATCTGCACAACATAAGTATTTTAAATGACATTGAATTTATACGTTAAACTTAAATTTGGTTCTCATTTGATAGCTGGACTTATTGTCAAAGGTGGCGTAGCGAAAACGCGAAAAAACTAGAATATCTCAAGAACGGCTAGTCCTAGAGTAATGGGGTTAGCCTTATACTTTTTGTTGTCAAAAATCACATATAAAATAGGAATTTCATTGATATAATTGAGCACACGTAGTCTTTTATTTTTATATATAACGATTTTTGCTGGCCATTTCGCAAAAATAGCCCGTTCCTTTTTCCCGAATCGTAGTAGAATAACCTACAAATGATTTATATACAACATTTTGTTAAATTTGGTATATAAATCACTTGTAGGTTATTGAAATATTATACTCCAAATTTTGTTAAATTTGGTTCATTAGTTTTTAGCTAGAGTGGATAAAGGCAATTTCTGCGGCCATTTCGCAAAGAAGGCAGATTCTTTTATTACGAATCGTACTATAATCTAATGAACATCAGGATTTCCCACAAAAAACATACCTACCAAATTGTATGAAATTCGGTCCATTAGTTTTTCAATTAGAGTGGATGTAATATCCACACAGACACACAGAAACATACACAGATACACCCTTACACACACAGACGTCTTCCTAAAAGTAGTTTTTTCGTGTTCTAGAAGTCCCAAAACGTGTAGATACTTTGAAAATTCGAGTTCCGATCCTCGGCACGATTCCAATACTTTGAGTACATACACATACACATATATATTATCTGTGTATTATCTGTGTATCTAAATTCCGTGCCTATGCAATTACAATAGTTGTGATTTTAAATGATTCCTAAACTTTTATTATTTCTTCAAGGAAGCCTAATTTTAACATATGCAGAATGCAAATATCTCAAGCGATTGTAAGATGAATTACATAAGAATTGCTGAATTTTTTTCACACAAAATTATTTAGCTCTGGAGTCTGGAATACAAGTTATATGAATGAAATATTCATTGATTTTGCATAAAGAATCAGATGATTTATATTTCGATACAGTTTTAAATATTTAAGTATAATAAATTACTGTAGTTCTGTGATAATGTAAAATATATTACCACTGATCTTTCTTGTTTGACTTATGGTTTTTCCCACCACGGCTAGATAGTTCCCTACCTTTCGCCCAAAATGAGCTTGTACTCCATTGGAACCACATACACCTCTTGATGTCTGTTGGAACGTCCTCCAGCAATTCCGTCAAGTCTCCCTACAAGAAAATACGGTACATTTTTCTATAAAGTCGTTCCGACAAAATATTCGGCCCTATTAGGCGGTTGCCCATGATTCCTGCCCGTACATTGACGAAGAATCGTCTGTGATGCGCACGTGGATATGTTGCATGTGGGTTTACACCATCCCACCTATGTTCATTGCGGATGTTAAATGTGCCATCACGTGCGAAGGAGGCTTTATCTGTGAAAAGCACAGTAGTCGGAAAATCTGGCTGCGTCACACTCTATTCGAGGAACCAGCGGACGGACTCCCCGAGACTAGAATAATCCGTTGCAGTCATTGCTTGGATTAGCTGGAGATGGTATGGGTGCAATTATTCCCCATGCAGAACCCACCTTATCGTGGACCTTATTGTGACGCACCAAGTGTGTGCCTCATTGCTCTTGTGCTTATGCCTGGCCGAAACTGTGTCTAGAATCGCCTGTTCCACATTTGACGTTCCAGCACTCCTTGCACATCCTGCATCAGACCTGGTAGTGAAAAAAGATCCCGATTCACAGAGCTGCCGATGCAAGCGTTCGAGGGTTTTATGATTGGGCAACGATTATGTGAGAAACGTTCGCCGTACAGTAATTGTGCCTTTCTGCCACCCCCATTTGCAGCTCGATAGATGGAATGTATATCGGCTTTTTCCCTATTTGTAAATTCCTCCATGAAGTTCTTCTATATATTTCTTCTAAATACTGTTTTAACGCTTTCTAAATTTTATTTGAGTGTGTAAATGAATGTATCCCTTATCTTTTGCCCTCATAATTAACCACACAGGAAGCCTTTCCTAGAAGAAAAATAAAAATGACCTTTTAAGTTATTTTAATTAAATATTTACAATTATGAGTGGCACGGAAACCCAGAAGTTGTAATTCGTGAATTTTTGCTATTCATTCATTCATATTAACAATATTTTCGAAGACAGTTTTCATGAAGCGTAATAAACTTCAATCTTAATCATTTTGACAGGGCGCTGCACTTCATGGAAAAAATTGCTAATTTGAAGAACTTCGGGCTTATGCGTCACCTATTTAAAATTAGATCAAAGCACGGAAGCTTAGCGTGCTGGCTTTTTCGTAATTAGGAAGGGTGATAATTCTCTATAGGCCGCAAATGAATCTAAGCCATTTTTCAATTTACCAGAATATATTCTGGTAATTTTTTTCTCTTAGCGTGCTTGGCTGAATACTAACCGATAATGAAGTGAGTAGTTATTCTCAAATACACTATTAGTATTTTGAAAAGAACGCAATTTTCGTCAAAACTTTTTGAAAATATCTTGTGTGTCAGTTGATTATGCAGCTGAATTCTTTAGGATTAAGTAGGACTTTTATAGCTTTTTCCTAAATAACAAATATTCCCACTAAAAAAAATATTTTTGCAGTAGACAATTGCAACGAGAGCATTAAAATTACTTGTTCATTGTACAACATTTATGAAATGAAGTAACACAAAATACAATAACTTTTACTTATCATTATTTATGTCACACATATTCCAATCATTAGTTATGTTCATCCGAAATAGTATATTGCAAATTTTAATCACCGTAATAGACTACGATTTTAAACTTATAATCTTAAACATTTTTCTTTTCAAAGCATTTTATGCTATATTTATTTTACGCTATATTTCAAAGTATTTTATTCTATACAAAATTCTCCGTCATTTTTCATTGCGTTCTTTAGCAAAAACCGTCGTAATAATATTAGCATAATATTTCACTCTTTGCCATGTTATTTTTGTTGTAATCGTGGGTTGTAAAGTCGATGTTGAATGCTTATATGTATAATACTTTAGCTTCAAACTTATATATTTCCAAATTAGACGTTTCAGTATATAAATTTCTAATACATCCTTAAAAATGTAGGTATAGGAAAATTAGTCGAATCCAATCCTTTAGAGGACGTTTCGAACCCTTCTTCTCGGATAAAAAAAGCAATATATACTTATAACAATTGTTAAGAAGCGGTTGTTAAAATAAGACAATGTTTTTTAACTGAAGGGGTATCTAAATACTCGACTAATTATTCCGTGTTTGAATTCTTTAAGGAAGCATTAGAAAGATATATTCTCACTAGTAGCAGTTATATTTATCATGTTGGAAATTTGAAATTTGGCGTTTGAAGATTGCATAGCCAAACTCTAATCTCTGGGAATAACAGGAACTTAAATGTACTAACTGACTGTCTATAAAGGACTTGTTTTCCTCTCTGTACCATCAATATTTGGTCAAAAAAGTAAACCAAATTGCAAAAAATATCCTATTTTTATATTATTGTATTTCTAGCATTGAGAAACCGCAAGATATATCTTTTGGGGGATTTGCAATAAGATTTTTTCTAAAGTCTGACAGAAGAAGGTTATAACTGATATTGTTATATTGTCCTAAAATGTGTTTAACATTATCATATGAAAATGGATTCATTCCAATTATCATTTGAAATTTCATTTGTTTAAAATATGTCGTATTAATGCAGAAATGATGTTATATATTCGAAATTACACTTTCTATAACCTTTTATTATTAAAATTGGAGGTAAAAAGTGATAAAAACTTACTTTGTTACAAAATAAAATTTTAACTGGACTTTAACTACGTATTTCAAAATCTCTGTAAAATTGATTATGCTTGTGATATATTTTGTTTCTAAAATGTAATCTTAAAATATAACATAAGACGATTGGGGAGAGGAACACAGATTTGCGAATTATCAAAAGTAGACATTTACTATTCAGAGAACACTAAAATCATAAATAATACTCTCAGGGACAAATACAATCTGAGATTATGTGAGGAAGTTGAGGACAAGGCATGGAAATAACGCTTACTATTCATACCTTCTTCTCTCCGGAAACGTGCTGTAACAGAGCTTTGCGCTTTGCGACTGGTCATAGTTGTTTGGCTAGTCATTTGTACCGAATTGGTATTTATCATCCACCAGACTACAATGCAAGCTTTGTAATGAATGTTCATTGATGAATAGTCAGCACATTCGTACATTCGTATTTGTAGAGCTTTAAGTACAGAAAACATTTTTTATAGACACTGGGAAGTAAGGAAGAGACTCCAGCTGTTTGATTGTATTTGATCTTTTGTATGTTTCTGAGTTTTGAATGATTTGGGTATTGTTCTTAGCTGTATACTCATTTTCTCTGTTGTATTCTAGTGAATACCATTGAAATCAAGGAACTCTATTTTCGCATTATAAAAATTCTATTATTAACTTGAGAGTGAGTGAAAATATTTAGTTAATAATTTGTATAATGTGTTTTAAATATTGCTAAAATATTTTTTATCTAAAGTTACGCATAGTATTTCTGTTAAGTAATAATAAGTAAATATTTTTATTATATTTATACATTTAATCCTTATATTTTTATAATAATGTGTTTTATCTTAATAAACACTATAATATTACAATAATAAAAAACTTTATATGGAATATACGAAAATTATTAAATTCCCAATAATTTTTCCAAAATAATATTTATCTTTACTCCAAAACATTTGAAAAAATACATTTTACAAACTATCTTAAACATTAATTAGATCATGCAAACAATAATACTACAAGCTAAAATAAATTTTCACATTTTATTTTTTTGCTATTTAATAATTTTTAAATGAATAAATTATATAAATATAGTGCTACATGTTTTGTTCATCATTATTTTAGATTTATTAATAAAACCATTTTAAATTATTATTTAAAATTGAAGACAAAGGTAGATATTTCTGATTTAAAATATTATGCATTAATATACTGCCACGGAACATTTTTAAAGGTACTAATCTACTTAACTAAAGTATGAATAATAATAAAAAAATCCTTAAATACAATTTTTCAAACGTAAAATTCAAAAACGAAAATCAATAGAAAACGCTAGAGGCAATTTAAAGAGTGAACAAGAATCAAAAGATGCTTGAAAAACTCTGAGTTGAACAGTATACCGTTTGTGGGTTGTGATAGGAAAAAAATAACTTATATGTATAAAAAACAGGCTCATTCAAAAGTACTTAACGCACCAAAGTTGAGAACCTAAAAATGATTAATACTTTTTTATACTTCGGTTTTTCGTTACATGCTCTTTCAATGGTGCTTAAAAAATTCTGCGAATTATCTCAAGCTACAAGATAAATAGCTTTCATCATCAATGAATCTGGCTTCAGCGTTTATGAAATGGTCTAAAATTTAAAATAATTTATGGAAGAACTTGAACTTATTTCTTTTAGAAAATTAAGTTCATAAGTACAGTGATATAAATTAAATTATTGATTATAAGAGTTTCGTATACAGAGGCGAAGCAAGGGGAATCATAGAGGCATTTGCCCCCGAGCTCCAGTTAGGGGGGAGGGCGCCGTAATTTTAACATGTTAAAGAAAATAATTTTCTAAAAGCAGAACAAGTACATTTTAATGAATTTGATCTAGTTTCACATTTTAGTAAGTTTCATTTCTTTAAAAATAACTACGGAAAAATCTCTTGAAATAAAAGGTTTAAACAATAAATAATACTATAACGATTGTGTTTTAATACAGATTTTCAGCTGAAACTGTACTTTTTCAGTTTTTTATTCTGCATCTGCATAACAAGTTTGAATGTTATCGGATGGTCAGTTAAGATTTATAATAGGAGAGGGAATGAAGTCCATAGCAACCAACAAAATATTTCGGGGCTCCCTATTTTACAAAAAAATTTTTCAAGTGACTCGGGTTCTTATGTAATGCATTCTGCCATCATAATTCCTGTCAGCGGTCTTGGGGTTACAGGCGGACAAAAACTTTAGAACGCTACCATAATCGTTCTCGAGTTGATGTACATTTCTCGAATTAATTTATCGAAAAATCATATAAAATAAGAAAAAATATTAACCATTGTGAAATATGTCAACTTTTCATATGTAATATCATGCGATAAATTGGGTGACATCATTCTCGTGGATCTAGCTCATTCCATTCTTGATAAAAGTTACCTTGGATAATAATTTTGTATTTGGACTTAAATAGTCATTTTCTGTTATAAGATTAAATTATTTCTGCACTCACAATTCTTAACGAGATTTTGACGACACATTTGACGGAATGTCGCCAACATGGCAACTTTTTTAAATGTTGTCAAATTAACGAAAATTTCGCCAAAATTGTTTCAAATGTCGCCAAATCAATGAAATCACAACTAATTAATGAAAATTCTATATCTTTGAAAAAGTATATGAATAAAATATAAAAATAACCTATTTCTCCGTTCGTAACGTTTAATAAAATTTTCGTAACGAGTTTGTCGAATATCTCCAACTTGCTGATTTTTTAAATTTTGCCAAATTGAGAAAAATGTTACCCAACTGATGAAAATTGATGAAACCGAAACTAAATCAATGAAATGACGACTAACTGATCGAAGTTCAATGTCTTGGAAAGAACATAAGAGTAGATTATAAGAATAACTCATTTCTCCGTCGTCCGTAACGTTTGGCGAGAAATTTAGCGGGATGTCGCCAACTTGGAAACTACTTTACAGTTTGCTGAAGTGCCAAAAATTTCGCCAAATTGATAAATGACGCTAAATGGGAAGTAATGTTTTGCAAATTCTGATTTCCGTCATATGACAGGCATACCTACTAGTATATAAATAATGATGTACTCTCCGTTTGTTTGCATTTGGCGTTGATGCATTTGGTGAACTTAACGAATAATATATTTAAGTATCGTCAACTTGGCGATATTTCACTCGAGATTGATGGTTACCTTACACCTTTCTGGTAGGTCGGACGGTCTGGGTCTCAACAACATCTTGATATTGATGAAAATATCTTCAATATTGCTAAAGTGACGCTAAATTACCATTATAAAAAATGACACCTAATTGCTGAATTTATTATAAAATTATTTTAATTTATGGACTATATCGTTTGCTGAGGATGACATCAATATTGACAATTGTTTATTTAGAGTTGCTCTAAATATGAGTTAATTGGTTACTCTGAAATTGTTTTAATTGTGTGAAAAATTTGCTAAAAGTGTAATTCAACGTTAAAACACAATACCTTGGATGCTATACATTATTTTTTTTTACTGTAAAAGAGTAAATTCATTGCATTATACACTGTACAATACTGAAATCACCACACCATGAAGAAATTGATGTACCCTTATGAAATTTACAAAATATAATTGTAGCAAATGATAAGAAAATCATGAATGGAATCATAGAACTGTATTGACATTAGATCAATAAAGAATATACCCACCGCAAGCGACAATAAAGGTTTGAATACCACTAGACATTCCGTCAATGAGATGGTCAATGGTGTGCTGAGGGATGGCATTCCACACAGCATGCAATCGGACATGTTGATTAGCATGGTAACATGGTTTGCTGGAATTGGGAGTTCTCTGAACTGGCGAACCATAATATTCCAGATATGCACAATTGACGACAAATACGGATAATATGCGAACCAAGCCAGGATATCAAATTCTTGCAGACTATTTATTCATAGTTAACCGTGCAGCATGTGCCTTGGCATTATCCTGCTGAAAAAGCACTCCAGGCCTAGTTGACAGATATGGCTGTACCCCAGGTCTCACAATGTCAGAGACATATGGTTGTACTGCCAGAAAAATGGACCAAATGTGTTCGTCAACCAAATGTTATGCACCTCCAAAACATGATACCACTTGGGGGGAGAGCTTTGCGGAGACTGATAGAAAAAGCTTCCTGGTGGCGTTGTTGAAAGTGCCGCTATGCACGAGAACGGTCACATGGCATGCCAATATAGAAGCGTGATTCATCCATGAACAGAATGTTTCGTAATTCTGTCGACCAATTGCGTCTCATTTGACACCACTGGAAGCGATGTAACCGGTGAAGATGTTGAAGCGGTAGGTGTCGAAAAGGTCGTCTACCTCGGAGTCCTGCGTAATGCAAACGGTTTCGATTTTTTTTTGCGTCGAAAACACGTTACCTGTAGTGTGGGATAAATGTTACTGTTACACGGTTGCTGAGGTAAACGGCACCCGCGCAACGCTTCTTAGAAGCATACGATCCTCACGTGGTGTGGTACACCTATAAGCTTCATTTTGATGTTCGTGTCGTTTCGTTGTCTCTCACAAACCGTATCACACAACGTTGAACTGTGCTCACATCACGACCCAATAGTTCAAGGAGCCTTTGAAGGTCCACACTCACTGAAAACAATGATTTGTTGCCGTTGTGTTGAAGACATTTGAACATATGCGGTAAGTCAACGTACTCTTGACATAATGTGATGATTTTCACATCATGAAACCAATGACGCTACAATATAGCTGTGATATCGCGCCTCCTTGACCTGACGGTTTTATACTGCTCACAACATGTTACGTCACTATGCGTAACGAAGCTGTGATCATTTGCATATCTCGCTTGTTGTTTTCATTGCCTAATTTACGTAAAGCTGCACCTACAAATTTATGGTGTTGCGATTTCAGCTGTGAGCAGTGTATAAGAAAAGACATGTGCTGCCCACATCAGATGTTTACTTTCCTTATATACATAATGTATAAGGAAATAATTGTGACGGGCTCGAAAATTCGAATTCGAGTTTTCGACGGGAGAGCACGTTTCAATCCCTGATCATGAATCAAACATTTTTGAAGTGATGTGTGTGTGTGTGTGTGTGGTGTGTTTGTGTGTGCATGTGAAAGTATGTGTGTGTGAGTGTGTGTGAAAGTATGTGTGTGTGCCAGTGAGACTATGGAGACGATAACTCACGAACGAATGAAGCGATTCGAATGAAATTTGGTACAAAAATCACAATGCGTGAATACTGGAAGCCTATAGTTTTTAAGCTTAATCAAATGTTCTGAACCCCCCTAAATTTTCGAGTGAAATTTTGAAAATATCATCAAAAGATCAAAACATTTAATAAAGTTACGCAAATATACATTTCTTATATAATTTTTCCTTAGAAAACGGTTTACATAAACTTTAGAACGCTAGCATGAACCGTTCTCGAAATATTACACATTTTTCAAATAAATTTATCAACAAAATCCCATAAATTAAAAAAAAAGCATTAACTCTTGAGAAACAAGTTCACTTTTCATATGTAATATCATGCGATAAATTTGGTGACATCATTCTCGTGGATCTGACTTGTTCCAATCATGAGAAAAGATACTTTTGTACTACTTTTGTATTTGAACGCTAATAGTCATTTATCTGCTATAAAACTAACATATTTCTCCTTTCATAACGTTTGGCGAGATTCTGGTGACGAATTTGACGGAATATCGCCAACTTGGTGACTTTTTGAAATGTTGCCAAATTAACTAAAATTTCGCCGATAGGATAAAAATGAAGTAAATCAATTAAAATGACGACTAATTGTCGAAAATTCAATATCTTGGAAAGAATATAAGTATCTACTATAAGGAAAACCTATATTTTTTACTGTGAAAGTAGTAAATTCATTGCATTTTATAAGGAAAGTCATGTAGTCATGTGTTGCACACATCTGATTTTTTACTATAGAAAACTTAAAATATATTTTTGACTTACGTGTGTTAAGCTACACGGTCGTCACTAATAGCAGAAAATAGTATATATATATATATATATATATATATATATATATATATATATATATATATATATATATATATATATATATATATATATATATATATATATATATATATATATATATATATATATATATATATATACGTATATATAAAATTCATTTGTTTTTGTTTTATTGCATTCGGGGTAAATGTGGATATACTATTTAAAGTAATAATGAACTAATTAAACGTAAAACGTAAGCCAATTACAGCTTAAATAAACATAAGTGTGTTTCGATAATTTTTGTATTCCATTCTTCAGTGCAAATAGAGTGAATCTTTGATCGGTAAATTATGATGGGTAAACAGAAAATAACTAAACAACGGACACCAATACAGTAGCACCACCTAGTGTGAAGAAATTGAATAAGAAATAAGAAAAAGTAGCATAGTTTAGCACTCATTTTGACGTTCCTGGACAGACATGTTCGCACTGTATAAGAAATTCTATACAATTCCGAAACGTACTTTACTTTATTTTCGTTGTATTTAGTTCATTATTGGTTGCATGCATTTTATATTTATATATACATTTTGTACTTACCTTATAAAATAACCTTGGATAATCTATTAATCGGTATTTGATTAACCGCAAAATGTGTTAAAGTAATAATAACTGATAAATTTTTGAGGAACTGTTAATGAAAATTATTATATTTAAAGTGAGGTCCCTTAACGTGTTTCATAAAAATAGAGTTCAATTCTAATATAGAATTATAGACTACATGGGCATAATTCTAATATAGAATTATAATATTCATACAGCAAATATACATATAAACAATGAGTAATAGAATTATAAAACACAAACAGCGAAATTTAATATAGAATTATAGTATACAAAAAGAGAATATACATACAGATTATTAATAACATAATTCTAAAATACAAACAGTAAGTTTTAATATAGAATTGTTATATAAAAACAGCGAAACTAAACATTTAAAAATAAATGACTTGAAATACTTGCGTAATATTTTAAAAATAAACAAACGATAAAATAAAAATTGATAAACACTACAGAGTTCAATAACACTTTTCTCGTTGATAAAGAACAGGAAAATATGTAAAAAACTAAGTCATTGAAAACTACTTAACGCACGATGCGTTGAGAACTTAAATTTGCATACTATATTTTATACCTTAGTTTTTCTTTCTAAACCTTTTAAAGGTGCCTAAGAAAATTTTGAACATTATCTCATAAAATACAAGGAAAATCGGTTGCATCAGCAATGAATTAAGCTTCAGAATGGGTAAAATGTTCCAAAATTTTAAATCGTTTAGGGAAAATTTAAGCGTCTTCCTTGAGTTTAAAAAAAGATGGTTAAAAGTACATTATTATTAACTTTAATAGCTTCCAATTTACAGAGGTGGGAACTAGTTAATTTACTCGACCCAAAGAAACGGTTAAAGTACATGATTAGTAACTTTTATAGCCTCCAATCTACAAAGGTGGGAACTAGTTAATTCACTTGATCCATTTTTTTTTCATAAATTTGCATTAATACGATACATTCTTCTAGCACATAAAGTCTTCTAATCATTGCAAAATATTAATAGTCATAAACTTCGCCATTTTTGCCTACTGTAGATATAAAGAACGTTTAAAACGTGATTAAATTGCATTGATATTGGAACAATGAACAAAACATACAAGAGCCTAATTTCAAAATCAATTTAACATTCTAAAGGTTCTTATAACATTTTAAACCATTAATCAAATAATATAAGAAAACCCAAAATCCGTGAGAAATCTTAGTATCACTGCCGGTTGAGTGTCATTTCACTGAAACCACATATCCGCCAATCAACTTTCTTGTTCTGTGTTACACAGATAATTGGTAAACAATATATGTAGCAATATAATTATAATATAATACATAACTTCAGTTTAACGAACTTTCCATTTATTTCCTAATGAAGTATTTTTCATTATTGATTAGGTTGTTAGTTTTAAAAAAATATTTGAACAAAATATTTCAGAGAATTTTAAATATTTCAAAATGAATGCATTTCTATTATTTTCATTTCTATAAAAAATTTAAATCACCCTTAGAATCTAGAAAAGTGTAGTTTTACAAGATCGAGGAAATATAACATTTCTTGAAGTCTTATTTATTTGTAAAGGTGTGTGTAATAGTACCTGACTTGTACTTATAATATATATGATAGAGAAAATAATAATGGAAACTATCTCTCTAAGAAATTATATAAATCTTTCATTACAGATCATATATTTTTTCCGAATTTTCTAGAGAAATTTATCCAAAATGTAGAATACCAAACAAACTCTAAAAAGCTCTAAACAGTTCATAGTAACTATCACAGTCAATTACTTCCATAGAAGATACTGAAAAAGGCTGATACGGAAATTGAGACCCATTTCCAAGCTATCTCTCATCATACATTTGTCTCACTTAGTAGATTTAGATAAAAGGGATTGATAATTAATTTGCATTAGAACGTAAGGTTTATCCTAACTTCTACAATACAATAGCACTATTTGCTTTTGTCTACAAATGTTAAGAGGGTGAACAAAGGTCATCTTGAAGTTGTGCTTAAGATGAAATGGGGTAGAGATGCAATTAAGATCTTTCTGTAATTAAGAAGTCGTGATTCTGCAGAGACAATTATCACCAACAATAGGAACTTTCACAATACAACACTTCAAAAATAAATTTCACTGTATAAAATAGTTAATACAAGGCATGAGTACTTTCAACTACAGAATTTATTATATACAGCACATTTTTGTTTCAAAACGTACAGAGAAGCTTTCATGAACTAAAATTAAGATAAAAGGCTGCTGTATTTGATTAAACTAGTCATAATAGTAGTAATTGAACATAGACCTAGCAAAAATGATTATCCAGAGGCTGAAATGTATTTCGTTACAATCATAACAAAACTGAATATAATTATCTAAATTCAGAACTCAAACTAGCAATTGATTGCTTTCAACGTGTAAAATTTACATAATAAAAATAAGCATATACATTTATCTAATGCAACCAACCTAAGAGCGAAGTAGACTGATTGGCTATTTTGCAGGTGATATTTTAATAAAAACATTAATTGAATACTGCTGTATACACCAACCACAGAAGGTGGAGTGTATTCTATTCCGCATACACGAATAATTAAATTCAAATTTGCTAATGTCTATATACACATATTTACTTTCACAAATTGCCCAAATTTATTATTTTGTAGTCATATGTAACCTAAATAATTATTTATTGATTAATTTAAAAACAATTAATCTAATATAAAAAAAAATAATTAAAATGTCACTTACCTTTACGAAACGTAAAATGCAAAATATTTAGAGACAAAACTACACTGCAAAATAATTTCTTAAATCCTATCTATATAGATATATTTTAGAACCAGCTAATTATCCAATAATAAATGTTCTCTATAAATATTATACTTTCGATTTACGGTTAACAAACTACCATTTGTTTTAAATGAAATGCAGACTGGGGTGGAAAATCCTGACTCCGACATAAATTACCCGGATAGTGAGCAGTTGCATATAGCAGTTGTTATATCCTCTATTTTATCAATAAATAACATGAAACGATGATATTTTTATTTACTCTTTATTAACATAATAATTTATAATTTAACAAATTAATACATTTCGACTTTGTTTCATGAAACTAAGGTAATTTTAAAATCATGCGAAGCAAAATATTCTGGAATAATGTTGTTAAACCAAACTGTCCTAATTTTGCTACATTGACATGTTCTAAAGAACTTTCAGCAAACAAATTGAACTTTCCTTAAGGTATCAGAATTTTTAGTGTCTTCTATGATTTAAATTCTTTAATAAATAAATAAATAAATATATACATATACATATATATAATACATATATATATAATACATATATATATCTACATATATATAATATATATATATATATATATATATATATATATATATATATATATATATATATATATATATATATATACATATATATATATATATATATATATATATATATGTATATATGTATATATATGTATATATATATATGTATATATATATATATATATATATATATATACATATATATAATACATATATATATATATATATATATATATATATATATATATATATATATATATATATATATATATATATATATATTGTTACTTTTACTGTGCTTAAATATTCAATGGTCCACTGATACATCCTCACTGAAAAATATTTTAAAGTTTGCATTTTTAAACATAAGTCTGGACAGTTTAAATTTTTTCATGTTTATAGTTTTACTATCCAAAACTTTACACCAAGTTTATCGTATGCTGATCCTTCGTACGAGGATATTTGAAGTGGCAGGGACGGAAGCTCTAAACTATTTCCAAGGAGCTACTATGCATGCTTTTGCCTCATTTACCACATCTATTATAAGCTGGAACCTTAATTAATTTGCATTTGAACACTGAAAGCACCTTAACTGCTAAAGTGCGATTACACCACTCGTGAGCTTCAACTACTAAATGAGGTGACGAGCGCAGATTATCCTTGAAAATGCTCTGAAGTGAAGACTGGGATAAGGAAATGGGGTCAATTTGAATTTAGGATTCCTTTATGAGTTATCCTTGACGCAGTAAAATAATTTAATGCAATTATAATAAAAGAATAGAAAATAAAGCAAAGTACTAAAGATATTTCATTTTCTTGATATTTTTATTCATTAAATTGAGTCTAATTGTACTAAATAACTAAATTATTTGATAATACATTGGATTTTCTGTTTCATCTCGATTTTCGTTTACATTTGGCGACTGGACGCTTTTGCAAAGGCCACGTAAAAAAATAAATGCAACAAAACTAAAATAGTTCGATAACATTTACTCTATAGATATGGGGTTGGTCTTATTGTTTTCGTCTTCAAAAATTATGTAGAAATAGTTTAATATATATGAGTATATGTAGTCTATTATTTCATATTTTGACGATTTTTTCAGGCCATGTCGCAAAAAGTAAGTTTATTTCCCGAATCTTACTGCAATCTAATCAGAACCAAGGTCAGCCGTAAGTGACTTATCTATCAATTTTTTAATTGTGATCAATTAGTTTTTAAGATATAGTGAATACACACTTTGGGCAAACAGGCAAACATACACACAGAGAGAGACATCACGCTAAAAATAGATGTTTCGGGTTCAACACACTTATAGATACATAGAAACCCGAGTTGCGATTTTTGACACGATTTCAAATTTTTTTTTTTTACTATTTACGACAGGGAAAAGAAAAATTGATTTTACTTGAGACTTTTCAGAATGTCAAGCATATATGCTTGGTTCACTTCAGTATTATTCTCTTAAAAAAATTTGCCATACTTTTGCTGCTATGATTGCCCATTGCTCAATTGCCCCTCGATGCAGGTTATGCTTTGCCTTTGAAACCAATTGAAGCCATTTAACCAACTATCTTATGCGGTTACAACAGTATTTTTAAATACGGTAATCTTAGGTAAAATTTAATATAAGTACAAATTTGTGCCTCACTTGAGAAATATCAAAATAATTTTAAAAACCATAATAATATCTTCTATGACAAATCAGTGCTAGATTACTTGCCATCGATTTGAATTTTATTCCGCCCCTTTTATTTAAAAATATCCATACAATTATTTTACAGTTTATCATGTGAATCTAAAACGTTGCACCATTCTAATTTTAACGCAATGCTTTTACCAAACATTTTATAAATTTAATACAAACGTTCTCTGCAGTATGTTTCCCTAACATGCAATATTTATTTTTTTTTCCCAAATTTAACTATTTTCGTCACCCAAAAATGGATAAAAAACCCCATTTCTTGCTGTTTAAGAATTCATAAAGTGACCACTGACGTTTTCTTAAATTTATAAAAATATAAAACACGCAGTATGGCGAATCCTGATAACATGAGCGTAAAATGTATTTTTTTTTCCACAGTACAAATAAATCATGAATGAATGTTATTTCCCGAAAACACATCCTAGATTTCAAAACGGATAGCATTTACTGTCACTAAATGCATAAAATATAATGTCAGTAAATCCTATACGGCTTTAAAATAAACATTTTCTGGTTAGAGTTCCTCCATTTTTTACTCCTTAGAGTCGCATAAAGACGTATCAATGTTACGCGTAGCGCAAGATGATTCATGACAATATCTTCAATAAAACACCATCAAAGCAACTTTGTGAATATATGCGAAACGAAGTACCTTCGGATATGATTCTTGCCGCTACGTCATCCGCTAAAATTCTTGGTTCACGCTTAATGGCTACTTGGAGACTCGTAGAAACCACAAAAGAGATCGGGGTGAATATTTCTTTCGGTAATTCTATCCGAGAAAAATGTATTTTTATATCTTAATGCTAAATTTACGACATATGCTATGCGTTAAAATGGTTTCGATAAACAAGTCAACTTATCGTGTACGTGACTTTGCGCACAATCAATAATAAACTGGATAAAGTTTAAAAAATAAGTGCAAATTTGGATAAATAAGCATATTCGGCGGCCATTAAAATTCCAGTAATCTGGTTAATAATTCAACTATGACACCATATTTGCCTGAGATATAGTTTTGCCACGTCTATTTTATTTCTCTGTTTTTGTATTTTAATGTTTACACAATGCTGTTATATACTCTAAATTTTATTTTATATTTTTCTTATTTGGTATTCATATTTTTTAGATATTTTATTTGTTTATTTTTTAATCCCCTTTTATTGCACTCCATATTAGACTCAATCGCTCAGACGTTTTGGGTTTATCCGGCAAATTCTTGCACTTAGTTATGTAATCCAATCCAGGTTTGTTGCACTAAATAAAAAAATCCTATGATTTCGAAAACCTGCGCATTTTACTTATCTTTCTCTTTCGGATTTCTTTCACGTTGTGAACCTGTTCATTAATGTGTATATATTTAGACATTAAAGGTGGATAGAGATAATATACTATACATTACAATCAACTGTAGAGGTTATAGTAATTCATTTGCATCTTACGTTTATGAAATTAAACAGAACTAATAGTGTCCAACGAAAACAAATTCTAACTAAATATTCTGTATCGAGAAATTATATTATAAAAATTTATATCTATCTAAAATAGTCTATTTTTACTATATATATATATATATATATATATATATATATATATAGTGCTCTTTCTATTGGTGATCTTTCGACACAGGATTGAAAAGGGTAACTACGTTTATGAAACAAACTTGCAAAATGGTGTAAAAAATATAGAATACTATTGGAAATAATTGAAAAAATATTTTTAGTAGTTTTCAAAGTGTATTTTAATGTAATAAATTAGAAACTACTATACACTATATATAAAATCATTGCCTTTGAATATTTTCCGTTTGTGAAAATATAAATTAGGAATTTTTAAATATCTGCAAGTGTATCAATAGGATTTAGTATGTTTAATCCGAATTTGTCCATCTACTGCTTTCAAGCAGATATTTCAGTAGAAATAAATGTTTTAAATCCAATCCATATACGACATAAAAACTTAACTGTGAATTATCACTCGAATTGAACTCTAACGTAATTCAATTCAGACAAATCCACCTTTCAATAAAGGCCTTCTGCACTTTTTCTTGCTGTAAGCAAAAAAGTGCAATAAAGTACAACAAACTGCATGTACAAACTAAAACAAACAACAAACTACAAACTAAAACAAACTATATGCATGCAAAAAATAAAATATGAAATGCCTATATCGTTATAGAATTAAAACATCAAAAATAATTCAAAGAATGAGCTAAATGTTCAGCCAACGGTGTCAGTGTAGTAAAAACTTACTTTGGCTAAAATATAGACAATAGTGCAGTGAACGACATTGATAGATGGCAGACAAAAGCTTACAAAGAACTACGAATAAATTACTTTCAAAATTGTGCAACTTTTTGCTTAATCATGCTATTCTTTTCGGATCTACTGGATCTGAAATGTTTATCACTTTTTTTTTATAAAAAAATATAGCTTAGAGATATGTCCATGACATTAAATCACTTTTTTATTGAATAGTTATTCTAGAGGGATTTTCATTTATCATGAAACTTGTGTTATTGGTTGACTTACAGTGAAATAAAAGGCTTCGATTTCACCTTATCTAACAGCAATGAACAAAAAGTTATACTATTGAAGGGATTTGCCTTTGTTTTATTCTCTCTTTTTCTTCTGATTTTACTATTTTGACATGTGAAATCTTTGACTGTAAGTACTTTTTTCCTATGATGTATAAATGATAAAAAATGGTATACATTAAGTTATAGAACACTGTACATATTTTCTATTTTTCATAAATATTATATTAGTTTTCCTTTATGTAATCGGTATCTTTATGGAAACCCATAATTATGAACCCTTGGATAAAAATGTATGAAATATATTATTTCAATTTCATTCTCCGACTAGATTATCAACATTATTCCAGCCTTACAAAAATAAAGTTTCCAAATATTTTGCACATTTTCAGACTCGTTTAGTTTTCAATGTGATTACAAAGTTGAGAAGGAGTAATAGACAAATGTTAAATAAATTTTAAGTTTTCGCCTTATTACGACGATGATGGCCTTTTGTCCCACTGGATTTTATATTGTATTAATATTGCTCAAACCTGAGGACACTATTATGCAACAAAAGTCTATTATGCAACAAAAGTCTATTTCTCATAATTCAAATATACTACTAATTCAATTATTTTTAATGCATAATTTCAGTGCATAATTTTAGTGCATTAGTGCATAATCTAGACTGCAAAGATCCAAAATGAAATTAATTAATTTATTAGAACCCACATTTTGCGGAAGTAAAATCGCCCTCAATTTTATTTGCAATATGGTAGAAGATGAAATAAATCCATATCTTTATATATAAAATAAACAAGAAAGATCAATCATGCATAAGCATTGATTATGAAACACTTTCCAACTGAAATGTAATTTCATTTAAAAATTTCTAAAATGTGATTCATTCAGTGGTAATATCTTTTACATTATCACAGTACTACAGTAATTTATTATACTTAAATATTTAAAACTGTATCGAAATATAAAACATCTGATTCTTTATGCAAAATCAATGAATATTTCATTCATATAACTTGTATTCCAGACTCCAGAGCTAAATAATTTTGTGTGAAAAAAATTCAGCAATGTAATTCATCTTCAATCGCTTGAGATATTTGCATTCTGCATATGTTAAAATTAGGCTTCCTTGAAGAAATAATAAAAGTTTAGGGATCATTTAAAATCACAACTATTGTAATTGCATAGGCACGGAATTTAGATACACAGATAATACACAGATAATATATATGTGTATGTGTATGTACTCAAAGTATTGGAATCGTGCCGAAGATCGGAACTCGAATTTTCAAAGGATCTACACGTTTTGGGACTTCTAGAACACGAAAAAACTACTTTTAGGAAGACGTCTGTGTGTGTAAGGGTGTATCTGTGTATGTTTCTGTGTGTCTGTGTGGATATTACATCCACTCTAATTGAAAAACTAATGGACCGAATTTCATACAATTTGGTAGGTATGTTTTTTGTGGGAAATCCTGATGTTCATTAGATTATAGTACGATTCGTAATAAAAGAATCTGCCTTCTTTGCGAAATGGCCGCAGAAATTGCCTTTATCCACTCTAGCTAAAAACTAATGAACCAAATTTAACAAAATTTGGAGTATAATATTTCAATAACCTACAAGTGATTTATATACCAAATTTAACAAAATTTTGTATATAAATCATTTGTAGGTTATTCTACTACGATTCGGGAAAAAGGAACGGGCTATTTTTGCGAAATGGCCAGCAAAAATCGTTATATATAAAAATAAAAGACAACGTGTGCTCAATTATATCAATTAATTTCCTATTTTATATGTGATTTTTGACAACAAAAAGAATAAGACTAACCCCATTACTCTAGGACTAGCCGTTCTTGAGATATTCTAGTTTTTTCGCGTTTTCGCTACGCCACCTCTGACAATAAGTCCAGCTATCAAATGAGAACCAAATTTAAGTTTAACTTGTAAATTCAATGTCATTTAAAATGCTTATGTTGTGTAGATAAACTCAAATTATCATTGAATAAATAAAGAGAACGAATATGAGTCTGCAGCGAAAGACATGTGCTGTCCACATCAGAATTTTTAACAATATTACACCAATGATTTATAGAAGAGAACGGGGATTATTTTCAGGCCATTTCGAAAAAAATGTATGATCTATATTTAAAGATCCGTCAAATTTTTGTCGAATAAAATGTTCAACAAATTTAAGCTGTGTACCAAATTTTAACTCTCTAGGACGTAGGAAAGTGCATTTAAAATGCCATCAATTAAATTTATCATGAAGAGTTATATAAAATTTAAAAAAAATGAAAAATTGTTATCTACCAAATTTATCTTAAAACATGAAGCCACTCCCATATGCTAAACGTTTAAACAAATGGAGAGATATTTATTATATAATATCTCTCTCTTTTCTTTCTGGAAGATATCCCAAAGTCAGAATTTAATAGAATTTGTTTTTTCCCTATATTAAATAATTTTTTTAATTAAAAAACTACTTAACATATTTTACTGAATTTTTTTTTATATATTCTATGGGATAATGTGAATATTTCCTAAAAATTTCGAAGCAATTCGTGAATTTTAAATTTACTTAAAAAATGTTTGAAAAATTAGGTCCCATAGGGTTCAATGTATTTCATTTTTTCAACCCGGGGTCAATAAAAAACTAATTGGGTGATATTATTTATTTATATTCCCATAGGTCCTACAGACCGTCTGAACAACATACTAAAATTTCATTTTGATAAACTCATTTTTACGGCAGTTATCGTGCTAACGGACAGACAGACAGACAGACAGACAGACAGACAGACAGACAGAATGAACAAAGTCATAAACACTTTTCAACTTTGTTGTAAAGTGTTAAAAAGCAGAAATGTTGAAATAATAAATTAAAACTTTACATTAAGAATTTCAAAGCAGTATCGTAGAATGAAATAAAAGAAAAGAATAAGGGCAAAAAATCAACGAAAGTAGAAATATAGCTGATCCTGGAATTAAAAAACTACTTCAACGCAGTGAAACTTTTCCATTGCTGTTGGCAGAAAGAAACTGATTATTTATTGACTTATGATATCTATAATCTTATTCTCACATTTCGGTTTATTTTTCATGTTACAGTGAGTAAAATTTCATTGAACATAAGGAGGATTTCATTTTTGTTAATTTTCTCTTAGCTTACACTTTCACATCTTTCTACTATTCATACTCAGGTACATTTAATATAAAACGATAAAGAAGAAATATTCCGTTGCAGGAACACTGCAAAAGTTTTCCTTCCGTCAATTAGCTTTAATTAGTTGCGTTGTTGGATGCAGGGATATATAAATATTTAGGAAAGTAGGACTTTAAAATATAAATAAATTGCAGCTAATATGTTACTTCATAGAAACAAAAGTTGCCTTCATATTTGTCCATACGTAGTTTTCCTGTTTTCATTTTGTTAGTGTTTCTATAAATTTGATCATTTGTAAAACAAATTAATGGAATGAGGTTTGTTAATCACAATGATTTTTATTATGATCCGTTTTTGACATATCGGAATTTATATTCATTTTGACATATCGGAATAGACCCATAAACTCCATAACGATATTATTGTGATATTTCCTCAATTACTTTGATATAACGTATCCTAATTTATAAATTCAAATCAACAAATCATGATTAAATACATAGAAATTTACATTTTGTATCATTAATAACATTTTACAATAAAAAATATTTTCTCAAAATTTAAAACAGTCCTTAAAACGAGTAACTATTTATGTCAATATATGACGGGGAATGACTTTAATTTCAAATGGTATGAAGCATAGAAATATAACTCACATTTAACTGAAAAATGTCATTAGCTCTGTCTAATGCAACAACAAAAAGCACGCAGCCAAAAGTAAAATGACAAATACATGTACTTTTATATAAATAAAAAATACTGAAAAGGTTAGAAAAAAATGAACTAAAAGTTCATGTCAACGATTTCAATGCAATAAAAGGCTCTACTGTGAAATAAAATGAACGAAGGATTGGGTAAAAAAATAGACACAAAAGGAGACAGAAAACTGTTCCTGAAGTTAAAAGTACTTTCAAAATATGTGAAGTTCTTTTCTTGCTTCTGATGGCGAGAAACTTGGATTATTGATTGAACTTGATTTTACTATATCCAAAAAGAACTTGGTCGTTCTTTTGGGATTAGATTTTTTTTTATTTTGTAGTGCAGTAAAATGATTCAGACTATTGAAAAAAATTCCTTTTGTTTCATTTACCCTTCTATTTCGCTTTTAAAACTATGTTCATGCTCAAGAGCTTTTCTTAAAGTAAAAAACGATAAAAAATATGACACATTGTAAAGAATGTCGGTCTACATAACTTTTTCATACGATTGTATAAACAAAAGCTGTTTCCCCTGCAAATTCTGAAATTCGAGATTTTGAAAAAATATAATGTTTTAAGATATCTTATCAACACCATCTTAACAATATATCTTCTAACAAAGGATATACAAATGTTTATGTGTGTATGAAGCGAGATGGCATATGATGACAGAGAAACAATGGCAATCATCGAATTGAAAGTCCATACATAATTAAATTATGTGAAAGAAAAAGTAATGAAACCAAACTTAAAGTAGAATTAGTGAAAATAAACTAGATTTAATGTGACAGTAGTCTAGATCTATATTAATTTCCATTAGTAATTTCTATAAATAAATCACGAGTTAGTTGAAATGTGACCAATATTTCAAATACCATCAATATTCCTCAATACCATATTTTTCTATACCACAGTACCGTCAATATTATCACTCAATAACATAATTTACGATATATTCAATATTCCTCAAGACCACCAATAGTCTTCAATACTATCATGACCTATACTATCAATATTCCTGAATACCACCGTTTCCACTACAATCAATATTTCTCAATACAGTCATTTCCTAAACCATTTATATTACCCAGTACCATCATTCCCTATGTTTTACAATATGACAAACAGTGATAACATCAATATACGTAGTTTTAACTACTCTACGCATATAACCACCATAAAAATATAATATATTAGCATAAATTAGTATAATACATTTAGATTAAAGATTACGAGTGCTACGGACTTTTCGCCAACTTTATGAAGGTAAATTTTTAACCGTGTTTATACAATATTTGAAATAACATGAGAACAAATACTCTCACAAACATAACATATCATATAATTTGAATATCATGCAGATTTGATGTAAATGGACATAAGAAATATGGTATATGATTGTACGAGAGAGTCGACTAACTTCTGACACTCTATATTTGTATCAGTTTCCTCATGTACTACAGGTAACATATATTTATCTGGATGGACGCATAACTTCATTAAATCTTATTCAGTTTGTTATATCTAACAGAATTGCCTATGGATTTATTACTTGCAACTTTTAAAATTATTCATTTTAATATCACTTAAACTGAAGCTGAAAAGATTTTTACTAGATCAAAACTTAAAATTTCAACCCATTCAAATATATCACATATTAACATAACATATTATCAAATCTGTAATAATTGGTCTAATTTAAAAAAATTGTGTTCACCTTATAATTAATTCTATAGCATTGTTACTGATTTAACATGTCTATATCTTCCACTCCATAGTATTACACAAAAACATTATAAGATATTAGTCTCAATATAAAATCTTATAACATAGTTGTTTTGCTTTTTATTTCAAATATATACAGTTCTGCCATAAGAAGGAAGTCATTTAAATTAAACCCTTCATTGATGTTATGATACATTAAAAGTATGTCCGTCTATTCCTATTGAAATTTCAATCATTTCTTTCATTTCCATTTCTGAAATCATGTCATTGATGGAAATATTAATTACCAAACTATTTGAAGTATAAATAACATAAAATAATAAAAAAATAAAATAATAGCTAAAATATCTAAAATATCAGCACTGATAACTGTGAAATAGTTTTACTAATTTAGCCTTATTCCTTAATAACCACATTACTTATTAAAGGCATTAATGGTATTTTATCCGTAAGACACATAAGTGTGAAGGATATTATGAATTTGTATTTTTATATTAGATTTTTTCTACGCTTTAAAAAAAAACAGTCCTTTCACATGAAGGAAATCCTTTAAACCCCTAAATGACTTACGATCTTGACGGCAAGGATTTAAACACCAATTGCGACAGACGAAGATTTCCTTGGAAAACTTTCCTACGCCATTTCTTGCATGTCAAGCATGGAAGTCAATGAAAAGGAATGTAAGACAGTGATAAAACTTTATGCAAATAAAAAAGAAAATAAAATGTTTAGAAATACATGAACTTAAGTTCATGGTAAGGAACGTAGTGCAATTGATAGATATGATGTGAAATAAAGGACATTGTTATAAGACAAATAATAAAAAATAAACAGACGACATAAAGATTACAGAAAACTGATTGTGAAATAAAACAAAAATTAAAGTATTTTAATTTTTATTGGTCCTGATGTAAAGAAAGGTGTTGACTTGCTGCATTATAAATATAGCTTGTTATATGATATTATTTAAAAATTTTAGAAAAAAAAACTTCTTTTGAGCATATTTGATATTTTCTTTTCTGTCATTTCCTCTCCTTCTCTGAAGCATTCTGTGTTGTAATAGAAAATATTCTTGTTTTCCTAAATTTAAAATATGATAAATATATATATATATATATATATATATATATATATATATATATATATATTTCATTTTATAACATAATTGGTTTTAAACGTCTTTAAATGGCACACAAGAACACCTTTCACGAGAATTAAATCATTTTAATCAAAAGAAAGTAAATACATAAATATGAATCTTTTGAGTGGTACTTTTCAATTCAAACACACCTTTCTTTGAAAAAAAAGGTAATTTGCCCTTCTTTCTTGCAACACAAAATAAGAATAACCCAGCAAAACCGAAAAGTATTTTCATACAAATTTTAAACAGAAGTGGTTGAAAAAGCAACTTGACAGTTTATGCCAATAATTTATGTCAATGTAGTAATATATATGTTATAGAAGAAAAAAATGCACTGTAATGTGATGAAGAAAAGTAGTTAACAAGACGCTATTTAATTTTAAATGAATATTCTATATATATGCGTTATTATTGCATAGCATAAGGAATTCGTGTATTCTTTGACAATTGTCTACCATTTAATAGTAAATGAAAAATAGGTCAGAACATTGAAAATGTTTTCTTCATTTTTATTTTTCCTCCACAATAGTTTTTACCGTTTGGAGTTTACGTATCATTTTATAATTTTTCTAAACTTGAAAATTTTCAAACGTGGAAAAATGAAATTTTAGGAAATCTGTAAATATTGTTATTCAGTATGTTATTGGTTTACATGAATTTTGAGTCATCCGTGGGAGGAACTCCTCTTTTGACAACTCGACTAGCTTTGATTAAAATGTTATTAAGTTTCCGTCGTAATAACATGTAGACGAAAACTAGACTACTTTAGACGACTACTTTAGAGTTTACTCTACTTTCGTCATCACATTACATTGTATTTAAAATTTTGCTGCTGATATTTTCGATAGAAATGTAGATTTTCTAAAATCAGACTGATTATTTTTAATGTAAAGTAGACTGATTATAAAACAAAATGTAGGTTTTGCAAATCAAGTAAATTTGTTAACCATTTAGGACCCAAGCGAGAATCTTTTAAATTCCTTTAAATGATAAGAGAGGAAAACATGTTTGGATTTTTTTCAACCTCTTCCAATTCATGTTAGGGTCATTTTATTTTCCTCTCCTCTCTGATTTTATATTCATAAGTAATATATGTACAATAATATTTATTCATGGCACTTTGTCCATTTCACTGATGACTGGAATTGGGCATCTATCTATTCAGTCACCTTTCCTAGGAATGTGAGTTCCAATGATATAGTAATAACGACAATTAAAACAAATTAACGAAACAATAAGAGTAATATTTACCACTAGTTGGACAAACATTATTAATCAGGTGTAAAGAAAAAATGTAGATTCATTTTATGCTCACCCCTCTACACCCACGCGAATCAGGCTGGGTCATCTACCGTACTCTGCCTAAAGTGTTAGTGTTAATATATACCTATATTGAAATGATCTTTTATTTATTCAATTTATTCTGACACGCTTGCCAGTATTAATACAAATTTCGCAAATCTTTAGTATCTGTTTCGTATTTTTAATATACGTCATTTATCAAATTATTTTTAAACGCTATATTAAATATATATATATATATATATATATATATATGACAGGATAACTGACTGGAAATATTTGAAATATTCTGGTTTCACGTTAATATACGTTATCAGCAGATTATTCTGCTGCAAACTAGGAAGTAAACATATAGGGAAAAGGAAAAGTAAGTATATAATTAGTTATGTACAGTACTGGACTTAACTTAAACTGAACACAGAAGCCCTTAAGGGATCATGATATCTTAAATTGCACCATATATATTCTACCCTTTTTATGGCTCTAGCTGTACAGAGAATTTCTTTGAATTACCTAACAATATAAATATCAAGAATGAGATGAAAAAGGAAATTAAAAATTGATGTCAACCGTTTGAGCGCAAAAAATGTGTTAAATGAAATAAAAAGAACTATAGTAGAGAACATAATGGGGAAACCAAGTAGAAAATTGCTCTTGGCGTTAAAAGTATGGTCTACAAAATGTTGTTAGTATTATTTCTGGTGCCGAGAAACAAGAGTTATTGATTTATTTCCTGTATCCCAAAGACCACATTCATTCATTTAATTGTTTTCTGATTAAAAGGTGAGAAAAATAACTAAAATATAGAATACATTATAGATTACAGATTATAGATTTAATTCGTTTAGTGCATTCAATTTACTATTATACATTTATATTAAGTTTTTAGTTTATATTATATTATAGTTTTGTGTGGGCACAAGCAGCTGACATTGACGTATTACAATTTTAACAAGCCAATATGTGTATATTATTATTTTATGTAAGTGGACAAATATATATGTAATAAATTTAAATCATCCAAAAATAATCAAACGTTTAAAAACATTTAAATTAATAAAAAGCGAAAAAAATGATACCGCATAGAAAGCAAAGTGAAATGATTTTATTGGTATTTACGCATTTAAATCTTTAATTTGTTATTGTTTGCATTGCAGTCTGTCACAAATATATGGCAATCATTAAGTTTCGGATCCGAATTAAACCACATCAAAGTTTAACGTATTCTGGCAGAGATCGTTATAATACTAAAGTAAGAGTCCTTTTAATTTCAGCCAGTATTTTTCCCGTATTGGTAAGACTATATTATAAGGCATCATCTAGCTCAACCGCAAGTAATTTCTGTAAATTTAGTTTATATAAAATACATAAAACTTCTGAATGTATATCCTGTATATTTGTTTTTATAAATCGAAAGGAAATATATTTTTTTCAAAAGGCATTCAACGTAATTAAGTTATAACCTAAATAAAGATGTGTGATAAATTTGTCTGAAGTTAGTTACTAGCATGAAATAATTTTTATACATTTAATATTCTGAATTTTCCTTCTACAAATGTATACCGTTAATTTAATTTTAGCTATTATTGACACAAATTAATTTTAATTAATTTGATAACGAGTGTTTCACACATTTTATGGGATTACCAAAGTTTTCCCAATACGTCAAATCGACAGTTCGTCCTGCAATACAATATAGAAATATGTTCTTGAAATGCAACATTTAACACAAACTTTGATAACAAATCTTAAGAAAAGGTTATAATGTCGTAAGAAAACATTATGATACCGCTTGACCTTAATATCTGCAGTAGAGCATCTTGCAAGCCATTCAGCTCTTTTATATATCTTGCTGACAACTGCAAATATGCTTCCATTATAAAAGAAGTGCCTATAAATAACATCAAATATCGATAAAGCGGCCATGAGAGAAAACGCATATGCTGTCTGGAATAAAGTGTAAGTTTTATTATAGTTGGGTGTTCAAGATTCTCTCTTGAAAAGTTGTAACACCAGCTTCTGCAAGTATCAAGACGATTTACAGACCCTTCTATTTTAAAATAATAACTCTAATACAAGATCAAAAAAGTGCGAGTAAACATTGTTTTTATAGTTTTCTGAATTTATGAAATGATGGCAAATGACTACATACATACATGGTCGTAGATATTTCGGCTCACGCTATTTTCTAATTCAAAGAAAATATTGTAACAATAAAATCCCGTTTGGGGAATGATGAAATTTTTACGGGGAAGTGTATATTTTATGATTTTGGAAATAAATTTAAAAAATTGTTTAAACATTGTGATGAAAAACTTAAATTTCAGAACATGAGTGAAATTTATGCATTTGTCGATATTTTAAACGTTTTATTAGTATATGTTTCCAGTTGGATATACTTTGGATATTGATATGCCGCCAGAATATTTAAAAGAATTATGTATAGATTCACATGTATTTTCAATATTTTAAAAGAGTCGTTTATGCGGATGATAATTTTATAAAGAGTTTAAAATTAGTGATTTTCAAAACTGTAAGTATAATAATTGCATTCCAGAATACTATTTTTACTATGTTTCACTATTCTGGTACTATTTTTTAATTTTTCAGAAATATATTTTTTATCATAACATTTAAATTAAGTGTAGCATTATTTCCTATTGAAACACCTATGCCATATTTTTAAATAGAAAAATATTTTAAAATGTATCAAAAATATTTTTATAGAATTGGTGAATAATGAAAATTCGTGTTAATTTATTAATAAAATTATTTATTAAAATAGTATAGGTCTGACACATATATATTGTTTTCTTTTTATTTTAGAGAATAAATTAAAGAAAGAACTGTTTGGCTAAAATTGTTCTGTAACATGTAGCAGTAAATTTAAATCCTATACGATCCTATATGATGAAATCCTATATAGTTTTAATCTTTAAGTTCACACAATTTCAAATATATTTCAGCTTTCACTATTTTTTCCTATTACATTCTACCTTATCATGGATTGGATGTAAGTCGACATATTTGATTACCACATTCATATTTCATCCAAAATGTGTTACGAATATTTACTTGTAAGTGCTCTTGTAAGTGCACTAGTTAAGTGCACACCAGTGGTGGGTGGACTTGTTTTTCTAAGATCAGCCATTAAGCAGGAGTGGGCGTGGATGATGTGTTAGAGTGCTACTCTTATGTCTTGTTACACTGTGTAATTTCATCAAAGGTTCAAACTTACGGAGATGTGGATGTGTTTAGCAGTGGTTTTCAACAAAAAGATGAACTTATGGCATAGATTTTTAGAATATTCCTGTATTTTTACCAAGTTGTCAAGTGGAAGCGGTTATCCACACACTCAATACATATGTAATCGACCTATCCGTAGAAAGTACTAAAATACAAAATCGTCTAATGAACAATGTACTTGGATACCTCTTTTACAGTATCTGGAGGCAATATCATTCACAGTAAAATATTCCTCCTGTGTTCGTCGGTTGATGGGGAATAATGATTACGTATTATTCAGCAAATATATATATATATATTAATATATATATATATATATATATATATATATATATATATATATATATATATATATATATATATATATATATATATATATATATATATATATATATATATATATATATATATATATAATTTCCTAATTTATATTTTGAATTATGTTGGTAATATTTTTCCGCATCCCTTTTAAAATTCCTCATTTCTGTTAATCATATCTTTGTCTATCCCTGTAACATATTGTAAATTTAGTAATAATTTACTCTAAACGACAAACTTTTTTCTCATGATCAAGTTTAAAGAAAAAATGATTTACATCGTTTGTATTTTATACTCTTATTCAAAATTCACTAGCCATGAAGAATGATTATGTAAATCATTTTTCTAAATACATTTAAAGGATTAACGTTCCTTATTTTTAACTTATTATTCTACAACAATGGGTAGAATGTTTCGTTTGTTCTCTTTTGAAAATTATGTTGAGCGAGTTTCCTCTTTGATATAGCGAGCTATCCTTTGCTTCCATGGCTGTTATTTACATCATGTGATTCAACAAGCTGTGCAACAAAAGATTCGTGCTTTTGTGTGAACTATAACAAAAGTTTTTCCTAATCCTCTATTCAGCGAATTTTACTTTGTTCTAAAGAACTTTACATTCAAATTCATATAAGAAGGTGTTATAATTAAATACTGCTTTATGTTGCTTTAACACTAGCCAGAACGTGATATTGTTTTATGTTTGATGGCATATTTTGTTTAGTTGTTATTCATACAAAACGAATACAAAGAAACTGACATAAACTAGGTTTATTTAATGTAATTAAATAGTGGATTTTATTGACGCACAAAATTTTCCTCTTCTATGCTGTGTATTAATGTACAAATTAATTATGTAAGGTTCTGTACTACTTGTCATGACTAAAATGATACGTAGGTGTTAACATACACAAGACTAATCAGAAGACTTTGTTTTTCAAACTATTTTCAAACTATTTTAATTTTAGATGCAATGTAATGTTCAACAATTAGCACACTAGAAAATATATTGTGTGGTGCAGCATTGTGTGTAGATATAATGTATTATTTAGCAATCCAAAAGAATAGTAATACAAATAGTAAAACTTATTTGATGTAATGAATTATGAATTCTACATTTCGTGTTTTGAACCAAATCTATTAATTTTGAGTCTGTAATTGCATGTATTATTATTATTTAATTACATTAATGTCAATATTTTTAAAAAAATCGTTGAAATATTCAGCGGAAATATTTCTTACACCAATGAAAAATTACTTATTGTTTTATTTTTCAGTAGAATCTTGATAACTGTAAGCACTATAATTTGAAGATTTTGATAATTCAAACTATTTCCTTGACCACAAAACAATGCATGTGAGGATTCCCTTTTTCAATGGAGCTTGTACAAAGCTTGCACGATAGCATCAGTTACTTTCAATGTCGCCATCGTGACCTTTTCAGCTGATGATGTCATCGCCAATTCTAGAATTTATGGGTAACAAACATATCCCAACAAAACCGCCAACACTAGTGCCATTTGTCTGAGTCTTTGATCAACTTATTTTAACAGTTCTACAGCCTGAAATAAAATTAATTGCCTAATAGGTCTCACACAAAACACGTATGAAAATCTGTAAATAATATATTATTTAAACATTAAATTTATTACAATAAAAATTTAGTATTTATTCCTTCTTTTTAGACTTTATACATTAGTGCAATATTCGTATTTACCATTACTACTTATATCTATCTGAATTAAAATCATTTTTACTCTAGAGATATTGAGTCAGGTAATAAATTAGTCCTATTTTCATTTAGATGGCATTGGCAGTCAGGTGTATATATTACATTTTGCATCCACAGAATCTGCACTGAAATATGATGATATTAAAACAAAATACTAATTAAACTATTTGCTATTAAACCTATTACTAGTTAAACTATTTATCTTAATTATACATACTAATTGTATATTTACAAGAGATTGATAGGAATTACAATATTAAAGTTATTTATTTGTACCTTCTTTGTTTTTGTAATTATTATGTTGATCATGTCACTCTTGCGCAACATGCCAACGACCCTACCGTGCTGATAACACCGATTCTCGTTAGATCACCGAAGTCAAGCAGCATCGGGCGGGGTTAGTACTTGGGTGGGTGACCACCTGGGAACACCGCGTACTGTTGGCACATTTCGGACGCGGTAGCCTGGTGGTTTGCGCGCTGGATTTGCACGCTGCCACAACTGCCGCTGTGTTCATGCGGAGTACGATCACGTTAAACATGTGGGTCCATAAGTCCTTCCGAGTGGTTGGTGGTAGGGAAAGGAGGGTACGGTCCCTGTGGATGCCTCCTCCACTGGGTTCCGGTCTAAATTGGGTGGCACATCCCGGCCGTCCAAACGGTTACCTTACACCTTTCTGGTAGGTTAGACGGTCTGGGTCTCAACAACAGCAACTCTTGCTCAAGAAACTCTGAATTATGACTCTTATCAATATCTGTAAAACTTAAATTTTTGTGTTTTATAATAACCCTAGTAGAAACGCAATATTGGTCCAATATTGACCTTATATTGGACCAATATGAAAAAGTGGACATTTTGAAGAAATTGTTCCAATATTGACTTAAAATATTGGGACAATATTCGGAAAATATTACGGCAATATTCCCAATATAGCACCAATATTTGCGTAATATTGTAATAAAAATATTAGCCAATATTAGAGGCCAATGTAACCCCAATGTTTCCACAATATTGGGATTACGTTGGAAATATTTCCAATGAAATTCTAAGATATATATTATTGGGCCAATATTAAACGATACTAGATAATGTACTTTAAACCAGAGGTGGACAAACCTTTTTGTGTTTGGCTAGAACGAATTCCCTGCCGTTGCCTGAGTTTTAATTAAGCGTATACTACGCATAAGTAATTAAATAAAGACCTGCTGCGCAAATAATGCATTTTAACACTTGAATCAAATCGCACACACTTTCCGCAAAAACAAAAACAAAATTGGAATCATAATTGATCGTATATTCAACCTCTCATGTGATGAAACCGGTGATTCCGCGGAAATCCACATGCACCCTCTTAAATAATAAAAGGCAATGTCTGTCTGTGTGTCTGTCTGTTTGTGTGTCTGTCTGTGTGTTTGTCTTATACACTATAGGCTCAGCGACCGCGCGTCGCTGAGCTACGAAGTTTGGTAATCGGAGATCAGGGGTGAGGGGGGGGGGAGAAACCGATTTTTAAAACCGATGAAAACCGATTTTTAAAATTTAAATTATATTTTTTGTTGTTATTTATATTTCTATGCGATTTCGACCGCCCCCCCCCCCTTTTTTTTCACTTTTTCCTCCACCTTCCAGACGTCATAGAAAAAAACAAATCACATGTTTGGAAAGAGCAGACAATTGCGAGAAAAAATATATCAATTTCAAATCTCATGGACAAATTCTAGTATTTTTTAAAGATTTTAAAACAAAAGTCACTTTCGGTTCAGAAAAACGAACTTTAGTTTTTAAATTCTCGCATCGTAAAAAGTACCGACAATTTTGGCTAATAATTTTGGCATTTTTAGAAAGCTCAAACATCAGGCATTCTTACAAACCCAATCTGGTTAAGAAATAATTATAAATAGGAGCTCGATCCTAATTTTAAAGAAGTAATAATTTTAAATTTCTCGACGAATTTTCGGCGGGATTCTGATATTTCACAGACATGCGCCCAGAAATAGAGGGGACGTCACGGTGTTTCCATAGAGATAAAAATAAATAAAGAGAAAGTCTGTGGGTCTGTCTTACACACGCGCGTCGCAGAGCTACGAAGTTTGGCAATCGGAGGCCCGGGGAGAGGCAGGTGACAATTAAAAACCGATTTTTAAAATTTGAATTATTTTTTTGTTGTTATTTAATGTTTTATGCAATTTCGATCGTTATTCTCACTTTTTCCCCTTTTTTCTCCACCATCCAGAAGTCGTAGAAAAAAAACAAATCACGCGACCGGAAAGAGCAGACAATTGCGAGTAAAAATATATCAATTTCAAATCTCAGGGACAAATTCTGATATTTTTTAAAGATTTTAAAACTAAAGTCACTTTCGCCTCAAAAAACACAAATTTTCGTTTTTAAATCCTTGCGTCGGGAAAAGTTCCGAGAATTTCGTCCAATAATTTACATTTTTTGAAAGCTCAAACATCAGGCATTCTTACAAGCTCAATTTTGTCAACAAATATGAAAATGTAGCTGCAGGATCCCGATTTGATGAATTTCCGAATTTCAATTTCTCGGCGGCAAGCCGGCAAAATAAGTTTTTCTCCCATGCCAGCGCAGGCGCACTGCGAGCGGGGACGCACGGTGTTTCCATGGAGATTGTGCATGGGGTTAGAAAATTACGTGATATTTAAAATGATGGAATTCAGAGCTTAACATATGGTCATTAAAAAGTTTAAATGTATACAGAGTGAAATTATTATATTTATATTTTAAATGATGGAACGATATGGATTTTTTAAATGGATATTTTAAATGAATATTTAAATTTTATGGACATTTTAAATGATGGAACGATTATTGAATTACGGTTTGTACGGTTTCCGGCCTAAGGACAATTAAAAACAAAATTAGTGTTTGCTTTTTTTTAATGATGGAATTAAGTGCTTAGCATATGGTGATTATAAAATTTAAATGGTTGAATTATAGTTTGCACGGGTTTTGGCCTAGAGACAATTAAAAACCAAATTAGTGTTTGCCTTTTATAAGGTTTTTGGCTCATTATACTGGATTAAATTGTGGCGAGGCATTGTTTACATCGGGTGGTGATTGGAACCACAAAGAAAAAACTTAAGCACTGAAGAAGTAAAAAAATAAATAAAAATAAAATTATGGAGATTGTCGCGGTCCCTTAAAATTTCGTTATTAGGTGTAACTAAAACTAAACCAAACTTTGTTAACTTCAAGGGGTTGAGGGCGCGGTAGCCCAGTGGTTAGTTCGCGGGAATTGCACTCGGTAGGCCCGGGTTCGATTTCCGTCACTGTCAAAAATGCCGCCGTGTTCACGCAGAGTACGATCACGTTAAACATGTAGGTTCGTAAGCCCTTCCGAGAGGTTTGTGGTGGGGGAAGGAGGGTACGATCCCTGTGGATGCCTCCCCAACTGGGTTCCGGTCTAATTTGGGTGGCACTTCCTGGCCGTCCAAATAGTTACCTTACATCTTTCTGGTAGGTTGCGCCAGCGAGTTTGCCACTGTCAGAATTTCCAAGGGTAGCGAACAGGCTAGTCGCTGAAGGCGGCAAATAGTAAATAAGAAGCGCAATTCGTCTGAAATTCCTGGTTGATCCAGACGCTTGTCTAGGATTTTGATACCGTGCCTCGAATGGAATTCAAGCTACATTTCTCTCCACTCGTTTTACTGCGTTTCTGGAGGTTGCTATGGAAATTGAATCATAAAAAACGAATTCAAAATTCAAAAAATAGCACCGTGGTGCACTTTCTCGGGTCATGAAGTACTGTTATACCACATTCCATGGTTTTACGACGCCTAGATTTCCTGCTACAAACTGCACAGACAGACACATTTCTTTATTATGTAAGAAAGCCACATCATAGTAAATTGCTTCCAAAAATGCGCCATACAATAACTTTTATAAGCGATAAGTCATATAATTGTCAATATTTCTCATTTTCCAAAGTGCATTACTAACATTGTGGTCATATTTAAAAATAAATATCTATACTTTTAAAGTTTTTAGTGCCTTAATAACTCAGCCTCATCCATTTTGTAACGTTTCTGCCAGAAACCACTCAGAACGAAGCTAGCAATCGTCTCAACTATCTTTGCACTTAGAGAAGGAAAATGTACACTCAGAAGTGCATAAAAAATTGAATAACTCATAAACTAAATCGAAATTTAAAAATTAGACTCCATCATGCAAAAATTTAATTATATAGGTACATGTCAATAAAAATTGGAGGTTTTCTTATTATTATACTATTGTATTACTGTTAGTCAGTCCAGGGTTAGAACTCGCAGCTCAAAAATCGTCCTTTGATTTTGACATTAAATATTTCCCAAACTAACTTTTAAATCGAAAAGCGGTTTATATCAGTGTTTCCCCTAGAATTTTTTTTTTACAAATTTACCTACATTCATATTTTTATATGCTATAGGTTTTGCGGTACGTCAGATAGAATCTTGAGAAATGCGAAATTTGTCAAACAACAACGGCGGTAGCGTCAGCTACAAGTTTTAATAGAGAGAGATAATACAACACTTTAATTATCAGGAAATTATATTTAGCCCTTTCTGGAGTGATATATCTAAACATAAATCTCAGAAATTATATTGTGAGCAAATGATTAATTGTGAAATGAAATATTGTTCTTTTCCATTTGCATTCACGTGCGTTTTGTGATAACATACAATCATTATGTTATAATGATTGTATAATAATGATTTTTCCATTATAATGCCCTATATTAATGTTTAGTTATATTTCTAATTCTTGTCAAATCGTTATACATAACTTACTTCTAACAGGAAAAATATATGCAAGCTTAAATATGACAAATACACTATTGCATTACAGTTTTTTCTCTTTAACTCGAAAACAAATAATCACAATGTTTATATAAATCAAACTTGTTATGCATTTTCTGCATATAGATATTCTACCATCCCCCATATTTAATCATTTTCTCTTAAATTGAATTCTCTTAAATCCGCTTATTACTTTTTTATAATATTGCTTTACATATACCGCTTGAAATTGTATCCGCATACTGTATATAAAAGTACTTTTCAAAATTTCCACATACGTATAACAAATATAATCCCCAAGCGGATTATTACTAATTTACTTTTGGAACATTTATATTTTCATATTTTTATATTTTCACATTAGTTTGCCTATCATCATTGCTAGAGGAAGGGTGGTATTTGCCATGGCAAAGTTGCAACTGTAATTTAAAATTATTTTTTAAAAACACTAATCAATTTAAAAAATCTGATGTGGGCAACACATGACTTTCCTTATATAATGTAATGAATTTACTATTTTTACAGTAAAAAAATAGGTTTTTCTTATAGTAGATACTAATATTCTTTCCACACAAGATATTGAATTTTCGACAATTAGTCGTCATTTTCATTGATTTAGCATCATTTTTATCCATTTGGCGAGATTTTCATTAATTCGGCAGCACATTTCAAAAAAGTCGCCAAGTTGGCGACATTCCGCCAAATTCGTCGCCAAAATCTCGCCAAGCGTTATGCACAAAGAAAAAAGTAATTCTTACAGCAGATAAATGACTATTGGCGTTCAAATACAAAAGTATTATTCAAAATATATTTTTTCATGAATGGAACGAGCTAGATCCACGCGAATGATGTCACTCAATTTATCGCATGGTATTACATATGAAAAGCGAACATGTTTCTCAATAGGAATTTTTTTTTTCTGACTTTTTCATAATTTTTTTGAAAAATGTACAATATCTCGAGAACGGTTCATGTTAGCGTTCTAAAATTTATGTCAATCGTTTTCTAATGAAAAATTACATAAGAAATGTCTATTTGCGTAACTTCATTAGCGGTTTTCATTTTTTGACGATTTTTTCAAAATTTTATTCGAAAATTTAGGGGAGTTCTGAACATTCGATTGCGTATAAAAACAATAGGCTTCCAGTGTTTACGGATTGTGATTTTTGTACCAAATTTGGTTCGAATCGGTCCATTCGTTCGTATCGTCTCCACAGACTCACTGACACACACACACACACACACATACTTTCACACACAGACACACACACACACACACAGACATCACTTCAAAAATGCTTGATTAGTGATCAGGGATGCTTGAAACGTGCTCTCCCGTCGTAAACTCGAATTCGAATTTTCGACCCCGTCACAATACTTTCCTTATACATTATGTATATAAGGAAAGTAAAAATAGTTATATTTACCAATATTATAATTTATGTAATTTTATGTTTTCGCATGGATACTTTATTGATCATGGGGTCATATTCCTATTTTTAATATCCATCTATTTGTTCACCTTATCGACCTGGATGACATTACGGCTATACGTCATTAATACTAAATCAATGAAAATTATTTTAGTTCTAGAAATTAATTTCAATAGGATGCAGCATTAACATTATATAATTACTACGAAACCCCCATAAAGTTTAATTTTATACCAATGTCAAGCCTCAAAATTCACACTTACTTTACATTAAAGTCCGATGAAATGAATTTTTTAAGTGTAAAAGTTTTGTTAAATATACCTACATGGTTCGGAGTCAGTCTACTTTTTTAAACCTCAAAGAGTTTCACCTCATTTCCGATAGGTGACAGCACGTTAAAGAGGAAATAATTATACATGGCTACTTTACCCACTTATGCTCTATATTTTTTCTCTCGCTATGACATTAAATATTGGATCTATGTATGCAAACTTTTTATGTTGTTGACAATAAGTTAGTCTAAACGACAACTATTCTTTTGGAATTCATTTACATTATTTATATAATATAAATTCTTATCTTACTTGGATTTCACAGGCATGAAAGGCCTGGCATAATAGAAAAAAATAAAAATTAATGTTCGATGTGTTTAGCTTATACAATAGCTGCAGCAATATTGGGTATATCTAGTTTTGTTTAACACCGTGTTGAGCGGGTTTCCTTAATGATATAACTGGACCTGCTTCCTTGGCTATTATTTACATCATGCAAGTTAACAAACTGTTCAACAAAGGACTGGATCTTTTCTGCGAACTGGGACAAACAATTTCGTAATCCTTTTCTGAGCGATTTTTGTATTGTTTGAAAGAATTTTGTATTCAAATTCATCTTACGGGCTATAATTAAATTATGTTTTCATCTCATTCAACACAAGATTAAATGCGATTACTCTTTTCTGTTTTATAACAAGCTTTGTTCACTTTTGCAATTTTTATCACATTGTTATTTAAAGAGGATTAAAATATCTGGTATTTTTTTAAACAGCGTATAGCATTCAATTTTCATATAAAGAGGTTTTTGGTTATAGTATGATAGAATAATATATATATAGTCTTGAATCCTGAAAATAAAGAAAATAATATTAATAAATCAAACTGTTGACTATCATTTCTACAATAATGTAAAAAAAAATGAATTAGAATTGCGTGTATTATTTATTCTACGAATTTGTAGTAATGCTTAGTCACTCGCCATTACTGGTTATTTTAATGAAAAAAATACTTATCCTGTTTGGCCTCTACAACATTAAGATTACAATATAATTAGTATTGTCGTCTGTGAATTATAAAGATGTTTTTGGTTATAGTATGATAGAATACTATATATATAGTCTTGAATCCTGAAAATAAAGAAAATAATATTATAAAATTAAACTGTTGACTATCATTTCTACAATAATGTAAAAAAATTAATTAGAATTGCGTGTATTATTTATTCTACGAATTTGTAGTAATGCTTAGTCACTCGCCATTACTGGTTATTTTAATGAAAAAAATACTTATCCTGTTTGGCCTCTACAACATTAAGATTACAATATAATTAGTATTGTCGTCTGTGAATTATAAAGATGTTTTTGGTTATAGTATGATAGAATACTATATATATAGTCTTGAATCCTGAAAATAAAGAAAATAATATTATTAAATCAAACTGTTGGCTATCATTTCTACAATAATGTAAAAAAAATGAATTAGAATTACATGTATTATTTATTCTACGAATTTGTAGTAATGCTTAGTCACTTGCCATTACTGTTTATTTTAATGAAAAAAATACTTATCCTGTTTGGCCTCTACGACATTAAGATTATAATATAATTAGTATTGTAGCCTGTGAATTACAGGGACATTCACACTTAAAAAAATAGAATGGAGCATCTTTGAACAAATTTTATTTTAAATGTATGGCACTTTAAACCTTGCTGACCCAACCGAACCATGGACTTCGTACTGGCCATCCAATGCTACCCCATGGAGCTACTTGTACAGGATTGCAAATTCTTACCGTCGAAGATGACTCTGCGTTTGCAAACCACTAATGTCAGGTAACGTAGAACTGATAATCTGACTATCTCCTTCTGCTATTTTTGCCTCAGGTGATATTTTTTATTCCTAGAGATTAGCCTTCCTACTTGGTCATTGATGTCTCAAATTGAAATCGGCACTCAATATATAGTTGTATTAGGGCCATTTTCAGACCTACAACATATTTGCACTAATCAACAGAGTTGATTTGTTTGGGCGCCATTGTAAATAATCTTACTATCTCAAACAGGAATTGCACAACGAATCTTCGAACTGGCCAGCAGATGCTCTACTTTTGAGCTACTAAGATGGAATTACAAGCTCTTATAGTTGAAGAGGACACTTAGCGTTAAAAATAGTCATTCTAATTGAATATCGGTCACAGTATAGATAAAGTATTGTTTTCACGAAAATTTTCAATTTCGAGATTTTGATGCCAATATTAGCAACACTTGAACACGGTTAATTGGTTATTTAAAACCGTTTTGTACAAGACATAAAATTCAGACAAATGTGATGACTGTATTCCGTGTTATTGAAAATCGTGTTAATCAGTACTCCGAATATATACACAACGGACATCCGGTTCCAAATATTTATTTTAAAAGTAAAAACCGGTTTAAAAGATAACATAATTTTTATTGCCAAATACATATTTACATAAAGTCCCATTAATTATTCTTCATAACTATCAACATCCAAAAGGCGAATTGTATTTCTTAGAATTATTAGAGGGAATCACTGGCAGAACTTTGATATCATTGGCGTTAGAAAATGATGCCCCTTTATTTTATAACGTCTTGAAGAGTTTCAGGTATGTAGATAAACATTTTGTTAAATACCTTTTGAAATTATGCTGCATAAGAATGATCGATCTTTTTGCCGAAAATGAAACTCTAACTTTATTGCCAAATATAAACCTCTTGAATGTTGCTGATGAAAAAATTTGAGGAGGATTCTTTAGATGAATCTTGTGTGTTACCGCTTATTATGTACGAGTCAGGAGCATTAATTAGTTCTATTAGTTTATCTTCAGTCAGTGTAGATTTCTGAAACAGTTCTTCAAAATATCTGTCACACATATCCTTAAATCCTTCAGACACTAATGAGTGAGCAATATCAAGTGTGCATTCAGCTCCTTAAGTTTGGGCAGAAATTTCGTTCTACAGAATCCGATGTAGTGAAACAAACATTCCATGATGCTTAAGTGTTGAAGATTTCCATTCAGATATGGGAAATGATATGTTTGTCACAAGATCCATAATAGATGTAATGTGTGTAATCGTTTTATTACTACCAGACTCCAGTATATATATATTGGTATAACTCCTTTGTCTAATGGTTGAATAATTGAAGTGGTTTTTGGTAGAAGAAATAAAATCTTAAGATTAAGGTGAGATAGTTCTTTAGGATGTGCAGAAGCATTATTTAATATCCACGACACTTTAAAACTTATTCTATTATATGGTGTGTTATCTCTACTGTAAAGCAATTGTGGAACCATTTAATAATTCTTCTTATGATTTTTAAAGAACCTTTAAAAACGTGCAATTGAAGTTCGGTGTTATTTAAGGGTGGGCTCAATTTTTGACTGTGTTATACGAATTTTTGTGTAATACAAGTGCCGTGTTATTCCAGAGTTACCTGTATATTGTTTAGGACCTCCGTAATGATTATTTCTACAGTGATGTCCGTCTGTCTGTCCGTGGTCGAATAATTGTGCACACAATAGCCAGAGACGCCGAGTTTTCAAAACCTCACGGGAGTGGTACAATTCGACAAAATTATACAAAAGATTCAAAGTTGAATTCTATATAATAGATAATAACTTGCAATATTTCCTTAAAGTAAAATATTCTTAAAATACTTCCTGGAAGAAAGCAAACATATATCAGATAGGTGATTAAAATTGTTTCGTGGACATTATAAGCCCCTTATTTTAGGCCAAAAAAACAATATGCACCCTTAACAATCAAGCTAAGACCAACCTGGCTAACGAAAGGCAGTTCGTTCTTAGAGTGGTTACTAAGGGCGCATACTTATTTTAGCCTGAAGAAAGGGGTTTGTAATGCCATTGAAGCAACTGTAGTCACTTAACTGATATACGTCTGCTTTTTCAAGGAATTTTTGTTAGTTAATGTTTTACAAGCAGCATTTTTGGATGGGATAGCGCAGTGGTTAAGACACGGGGATTGTACTCGAAGAACCCGAGTTCGATTCCCGGCTCTGTCTAAACTGTCACTTGTTCACGCCAAGTACGAATACGTTAAATCTACGGATTCGAAAGTGCTTGCGAGCGGTTGGTGGTTGAAAAAAGAGGGTACGATCTTTGTGGATGTCGCCTCCACTGGGTTCCGGTCTAAATTGGGTGGCACTGTTCCTGCGGTCTAAACAGATACCTTACACTTTCGGCTAGGTCGGACGGTCTGGGTCGAAAAAAAGAAAGCAGCAGTTTTATTTACTGTACGATAAAGTTATACAAAAACACATTTTAGACCTCAGCTACCCTAGTTTACAGTTATACAAGTTGAGCTCTTGAACTCCAAAACCCACTCTCTCGTTGACGTACCAGATACCATATCGTCTACGCATTGCATTTTTCCCCTTCGAGGAGCAATTGGGGCTTGAAATTATGAGGAATCTATGGACAGAGCACTACAAGAGTCCGTCACGTAATGCTCTCCAGCATATTGTTTATTAACCACACTATACACGGAAATCGTCGGTTTGATCTCTGAAGATTTCCCAGTGGGCCGGGTCCATTGCATTTAATTTTGTCGTTATCAATAATGCGCATGATGGGCCGAAGTCGAAAAGAACGATCGTGGCCCATTTCTTCTGGGCCGATCTCGGAGCTAGTATCCGAGCCTGACCCATTCACATAGAGGGTTAAATATCAATTGAAAGAAAAATCAAGATTTTAGTTAGGATATGCAACGATTTCGTAGCATATAAATTTATATAAATCTGGTTGTCCATCCCATCAGTTGTGTAAGCTATGTAAAAACAAGTTTCATTAAGAAAACATAAACGTTATAAATGAAAGGCTTGGAGCAATAACTTGACTAGCGACATTTTTCACCAAACTGAGATTTCCCCCATCAAATGATACTTAGATGTATGCAGCTATTTTTGGAAAATGCCATTTTTGGTAAAATTCTAGCATTGCCATGTTTCACAAAGCCCATTGAACGAAAGCTCTAATGTAGAAGATATAGTATTTAGTTCAAAAACACCTATCAGTACAATTTTGCAGAATGCTATGCAAATTTGCAGAGCCATTTTAACATATATACTTACCACATAGTGTTGAGTTTAGGTCAATATCTGCATGATTTTTATTATAATATGCAGGTCTTTCAGTAGTTTGGGAATTTTTCACGGGAGAAGAAAATTTTGCTGTTTTAATTTAAATTTATCCTTGAGAAATAAGTATGTTTTCTTATTTACAAACCGAAACGCAACCTCTACAAAAAGCAAAAAATATCGAATTATTTTTCCATCACAAACCAAAATGAAACCTTTATTAACAGAACCCAAACATCACACTGCCTTCAACACTACAAACAACACTCATCTGAGACCACACCAGTTGAAAAGATATGCCAAGTCCTCCAACAAAAATAACCATTTCTCCTTGAAGTTCTTGCGAATCTGGTATTTTATCATAATTTATAATTCTTGCTCTCTAGCCTCAAATGACTAGGTGCTGATGGCTGACAAATATCCGGCACTCACAGAAGAGGGGGGGGGCAAAGCTACCCGCGGGTTTCGCAACTTCAAACAGATATACTATTATACACAATACCACCTGGAAAGATGTTACTGGTCTGGTATATAGAAATTAGGAGAAATGAGAGGTCTTTGGTACACAGTAGACCAAATATGTCATGCGTACTTCGTGGTTCTCATTTACAGTTATGACTGGAGACAGCTACTATTTGGAAATGCCGATCGCATATTCTCATGGCTGACAAAATTCCTTTTTCTCTTTCGACGAAGTGTTCAATCACAAAGGTTCTTGTAGCCATGTGTTTTTGTCATTAGCGTAAACATGTTTACTATGGTAAAGAGGAACTTGGTTTGTACGCGAGATAATTTACGACCCTGTGGTAAGGAAGATGTGAACAGGACTGAATTGAAATGGGACATTAACGTTTATAGGAAATTTTTTCAATTTTTTCTGTTTTAATAGATGAAAATTCCTTTTTTGGTTTTAGTAAAAAATGAAGTTTGAAGAAATATCATGAAATTTCGCAGCTGGTGCCCCTGTGCCACTCCCCCTCTCGTAGTCAGCGCCTATGACGATAGCTGCCACAATATTAGCTGAATTTCACGGAGATTTATATCCGATTTTGTTATTAAAATTATAGAACTAGATAATTATTTTGCAATTCGAACCAAAACTTCCAAATTTATTCGGAATTTTATATTTTTTATCATTTCAGCATAGGACAAATTTCGACGTAATTATGCGTAAAAGGGGTTATTTGTTGCTAAATAATCACGAACCATAACAGTTTAAATCATTGGAATGGAACATCGCAGTGATAGCATGCTTGTGTCCATCACGAAATTAGCTCTCCGAGAGCGGAACATTTACCCATCGAGGTGAAATACAGTGAAATACATACCTATATCTCTGGTGGAAGCATTTACCCCCCTAGGGGACGCATTGTCCACCTTGATATCAATTGAAATATTTTTCAAGTCATTTAAAATGAAAAGTAGCTTAATATAATTGTGATGATTATTTGAACTAACAGTACACATATTTCACATTTTTCTTACACAATGTGTAAAAATAAGGAAGAAAAAACACAGCATAAATTACTTAAAAATTAATTCTGGGATGAGAAAGTTAAATTGAGGGACACCTCAGTTAATTTTATTAGTAAATTTCAATTTCATTAAAGTATGCACGTTGCTATATTACAATATATATTAAATTATAAATTGAGAGGATATCAAATATCCCAAATTAAAATAGGTATTTAGATTACATATTTAAAAAGTGATGTTTCGAATATCTGCCCATAAAAGATAAATAAGATACATATATCCTTTTGCCACTATCCATTTATCTTAATTATTAATGGTATAATTAATTAAATGGCTGCCTTAATCTTATTATGGTATGCTTTTTCCATTTAACGTTTTTATGCTATATAAAAGTAATGTCAAAAGAGTAACGTTCAGAGGAAAGCTTTTTGCCTCTAGAAAGATATAATACTCTGCGTAAGATAATTAAAATGACTTAATTAAAATTATGATAAATAAGTTAACGTGCTTTCGGTTTATTTTTAATTTAATAGCTGGTCACGTTCTTCTTATTTTATAAGAAATATTCTTCAAAGTTTTCGGTTTTTATGAGTTTCGGAAAAACAAAAGCTTAGTTTCTATAATTTTTCAATTACGAAGAAAATTCAAAATATGTTTTATTCCATTTTTCATTTAATAAAATAAAATATGTAAGAATGTGTTTTTAATCAAAAGATTAAAACGAAATGAAAAATGTATAAGCTGGTTGCTATTATTCTGTTTTCTTGGATTCAATTTATACAAAATAATTTAGAATTAAAATACAAATCATAATAACTACAGGTTACAAGTACACTGGTTTTAACTAACTTTTTTTTGCCCTTTATTTGTCGCTCTTTTCTTTCTTTTTTGGTAGTTCTTAATTTTCAATTTCGAATCTCTAAAATAAATATTATTATTTTGCTTTTCTGAAATCTTAAATGTGTATTCAATGAAAAATCGTTATGGTATTTATACATTATAAAATAAATAAAATCTAAACTTCAATATCAAAAATCTATATCTTATAGGTTTTAATAAATGTTTCTTGTTATTTGCAAATATATTTTTTTCATAATATACAGGAAAGTAGATATATTAGGATGCAATAGTAATAGTGGCGAATTTTGAAATATGATATTTTATAATCTAATTAGATAATACAGGCTACTAATTAGATTTTTAGCACGGCTGCTGTGCATGCTATAGAGTATGTCTGTCACTCTCTCTTCTTCCATCTCTCTCCCTCACACTCTACCTCCCTCTCCCTCCATTTTTTCCCTCACACCCTAATTGTCTCTCCCTCACATCCTCCCTCTCTCTCTCTCCCTCACACCCTCCCTTGCTCTCCATCTCCCCCCCTCTCTCTCTGTATGTCTCTTTTTTTTCTATATTTAATCATGTTTGCAATATAAGTGTCTGCTCCAGTTCTCCAACTCACAGAGTCAATATAATGTCCACTAAATTCTTATGAAGTTTTGCTTTTGCATGATTTATTCGTTAGCCAAATCTGACTTAATATTGCACAAATTGAAACATAAGAAGTGATCACTGTTTTCAAAATGCCTATAAGCAATTGAAAAAAATAAATATAAGGATTAATATAGTGAATTAAATTAAATAGAATCTTGTTAATGTTAAGGCGTATCCCCTGGAATCATCTGTATACTTATACGGAGCCCAAATTTTTTGATAACTAACACGTTAATTTACAAGCACAACGTAAACAAGAGCAATATGTTGCAAATATATCGATAACTATCTTACAAGAACACTAAACAATTATCAGGTACATTAAAACAGCAATTAAATGCTTCACTAATTTCACAAAACAGCAGTTACGATATACTCAAAACTTTGAGGTATGTCATCATTTAATGCAGCTCGTATCACGTCATCTACTCTCCAACTGAGCGACAGCTCCTTTTATACACTCTGCGTAAGAACTTACAGAAAAGGCTGATATCTCCTAGAATATTCATTATTTCGAGAAACTTCTTGTACTTTTGAAAAGTCGCCAAATTAACGATAAATCTCCAAATCTGACAACCTTTCCCCGACTGTTCAAATATGATATGTGGAACATGGTTCAAACATGGCAAAGAATCCTCAGAGCAGGCATTCTACATATTCGTAGCACTGTCCCCTCCTTAAGACTTTCCGTCCAGGACAGTATCAACCTGCAGTGGTTCAAAATATGTGGCGAATATGTCAATATGGACAACTTTTGGTTTTGTTGAAGACGATTTCTTAATTCGATTAAATACACTATTTACTCTTTTCATTGCAACGTAAGGTCCTTTCCAGTTGTGCTGTAGTTTCGGCGAAAATTCTTGTCGCTGCCGAGTGTTGAACATCCGCACTTTGTCACCTTCTTGGAATCGTAATTCATTATATTTGATATCATACCGTTGTTGTTGAGACCCAGACCGTCTGACCTACCAGAAAGGTGCAAGGTAACCGTTGATATCATACCGTGTCTTAATTCTATCGGTAGCAATGTTGATACTTTCATGAGGGATCTTTTCAAATATTGACCAAACATATTAAGTGCATAACATATTTCAAATGGTGTATAATTAAGGTAAGGGTTGCTTGGTAGCAGGTAGTTTAAGTAACAACTACCATCCCAAAAATTCCATTCATTCATCGACACTAAATATAAATGTCCATTCTGAGGGCCATTTAGACAGCATTTCCTCCAGCTTTGGTACACTTTATGTAAATTATATAGCATATACAGTCATTAAATTTTCCACAAACAGAATATTTATTACACATAATCAAGATTGGTATCATGCCTGCATACAATAGATAAAGCCAAGGACAAAACGTTTTTAAAAAACGAAAGGTCTTTTATTTAACATCCTAAAAGACGTACAAAATATGTTAATATATTAAAAAATTGCCAGAGCTCTTTCGGACGTATATACGCCCTTCATCACTGGCTACACGAGTAGTAAAAGCACGGAATGTTTATATATATATAGACCATTTTAAAACAAATGTGCATAAAATATAAATGGGAAATGAGCTTACTAAAATAATATACGAAATATACACTGGAATTACAAAGTAAGTTTAAACGCTTACGAATTTTAAATTATTACAAGAAAAGAACTAATACAAATTTTATAAAAACGTCAAGCATGATATTCCTGAGAATGACGTCACAAAAAACTTTTAAGAGATTCGAATTGCATAGAGTCGAGAATGAGTTGCCAAGCATAAATTAAAATTTGAACAGGATCAAAATTACAAATTGATTCACGGTAAATATAAATAAACAGGGATTCATAAAGAAGAATACTACGTGGATTGTTACGACGAACCAAAAGGAAAGTTTTTTCAGAAAATTTATCATTAGCCACATATTGAGCAAGAGCTGTAGTTTCAGTGTATATTCCTTATATTATTTTAGTAAGCTCATTTCCCATTTATATTTTATGCAAATTTGATTTAAAATGGTCTCTATATATATAAACATTCCATGCTTTTACTACTCATGTAGCCACTGATGAAGGACGTATATACGTCCGAAAGCGTTCTGGCACTTTTTTAACATATTTTGTACGTCTTTTAGGATGTTAAATAAAAGACCTTTCATTTTTTAAAAATGTTTTGTCCTTGGCTTTATCTATTTATTACACATTTACCCAAAGCTAGCAGCATATATAAATATGTCTATCTGTTATTTTCTAAATCTGAATGAAATTGGTGACTTAAATCATAAATGTTTTTCTGAACATTAAAAAGTTCCCGATTACTTTCATTTCGATTACTTATTCACACAAGTTTAATATCAATAAATACTTACATATTGTAAATGCTGTTAAATATATGAACTTTACATATAATTAGTGTCGTCCTTTTATTCAGAAGAATGGAAATATACATTTGTATAACATGCACTTTACCTGCGTAACATCATAATTTAAAGACAATTTTTCAGAAATCATTAAACAAGGGATCCATCCCTTTAATCTTGTAAATTACATCATTGTTCAGAATTTACATTTTGAAATTAATGCTATCCTAATTAAAGCAAATAACGGTGAAAATAGCAATCATAATTAAGGTAGTTTTAAGAACCTAAAACAAATTGTAGTACATATTATGAATAATTTTGGTTGTAAAATATGCTTAGATATTAACTATAGCATTTTAATGGGTTTAATTAATGAAATTAAGTGCCATATTTAATGAAGACACATATGATATGGAACTTTGTGGTGTGTTATTTTGTGTGATGTGGAACTGATGTGGAACTTGATATTTTGTGTAAACACGTTTCAATTATTTCATTTATTGGTTAAAGTCTGTGTTTTATGTTAAAGATAGTTTCTATGCTTAATATAGTTTTATGCTGAGATTTATGCTTAAGAAGACTTGTCATTGTTTAATGGTTTAATTTTTAAGTTCTTCAGAATATTTTGGAAGAAATGCTAATTTAAATTTTTCGAAAAAATTTGAAACATGAATATTTAAGTAAGAATTTATGATTTTAATGGAACGCCAAATATTTTAAGACATCATTTTGATGTGCATAAATTTCATATATCGTTCAAAACGCTGTCTCATAAGGATTATGTATTTATATTAGTTATTTATGGAGAATAGTAACATTTAAAGTCTAGGTAAGTACTTTAACTAGTCAAACTCTAGATCTCTTGATGCTAGACTCATTTACAAAAGTAGACTGTCATATATTTACAGAAAAGGCTAGAAAAAACATTAAAACTCAACATGATTTTTCTGTGATTTTTCGCGGCTGTTTTACTCATGAAAACCAGACACGCGACGTACTTTTATGTAAAATTGTATTTTTATAATTATTTATCAACGAGTTAGTATATATGGAGGGAGGGTGGTCCAATCTTCCCCATGCTAGTAGCATGGTCAAACACACAGCAGGGATAGTAGGTCGAGGAGGAGAAGGACATTCATGATTTGGCGATTTATCGCTTAAACTGTGTAGTGTACCTTCTGTTTTTTTTAACTTCTATTAAATTCGAAGATGAATGGGAAGTTGTTACTCGTGTTATACGTTATAAAATTTTAAAAAATATGTGTGAAGAAAAATGCTAAATAGGATTAGAATATTTGTATTACCAAAAAATTTTATTACTAAATAATTTTGTTAATGAAGTCAATTTCGTAAAACAAATTGAACTGAAAAACAATTGCAAATAAAACATGACATGAATTAGATTACAAGTATACAAATTGAAGAATATGTATAATATATTTAAAAACAATTATAAAGTACATGAAAAAATGATGTGCATGCTTGCCTAAAATGTGGAATTCTCCACTTTTATCCAGATAAACTTTATCTTTGAATGTTATGTTAGCAGTATCCATATCTGCTTGGAGGCGTAATACGACTAAATCATTTTTACATCTAAAACATGATGTAAGTAATAATATTTATATTGGTAGAGCTGTTTCTAGATCAAAAAGCCTATTACTTAAATTATGATGGGGAGAACGTAAGGTTCTTTTAGAGTTAAGACTGCTCATTTAATAGATTGTTAACACATGATCAAGAAGTCGGTGATTCAAATATTTCTTTGGGCAAAACATATTTCTTTCTCGAGAACTAAGCAATAGTGTAATACCATAATACTTCTTGAATACACTGGAAGTTTGATGATACATCATTTGATATTTAATTTGTGAACAATCGAGATGTTTATATGAAATTAATTCTAACTAACATCGACATCTATAAGATTTATCCGGAGGGGGAGGAGGGAAATATCAAGGGCAATATTAACAACATCGACTTATTAAGTACGATTTATCCATATCTGCTTGGAGGCGTAATACGACTAAATCATTTTTACATCTAAAACATGATGTAAGTAATAATATTTATATTGGTAGAGCTGTTTCTAGATCAAAAAGCCTATTACTTAAATTATGATGGGGAGAACGTAAGGTTCTTTTAGAGTTAAGACTGCTCATTTAATAGATTGTTAACACATGATCAAGAAGTCGGTGATTCAAATATTTCTTTGGGCAAAACATATTTCTTTCTCGAGAACTAAGCAATAGTGTAATACCATAATACTTCTTGAATACACTGGAAGTTTGATGATACATCATTTGATATTTAATTTGTGAACAATCGAGATGTTTATATGAAATTAATTCTAACTAACATCGACATCTATAAGATTTATCCGGAGGGGGAGGAGGGAAATATCAAGGGCAATATTAACAACATCGACTTATTAAGTACGATTTACTCTGAACTAGAAATGAGATCGTGCTCACATTTCAGATCATATATCTTTAAATAAAATGCACTTTAAGCAATGGGGGGGGATAAGATTAACAACATCGACTTATTAAGTACGATTTACTCTGAACTGGAAGTGAGATCGTGCTCATATTTTCAGATCATATATCTTTAACTAAAATGCACTTTAAGCAATGGGGGCGGGGGGGGGGTTCAATCTCAAGGATAAGATTAACAACATCAACTTATTAAGTACGATTTACTCTGAACTAGAAATGAGATCGTGATCATATTTCAGATCATATATATTCAAATAAAATGCACTTTAAGCAATGAGGGGGGGGGGAGGTAATCTCAAGGATAAGATTAACAACATCGACATATTAAGTATGATTTACTCTGAACTAGAAATGAGATCGCGCTCATATTTCAGATTATATATCTTTAAATAAGATGCACTGAAAAATTATGATGTAAAATCTAGCTGACATTGCCAATGAATGTAAACTATTATTACATTTTATTATGAACGTAAAATTTTATCATACGACACGTCTTTACGTTCATTATCTAAACTCCTATTTTTCTTCCCTAGCCACCAAATCTTGCAAGTCGCCAACCGTCGCCAAATTTTACCTGGAAGGAAAAACATACGAGGATACCGAAAATAACTCTATAACTATTAGAAAAGCACTTCGAATGTCTTTTAAAGTGTTAGAATGATATTATAAGTCTTCTGCAATATCACAAACACCAAAAATAGAGCAAAACTTCTAATAATACAGCATTAAAAGCAATGAAATTAATAGCCGAATGGAATGCGCCACGCTAAAATCTTGCAAAATTACTTCTTAACTATATTTGTAAGATATATAATGAAAAAAAAACTTACCCATGAAAAGAGTAAAGTCCTCCTTTTACATGCTTTTTATTGCAGGCGTAAGCACAACAGTACATAACCATTATTTTACCATTTATATTTCTTAAGTACGCTCTCGGTCAGAAATCCCCATTGAAATGTACATGGTGAGAGTCGGAAGAAAACTGGTTCGGAGGAAATTCGTCCTGACTACAACTTCCTTTATCTTTGACGACGATTGCAACCCTTAAGCTCTCTCCATATATACTACCTCGATATTCTTTATAGGGAATTAATATTTAAGAAAGGAAATTTTAATTCTAAGTACTTGAGTAACAAATATCTTTATGTTTCATAAATACGGACATTTACAAACATGACTGCAAAATATTTATCTTGCAGGAAAATCATAAAAATTAAACTCTACTACACGAATTTATTACTGCTAAAATATATAAAAAACGTATTATTTTATATAAAATTGTATTTTTACATAAAATTAAATTAGATAAATGCAAAATGTTACTTTATATTTTGCTTTGTTTTACATGCAGTAATTGTCATATATACAATAGTGTATATTTATCGAGTTTTTAAATCTTCAACAATAAGCCAAAATTTTCGTCTATAATGATGGTATGTCAAAAAATTTCAAAAATCACCAGAGTCGCTACATTTGTCGTTAAGTTGAACACACTGACAGGCGTACCGGCTATATTGAAGAGCACTTAATACACAATCCGTTTATTAATTAGTTTGAATTCATTTAAAAAATTTAATATTAAATCCTACTAACACATGTTAGGATTTCAAATTTTATCATGTTTCCATCATCATCGTTCATTTAGTGATGTTTTTATAAATTTGGCAACATTTTGGCTAATTTAGCAATTAAATGTTGCCAAGTTTGTCGCCAAGGTAGCCAGATATGTTTTCAAGTGGGACAGACAAGTAGACAGACTCTTTTGAAACATGCTTGATAGCTTTGTAATCCGTTCATAAAATTTGAAATAAAGTTTCTACTTGTGGCTTTAATTTAAAATTTTATCACTTTGGTGCCATTTTCGTTAATTTAGCATAAATATCTTGAATTTGGTAACAATTTTGTCAATTTATCTAAAGAAGTTGTTTAATTTTTCGCTAAGCTTTCTCCGGTTCTAAAATTAAATTTGTGTATTATTAGGAGCTACTTTACTCAATTAAGTAACTGGCCATTTTCTTAACTTAATTTCATTATCAATTTTATAATATTGACTATAATGTATTACTATATATCCAAGATGGATACGAGTGATCTCTGATTTGAAACTGCTTACGTTTTGTAATGCGTCAAAAATGCATTACGTCAGAAATGCATTACATTTCTTAGGTTTTTAGCTCAAAATTAGGGAAGGCTCTGAGGACCGAGATATTCAAATCATTTAGAAAAGAACCTGTCTTATTATATTTGTGAATACGCCTGAACATTTCATCGAAATTAGAATAATTTTTCATATAGATACGTTATCTAAATAAGAATGGGGAGCAGGATAGAAGATATCTAAAAAAAAAATCCGTAAAATTTGGAAATTCAAAATTCTGTATCTTCCTCAATTTTGCAGATACAACGGAATAATATTTTAGAAACATATAGAAACGCATTCTAAATAAGAATGAGGAGAAGGTGGAGATGAAGAAATATGAAAATAAAACCTCCAACATTTAGAAATTCAAAAGCCTGTGTCTTACAGATACAACCACACGATTATGGAATAATATTCTAGACTACCATAGACCTTACCAATGGACGATATAAAATTCCTTTAACCACTGTAATGTTAGAGTTGTAGGTATAGAGTATGTAGCTTGAAATAATTTCCGTATTATAGTATCTTGCAGTGCCTTCGTCCCGTGTTATGGCCGTGACACTTAATATCAAAAGTTTTAATTGTTTACTTCAATTGTTTAATGACTGGTCAACATATATATATATCTGGTAAAAATAGATACTACATGTAGAAATGAGTTTCAATTACGCTTCAAAATAAACTTGAAGAAAATTCTTCCGAGAATAAATTAATCAGATATCTAAATTCTTATTCTTGTAGTAGATAATTAAAATTCTGCAGTCATTTGCATAACTTCTTAGAAACAAATTTGAAGCACTAATGACTTACGCAGCATTCTTTGTCGAAACAACTCACAGGTACAACTAAACATTACTTTAATCTCTTTCAAATTAAAAGGTTTTAATGTCTCCATAAATTCATGTTTTTTTGTTTTTTTTTACTTTTCTGAACTAGTGAATTGGAATTATGCACATTGAAGCATTAGTAAATGTGTTCGAATTACTATGTATATGTTTCTTACTTCTTTGTTAAGAACCTGGAATAAATATGTTCCCACTTAGTTGTAAAATCGCTTTTTTGTACTTATCCAAATAATGTGTATTGCTGCACTGAAAATGATACAATTTAAAATTATTAATGCAGAAAATTAAAAGTGAAACCAATACAACCAGAAATAAAATGATAAGGAGAAACGCAATACTAATTTACATTTATTTTTTTATCAGTTATAAAGTAAATTAACGATTGATGAATGTATTAAGAACATATCATAAAATAATTTAAAATTACATAATTATGCAACATAATAATTGCCGCTCCAACTAATTCACATATAAGAATAGCCCTTTTCTCAGTCGGATCTTTCTTCTGTCAGCCCGTAATATTTGGCGGCATATTTGGCGGCATATTTGGCGAATTATTAATTGTTACTAAACTAACGGAAATATCGCTAAATTAATGAAATGACACTATATTAATGAAGATGGTGCTCAATTAACGAAAATTCAATATCTTGGAAATTACAGTTCAGATTCTGTAGTTTAGTAGAAATTACTAATTAAATATGATTGATTCAAAATATAGTGCGTTTCTCTGTTCGTGTGACTGTAACGTTTTACTAGGGGATCCATAGGGTTAATGTTATATTATTAAGGGATGGTAATTATGTTACGGTATGATTAGATAGTCTGTTCATCACACTTGGCGAGAAATTTGGGGAGCTTGGCGTTACATTCACGACTTTTGGGAATTTAGTTTTATTAGCAAAAATGCTACTGAATTGATAAAAAATTCCTGCTATGTTTGACAAAGCGATGCTAATTTAACAAAAGTGGTACCAATTTGATGAATACCTAATGTTCTAAAATAAAGTTCGATTTCTTGTAATCTTTGTCGCTTTGTGGGAACTATTGGTTTATATATTTGATTAAAAGGATTGAAACTAAGTGATTTCCACTGTTTCTGGGATAGATGCATTTTGTTATGTCGTAAATTAATTGAATTTTGTTAGAGAATGATATACCGGGTCTGTTTCGATAGGGAGTTATGCAGAAATTATGATATTCATTGGGAAATTTGTATAACTATAATGTGGCATGGGATAGTGAATATAAGTTCTACTGTCAGACAAATGGGAGGTAATGTTTTGACTCCCGCCATATGACGGGCATGCCTTCTAGATTTTAATAGTGATGATGCTAATATTTAATTCAATTCTACAAAATAAAAAAATAAAGTGTTTGGGTATTCAAGTCATACCAATTAACATAGTGTTCTTTAAAAAAACGCAGCCTCTAAATAAGTTAAAAGTAACTTATCATTGACTGTGGTTTACACGTCTTCTTATCCTTGCTGTATCATATTCAATAGGATATGGGTGGAAAGCATATATTGTACTACAATATTCTAACAGTCAGACAAATGGGAGGTAATGTTTTGACTCCCGCCATATGACGGGCATAGCTTCTAGATTTTCATAATGATGATACTAATACTTAATTCAATTCTACAAAATAAAAATATAAAGTGTTTGGGTATTCAAGTCATACCAATTAACATAGTGTTCTTTAAAAAAACGCAGCATCTAAATAAGTTAAAATTTACTTATCATTGACTGTGGTTTACACGTCTTCTTATCCTTGCTGTATCATATTCAATAGGATATGGGTTGAAAGCATATATTGCACTACAATATTCTAACAGTTTATTTCTTCTAATTCAATCTACTTCGAATTGGATAAGGCTCACTGTGAAAACATTTCCTACTTTTAATGTAAAGGATTTGTTCTTGAAATTATTAGCGGTAAGATGATATGCACTCAATCTATGTTGAGTAATGTGGACCGTCTGTGTCTGAAATTGTCAATTGTACACTCTTTAGGTTTGGTGTATAACCATGAATACAGCTGCTATTAGATAACTACAAGACTGTACAACTGCAAGAATAAAAATAATGTGTATTTCCTCGATAAAATCCGAGATATGGAAATTAAGGAAGTATAGCTGTTACAAGGGCTTTATAAGCTACGTTTATTTGATGAAAAACCTGTCATTAAGTCATATATTTTATCTATATTTTCAAATATATATCATTTTATTTCTACCTTTAATACCTCACGGTTTTCTTATTTTTATCATATTTCACAATTATAATTAATACATAACTTTCAGCTGTATTATGGATGCCATATCAGCATTCAACTTAATTTATTTATTTTCCCTCGTCCAAAGGATGTTCAAATGTGAATTGAACGTAATTTGTCGGGTAGAATACCGCATATTTATTGCTTAGTTTCAAGAATGTATTCACCATCATATCTCAATACTTGCGGACCTTGCTCTCCTGGTAATTCCCACTGGTCAGTATTAAGAAGGAGATGAGATTATCAAAAAGCAAAATACAGTTTAAAGAAAATATGTTAAAATTTTTCTAGTCGAAGAATTGTTTTCTAACCCAGTTACGATGCAGATCATTATAATCTCCACTCACTGTTATCAAAATACCAAGCTCACATAATTACAATCGCTTTTAAAATTTTTCTAGTCGAAGAATTGTTTTCTAACCCAGTTACGATGCAGATCATTATAATCTCCACTCACTGTTATCAAAATACCAAGCTCACATAATTACAATCGCTTTACTGTAATGTATTTCTTTGGTTTCGATTTAACTGTCATATTCCCATATTCTTTACTTTTTTGCCACTTTGAACGTTTTATATTTGACTGTTACCTTCACATTTACGTCTAATATTTCAATTATAGTGCAATGTTTACGACCTGTTGTAGAGAGCTCACGACGTGCTGGAAAAGTTGCTGTCTCCTAATTCCCATATGCCTGCTTCTATAAAGGAAGAACAAACATTTCGTATTAATTCACGAATCTGTACTGTAATAAAAATAAAACTAAAAGTGATTTAAAACAAAAATATTTAAGTAAACTGTTTATAGTTTATCGGTAAACGTTATATTTATTTCTATTATATGTTTTCATATGCAATAAAAACGGAAAAAATATATTACTCTACATTTTTGAACATTTACAAAAAATTTTGATACAACATTTTTTTTCCCAAAAAAGTTTGAAAATATATAACGCCCATGGTTGCAGTAAAAATATAAATAAATAAATAAAATCGATTGCAACTGTGTCGCACTTTTAAGCACCATCCAAACTTCTGCTTATTTCCACTAGTTCGGTGGACTGTTCTAATCATTTATATTTCCCAATTGTTCGCCTGCGCACCCACGGAAGTTCGTTGAAGTCCCACACCAATCGGGGGTCTGCTGTCGACCCAAGGGTCACAGCAGCAATTTGAATGGCTGGACACGCAATTCATAGTTTGCCTGAAATTATTTTTTTATTAAGGACTGCATCATATTTTCACCAAAAATTGCTTCATATAAATAGACCACAAGTGACTATTATACAGATATTAAAATTTAAAAAAAACAGAGGCACCACAGTTTGGTTCTTGGAATAAAAAAAGTTTGTATTTCTTACTTAATTGGGAACCACTGATTTAGACAACTGAAAAACTAATCTCATATTTAAACCACATCTATATTCATTAAACATTGAAAAATTACACGCATACCAGTCATGTTAGAATAATAGATTCGGTTGACTTTTAGAAATACGAAAATGTCATTCCTACAAGTTTTCTATGAAAGTTACAGACAGTATGGAACGCTATGAAAATTACAGCAAAATGTGTAGTAGAATTTTGCTGAAGTACTGTAAAATATACATTATAATATACAGTATAAAGCACTATTTACAGTATAAAACATTGTGAACAATTACAGCAAAAATTGTAGTAGAATTTTACAGTAGTACTGTAAATTTTACAGAAAAAAAAAGAAAAAAAAAACATGCCTCCAGAATTGATAGGATCTTTTACTATAAAATTGGCAGCGTTTTTTTACAATGGACGTGAATAATTAACAGAAAAATTTTAAGTTTACCGATATGTGCTTTGGAAATATTTATTTCTACTGTATACGCATTTTAGGGGGAATATTTAGATAGATATAGGTAGTTATCATGAATGATGAAATACTTATTATATAATAATTTTTTGAAAATTAAATCTATATTTTGGCTACTCTTCTGACATGAAGATGCCATATATAGTATTTTCCCCACCACCTATTATCTACTATTAAGGTAACCAAAAAATGAAAGAGCATCAACGTAAAACTAGAATAACGTTTTAATAATATAATTTATATTTAAAAAATTCAATGCAGGAAAGTTTCTTTTACGATTGACTTTAGAATCCATTATAATTCAGGTTATTCATTTTTTTTTATTTTATTATTTTCAAAAATGATATTTAAATATATTATAAATAATTATTTGCCAAAATGTTAAATATTTACTTTAGATATTATCTGTAAATTCAGACAAAAGCAAAGTTGACATTGACATAACCTTTCATAATTTTAATGAAAATTAATTTGCATACTTATACAATCCTTATTACGATTTGCACGGAAAGCATAAATGATATTTTTCATAAGAAATTAGAAATATATTCAACAGTTTCTGCATGAATGTAAAATAAATTTCGATACACGTAGAAATAGCATTCTGAAATATTTTATACAATTTGCTAACCTTTTAAATTATACAACTTGTTTTAACAATAAGCAGAGAAAGATCTAATTAGAAAAATGAATTCCGTTTTGAAACGAAATTAAAAAAGGATTCTTTATGAATACATTATTCAGATAGTTATCATTTTGAATTCCTATTCGTTAAGTGGATAATTAAGTCAAGTTTATAAAGTCATTATTTGAGTAATTTCATAGATACACACTTTAAGCACGTCTTATGTAGACGCCATTGTTCAAACGACCACAAGTGTTACAGCGAAATATATGATAATTTATTTCAAATCAAAAAATTTTAATGTATCTTCATAATCAATTCGTTGACTTTAATCACGTTTTCTCCTTTTTATCCCACCAGCCAATGAGATAGGGAAATGAAAAATGGAACAAAAAAATCAGCATTTAGATAATTAAAGGCACCGAATTCTTAAAATCGTAAAGGAACAAATCTATTTGCATTCAGGTGTTAATGTTTTTCTAGAAGTTACTAATTTCTATCTCTCCACTTTAAATGAGATAATTTAAAGAAACAACTGCCGAAAATTAATAACATGAACAGGATAGGACCATCTTAAAATTTTAGTCATTACACGCAACCCTCATTTGCAGTTTTTTGTCTGATAATTACAAGCTTACCAATAAAATAAATTATTAAGAACAACGTAAAACGACAAACGTATGGAAAACAGCGTAATTAAATGCAACAGTAATGATTATTTCAACATGTTAACATTATTAATATTGATGATCCCATGGTATACAATTAAATTCCAAAAACACAAACATGTTTTGAAACATGATCATTAATATATATATTTAATGCATATTCGGGTATCTGCTTACTACATGGGAATAAAATAATCGGTGAGTTACTAGATTTATTTTTCACTTGATCGGAAATTAGTCATGCTACAGTCTTAAAAATTTCTATGCTCGTTTGGACTTTATTTGTGAAAGGGCCAGAGGTCAACCCACATATTTCAACACACTTAATAACTAACGGAAAAAAATAATATCATTAAAGAGTAAACCTAACAAATATATATATATATATATATATATATATATATATATATATATATATATATATATATATATATATATATATATATATATATATATATATATATATATATATATATATATATATAAATATATATATATATATATATATATATATATAATTGAAGAATTTTAATTTACTTGTATTGTATATACCAGGTCAGATTTATCATTAATTTAAATGTTCTGTATAGCAAAAATGAAAATACGGTCTGAAGTGATTATTTGATATCAATAGTGACTATACGACAAGCCTTATGAAGATGATAAAGGGAACATTATAAATAAAGCATTATAAATGAAACGGGTACTAAATTGGTATAAAGTACCCCTTTTTCCCTGCCCTATATATCAGTCCAGAAATTGAAAAAGAATGACAGGTGGTAAATATTGGTTAATATAGTCCCTTAACTACACCCTTAGATTAAATTTTTATCTGTGTTATGAATAATATATGCAATAAAGGTACTTAAGGTACTGATCCCCTTGTTCCTTCCCTGTATATACATACATGGTGTAAATCAAGAATAGTGTATAAGATGAAAAGTTGCAAAACAGAAAAAAAAATCGCACGTGGAGCTAGGCCTTTCTGGTTCTCAATTTATTTTTTTTGAAAATGAATAATTTGAAAAATTAAAAAGCATTTCCGAAACCATGTACGTTATCAGGGGCCAAGGTTATGCCTTATAAAGTTATACCTGATATATATATATATATATATATATATATATATATATATATATATATGCCTTATATATATATATATATTAATATACCTGACGATACCTGATATGTACAGTGTATCCAGAAAGTTCCGGAACGGCGCAATATCTCGAGAAATACACTCCGGATCAAAAAATAAAAAACACGTATTTAATATTTTTAGAAAAACTATCCAATGATACCAAAATTGATCCCTCCCCCCTTCTGGGGGGGGGGCAACTTTGAAATCTTCAATAGGGACCCCCATTTTTTATTGCAGATTTGGATTCTCCAGAAAAAAATTACATACATTGAACCTACGATTTTCGATTTTTGCTCCCACAAACGGCGCTATAATCGAGAAAAACGGAAGTGGGCACAAACGTTTAAAAATGGGAATGTCTCGGGAAATACACTTCGGATAGAAAGAAAAATTACGTGTTCAATATTTTCAAAAAAAGCTATCCAATGATGCTAAAATTGACCTCTTCCCCCCGCTAACCGTTCACTTCAGACACAACTGTTGACTGCAGTTTAGAAAACGGTTCAAAACTACTTTTAGCACTACCCAGGAACAACGATGTGAACGTAGTAGTAGTTTTCTGTTCCATTCGGGGTGCTTGATTAACATGAGTCCCCTTGCCTCTCATGATCAGGGTGCCTGTTTCTGTAACTTTTAAACGTTAGTGCCCCACTTCCGTTTTTCTCGATTATAGCGCCGTTTGTGGGAGCAAAAATCAAAAATCGTAGGTCCAATGTATGTAATTTTTTCTGGAGAAACCAAATCTGCAATAATAAATGGGGGTTCCCATTGAAAATTTCAAAGTTGCCCCCCTCCCCCGGGAGGGGGGGTCAATTTTGGTATCATTCGACAGCTTTTCTAAAAATATTGAATACTTTTTTTTTTTTTTTTGATCCGAAGTGTATTTCTCGATATGTTGCGTCGTTCCGGAACTTTTTGGATACCTGGATATCCCTGGTATCCATCCTGTTTGGATCCGGAACCCTGGATATACATATATATTATGTTACTATTATTAATTATGTTACTTGTACATAAAATACCAGAGACATATCTCTTATTGAAAATGGTCAGTACAGCAAAAGTTAATGAAAATCTTCAATAGTGCATATGTGAAATTACAATAGACTCAACGATAGGCTGGAGAAAAAATCATTATAAATAAATTATAAATAAAACACGTACTAAATAGATATGAAATACCTATTTTTCTCTCTGTTCCATATATATGGTAAGCTATAAAAAAATGAATTACAATTGTGATATACTGTTAAAATTAGCCTGTAACTACACCCAACGATTACATGATATTTTAAAATATTAAAAATTATATATGTAATACAGGTATTTAAGGTACCCTTGTACCCTGCCTAAACATACATGGTGTATATTCATGAATAGTGTAAATGATGAAAAGATTCAAACTGAAAAATCTACAAAATTACTGTTCCCCTAAATTGATGACATAAAAAAGAAATTAAAGTGGAAAAATTGAAAATTATTTACGAAACCATGTACCTAATCAATAAAGATACCTGGTCCGTTAATACTTTATGTGTGCTTAACTGTATATTTTATTACAGAAATTATGCACATGGCCGGACGTGGAAGAATGTAGAAAATGGATCGGATGTAATAATAAGCAAATAAAATAAATAAACCAGCTTGATGCCATGTAACAATAATATTAGTAAAATACAATGTAAAGTATAAAATGTGAAAAAGATTAAGAATAAAATAACATAAAATTAGTTACCACTTGCACTGGAGTCTTCGGAGCGGAAAATGTGACACTTATCATTGAGGTAGCTCAAAAATGTTTATAGTCAAAGTGTGTAACTGATTGAAATGAAACATGGAGAATAGATTTTTTTTTTACTATTTATTGTGAATCAAATAATTGATAACATTTCTGACTTTGAATTTATAGTAGTAATTTGTATAAAATTTTAGTCACCACTTTGATGATAATATGATTAAATTTTTGATAATTCAATAGTGGTTGATACTGAGCTGTCAATACGTTGCTGTAATTGGAACATGCAGTTGAATTTACATTTAAATTTTGTTTTAATAAAGAAGAAAATAAGGTTTGGCGGGAATTCATTTTGGATGGTGGTAATTATTAATTTAATAATATGGTCTTTGTAGTAGCATGGTGTACTTCGCTGTTTTATTTTCAATAACTGAGTATTAATGATATTTTTAAAGACTGAATTTGAAAAAATTCGATGAATAATGTTCAAATTTGTCGACTTTGAAAATATATGATGCAGTCTTATCATATATTTTAATTTTTAATTTACCTTCATTTTGAATTGGGCATCTAGAATAATTTTAATTATAATTATATCATCAATGAATCTGTGCCTGATATGACTGTTGAATGGGTAATAGTGCAGATAAAGATTTGGTAGAATTGTGGACGAGATTCCACCCTGTGGAATTCCCGTATTTAATTTGTAAATGCAATTACCCTGAGATGTATACTGGTTGAACAGAATGAATTTTAACAACATTTTGATATGTCGTATAATTATTTATAATTATTTATAAATATATATATATATATATATAATTATATATATATATATATATATATATATATATATATATATATATATATATATATATATATATATATATATATATATATATATATATATATATATATATATATATATATATATATATATATATTCCGTTTTTCCAACATTGCAATATTTTTGGCAATACTCCACCTTATACTTTGTATACTAGAAATTAACGTACATATATTTTTTATTCTTGCATTTGGTCCCCCACTATAAAAAGTAAAGACATTTTGAATGCATTGTATCTTATGTGGAGGTAGGAGCACTTTGTATCATTTTCTCTGATATCATCGACGAATCTATTCTCGAGTAGGGGGAATTCTTCCATTGCCTATAAGTGGTAAAAATGCGAATACAGCAGTCATAAAGCATGTATATTCTTTTTACACACGTAGTTGGGGATTCGGATGATTTAGCAAAGCCATAAAATATATCTAGTAGAACCAATATCTTATATTAAATAAGCCCGAGAAAGATGTCTGTTGGATTGGATTTATGATTAAATTATGATTTATAGGAAATATGATTTAATATAACGTATGATTGGTAATAAGGGAAAGTGTAACTGATTTTATATGAGTATTATAGTTGCCTTAATACGGGGTAGAGCATGCATATGCTTTATTTCAGCTAAGGAATGTGGTAATTACAGTTGTAAATCATGCATAAGGGTGCACATTTAAAATTGGACTGGATATGCAAGCAAATGAAATTGGATAGTCATAAAACATTATTGATAAACAATAAGCGTTTTCTATATTGCAGTTTATGGTAGAAGCAATGATTCCGCTGCATATACGCTACTATATTGGTTAAAATGTGAAATTGTACTGAAATATCATATCCGATTTAACCGCTACGGAAAAATTAATTTCTATTAAGTGACCTGGAAGTAAAAAAAATGTCAATAAATATGTGAATTAAGAATCTAAATTGTTAAATGAGAATTAATAATAATAATAATAATAATAATTCTCAACAATTTTTTCCAACTTTAGAGCGATAAACAAACACGTCTGGAAGCTGTAGTGCATGCATTTTCGTAAAAGTATATCCCAACAGCGACATGTTGCAATTCGCAAAAAAAGAAGCAATATGCTAGTATGGGTATACATTGATGGCAAACGTAGTTTAGATGTATTAGCTTTAGTTTCATCTGTGTAATTCATTAGAATCTATCGCAAATGGATGAACGTTGAAAATTCGTTAACAAAAGTCTTGCAATTGGGATTTGTTTTTCTTTTGATAATCCCATAGAATTGAGAATACACGAATGAAAGAAAACCAGTTTGCGGCTTACGAATACTAGTTTAAAAAAACAGCAGTGAGAAAATGTATGTATGTGTTTATAGATAAAGAATCGTAAGAAGACATATGGTGTTTACCTTGTATTTGAAAAAAAAATGTTTTAAGCTTTTGTTAATGTAATGACTTACTATTTAAGTATATATTTTATTATTTCTATTAACGGTCTTGAAATACTCAAACTTGTCGATTCGCTTTGAATCACTACTAAATTATATTTTGAAAAAATTTAATACCGATTTCTCTTTTTCTAACTGTATATTCTGAACATAGATGTTATAAGAAGATATATGAGTTTAAAACGATTTTTTATAATCACAGAGTTTTTAGTAATATTTTAGAGATTAAATGTTTTCATGGATATAAATTAAAACCAAACACATAATATAGTCTGCGAATGTTATTTTAATCAATTATTTACTTTTGGAACGCAATATAATGTGTTTCGCTAACTGCTTCTATATAACTCCTATTTTAATACTGTTAATATTTTTTTCTAGCCGTATATAAGTACAAAATATAAATATAAAGTTTCACTTAAATATAAATGTCAAACAATTTGAAATTATTTCCTTAGTATAAAAGCTTAAAAGGTGTATCAAAAGTATCAACCATTTTCAGAGGTAAATAAAAGCATTATCCTTCAGCATGGGAAGGCACAGCACCAGCATCAAAGAAGGCGATAAATATTTCTTTAGTACAACACATAAAAGCTCCATTAACACTATCAACCAATTTCGGAGAAAATAGACAGACTATTTATTTGAATAATAAAAAAGCAGACATGCACTTGCGTTCATGGATTTTAGTATTTTTTATTTTTCTTGAAGATGTAAGCTGTTCTATAACGCCAAAACCCGTTAATACTTTTAATCGACCCTTTATGGTGCTTAATAACCTAAATATATTAATGTTTCATACAAAATGATGAGTGTATTTTAATTTGTTGAATCATGAATTATATAACAATTTTAGATAATTTTTGCTGAAGACACCGCCAAACATATTCTCGAGGGAAATTGTGTTTTGTTTCATGCAAATAGTAAAACAGAAGAATACTACAGCAATTAAGTACGTTTATTCCTTTTATATATGTAGCTTGGGATTCGAATAGTGTAGTAAATTGATAAAAAACATATGATGGAAGCAGTAGTAGTTATTAAATATGTCTCAGAAATTAAAATTGTATGGAAGATATTCTGATTAAAAATGTATGCATAGTAAATATTAATAAAATTAAACATGGTGAGCATTTTCCAACAAGAAGATAATTTGCATTTCATTATTTTCTTATAATTCTCTTTAATACTATATGACAATTAAATAACTGTATTTGTTATTTACGGAGGATTCACCATTTTATAGGGTTTAAGGACATATCAACCACACTAACAAAAGCTAGAAGACAGATTACATCCTTTCTAGATTTTGTTGGTGAGGAAGTTCTACATTTATCCTGAATTATTTGTTCTTTTGCCACCAAAATCTGGCTGATATAGTTGCTTAATTATTATATGATTGTTAGTATACAATGTTTTGATCTACAACTACTAGTATGGCAGTATGGTATGGGCGATAAGAGCAGTATAACATTCAGAATCGAACATATTGTGAATATTAATCAAATTGTTTTTATAATCTTTAAAGACAGCAGATGGCAAATTTCTGCAATAATTATACAATATGCTGACTAAAGTAAATACAAGGTATGTGTCTGTTTCGGAAGTATCAGCTATGAATTCCTAGGTTTCTAAATTTACCTAATATAGTAACTACCAACACATGTAGTTAAGGATCAGACCTACAACTACAGTAATTTCAGCAGTATTCGTCTATTTCCCGTATATGACTTTATTTATTCCATGTTCAACTCTATGCCATGATCATTAAGGAATAAAAAATAAAGCAATAGGATGAATTTAAATTTTTATTAGGATACAGTTTTCTACGTTTGACAGATCTGATTTAATTCCTACATCACAATCAATACGTAACATATCTTAATATTTATATGCATAATCAATTTACGTAGTAAAAATCTATTAAACTACAGCGATTCGATTGCCTTTCTACATGACAAATATATAATTGGGATATAGTCATGAGTTAGGGATAAAATCTAGATAAAAATGTGCATCAGTAATCTTGGCCTTCGGAGATGCAGACGTTTGGATATCAGAGTGTTTCGTAAATGGTCACTAAAATGTAATTTGGAAAAAAAAAAGCGTATACGTCTAATTAATGTACAGCGTATACGGTTAATTATTTTTTCTATCATAATGGCTACGATTTCTGGCTGAATATTTCATATCTGCGATTGTTCGATAATTGTTCCTAATAAAATACAATTTATTACAATCCAAATTATAACTGGCATATTCATTAATGTGTATTATGAACTGCACGAAGAAAAAACTACTATATTTATGAATTGCATTATTTAATAAAGTTCTTGCTTTACAGTTAATTTTAATAGCATATTTGTGTATTTTAATTTTAACTAAGGTAATTTACTCATATATTTATAATGACTTTGCATCTAACTTCTATACTTAAGCATATATTCCATTTCATGTTATGTACTCTATATTTTGTAACAAGTAACTTAGTTTACGTTCTATGATTCTCGTTATATAACAAAATGGTGAGTTTGTTGCAATTTAAACATTCAATCAATAATTGACTCTCAATAGAATGATAAACTTCTGCGAGATTATGTTATGTTTTATTAAAGTATTTCAAAAATTTGAAAAAGAAATAAAGTAAAAGCACGTTTTTTTATTTCTTGGAATAAAAATACTTTGGAAAGGTGTATTTAGATAGTAATAAAATGCTACTATCTAAATGTAATTTGTTATTTGCTTACTTCGTTATTGTGCTAACAATATATATTTCGTTCAAACCTATAAACTATATGTTTTAATTTATATAAAATGTCAATATTTTTCTTATTAAGGTATATTTACTTACTTAATTTTGATTATTAGTAAAATGGTTATTTAATGAAAATTAAACGCATTTATTATTTTTTAACAGTGCCTCCTGGTGAACCAATAATTCTTGACGAGAGAGGTGTACAGATCAAAAGCTTAATTGGACCTTATAATGAAGGCGAAGCCCTCGTGCTCATTTGCGAAGCCATAGGTGGTAGGTCTTTTTATTTCCAAAATGTATTTTATATATCAACGAGAATTGTATGTTTATATTCCTATAACTTATGATACATGTCTAAAAATATTAAAATAATGACTCTATTCATTTCATAGCTATAAATAAGTACTGAAAAGTTCAAATAATTTTCATAGAATGAAATATATATTTTGTGAAAATTTATATTTCATTCTATGAAAATTTTCGAGCAAATCTCCCTTAAATGTTATAAAAATATATTAATATTTATGCAGTTTAATATGTTTTGACAAATATTCTCAACTGCAAACACCACAAATGGAATATTATCTTCCAAAATGCCTTAAAATGAACAATATAGGACACTATGTATATTTATAAGATTTTCAAAAACTTAGAAACGCGACACTAAAATGACCAAGATGGCAGTTCAGTATCAGGTCTGCGTGAGGCGATTTCAAAAAAGTTGCACTGATGTTGCAATGGTATAAAAATAGTTCGTGAATAATTTTCGCTATCATTTTAGCGTCTTCATTTCGCCCTCCATCTTCAATTCAATGTTGAAATAATTTCATATTTTTGTACAGTACCAAGATGTTTTATTTTTCAGATTTCTCTTGCACACAATTTTGTATGGCAAACTCAAAAGTTATTAACTTTTCATTTTTACGGGGGGGAATTAAATTGCATATTTTAATTCAATTTTGTTTAAAACGCAATTCGAAGGCTTTTGATATGCGTACATTTAACATTACACATAACTCGAATATATTTGTCCGTTCATTTCCTAATTCTCATAAAATCTGATGCGTGATACACATTTTATAAATATTTGTCAAAAATTAGACTCTGAAAAATGCAATTACACAAAAACTGATGCAGAGATTAATATTTTTTCCCAATGGTGTGTGTCTCCAAGTTTGGGATTTATTAGTGATAAGCCCCCCCCCCTCCATGGATGCAATTGAACCCACTAAATTCCGAAGAAATTATATATGGAGAAGGGAAAACAAATTATTTGGTGACCAAACTCCACACCCCAGAATGTTTTTCTGGCGACGTTAGAACCCTTTTCTAATTCCTTTATATATAAGATGATATTTTTCTTTACCACAAAATCTTCCCAAAATACGATATTTTAGGACCCGATAATTTATTCCGGGTAAGTTTCGGATTTTCTCTTGTAAATTCTTGCGTTCTCATTAAATTTATGAATATTCCAGTAAATCCATGTTATGCCTTTAATAAGAATTCCTTTTTACACTGCAATGCGCTAAATAAGAAGAAGACTTAAAATATCACATTTGCCTTAGATTGTATATTTTTGAATTAAAATAAAGTACACAACGTAGAATTCCGTCTATTCAAATGCTACCGATATACAGACATATATATATATATATATATATATATATATATATATATATATATATATATATATATATATATATACTACAAAAGAAATAGAAAATTGAAGATTGACAATGTATCAAAATTTCGCCGGGGGGGATTGTGACCCCCACTTCCCGGTTTAGCCAGGTTCATGCCATGACAACACTCCCGGAAGCGAATACAATGTCGCAAACCTAGTACATATACTAAAACTAAAAATGTAGAAAAGTTGGGTATATAATCAGTAGATTGTTTTAGATGAGGTTAATATATATATATATATATATATATATATATATATATATATATATATATATATATATATATATATATATATATATATATATTGAAATGAAATAATAAGAATTATGTTAAAAAAAAAAAAATACAATTCAAGTAATATTTACATCACCATAGAAGCAAATTCACGGCCATAATGCCGATAAGAGAAAAGAACAGAACCTTCCCAAATTCGATGATTAATCAGAATACAATTCCTCTTCAGGTCTGAGTATTTAATTCTAATTAACCCAAACAAATGCCTGTTTCAGATTAAGCAATAGTACATTACTATAAATACTTAAACTCAGACTACAGACATCAAAAAATGAAAAAATGAAAAAAGGATACATTAAGAAAATTGTATTACCATGCGGCATGAATCCTTCTTCCTCACCACGTGTATACACGATCAACCTCAACAGCTTAATCTAGAAGCACCGGAATGAACAAGTCGAAATTCTACCAGGGAGGCAGTACGAACGTTCACGGAAATACTCCCAAACCCGTCCAGTGAGTCTAAGCTGGAGACTGGACAAGCAATTCAGAATACAACTTCCCAAACATGCAGAAATGAATATGAACATGAATCAAAGATGAAAATTCTTACTAAACAAGTAATTCATAGGAAAACTGGATAATCGAGAATGCCACTATACACCATTATAAGGGCGCTCAAAACGTAGTTTCAATACTGACAAAAGTTACATTTTTTTGCGAAAATAAAATTCAAAACATTAATGTTAATGCATCTTATTTTCCGATTTTTTTATTTTTCTAATGTTTTTGACTTAGTTTATTATTTTTCATTTTTATTTATTTATATAATTAATAAATAATTATATATAATATACACATATACATACATATATACATATATATATATATATATATATATACATATATATACACACACACATACATATATATATATATATATATTTTTTTTTTCCCTCCTCTCTCTCCAGTATGTTAGTCACTATAATTAGGAATGTTTTCTAGGATGTTATCGAGTGAAATTTGATACACTGAGTTGATAATTTTAATAACAAAATTGGGGGGATATGCATTATTAGCCGCTGTACTCAATAATTCCATAAAGTGCGCTAATTTATAATATTCATCACAAATTTTATTGATTCTAAGAGCCTGGTTTATTATAATATTTCTAAATACAGATATATGCAGACAAGAGTCAAAATGTTGAATTTTTGATGTATTAAATTTAAAATCCTGTCTTTTATCATACAAGTTTATAACCATATTACAATTTTGTAAATTTAAATTTAAATCTAAAAAGTTTGCAACATTTGTGTCATTATTACTTGCATTTAATTGTAAATTTTTTGGATAAAAGTTTAATACTATAGGGATATTATTATTTGGGGATACACATAAAATGTCATCTAAATATCTAAACATGTGCATATTATGCAAGCTTGGATTAATGTTTTTTTCATAGAAGAATAAATACAGATTAGCTAACAATGATGAGGCACACCCCCCTTGTGGGATACCAACCTGTTGTTTAAAAATAGTACCACCATGTTGAATATAATTCTCATAAAGAGTGAAGTTAAGTAATTTTTTAAAAAGAAAATTTGAATATTTTAGGTTGATATTATATTTTTCAAAAATTCCTAAAATAATTCTATACAGATCATCTATATTAATATTATTAAACAAATCTTTGAAATCAAAGGTATAAATACTACGAATATTAGTAAGAGATTTCAATTTCTTAGCTACTTCAAAACTGTTTTTTACAATATGACAATTATTTGAGATTTCATCTGACGAGGATACTTCATGTAATATCTTTAATAATAATTTTCCAGCATTAGTAATGTAAGAATTATGCCCACTGGTAATGGTTCGAAAAGCAACAGGGGATTTATGAAACTTGGGTACTAAAACAATATATGGAATGTTATTACAACTATTTTTTAGATGGATTTGCTTATATTTGGCTGATATTCTATTGTATAAGATTTTAAGGTTAGTTTTATGCAAATTATAGATATGATTATTAAGTAAGTGTGACTGAAGGGTATTTTTATAATAATATTTACATATAATTGAGTAGTTTCCACTGGCCTTATCGACATATGTAATGACAAAATCATTTTGTATTTCTTTAATATCATTTTTAATTGAATTAAGTTTATATGAATTATTAATTTTCTGATTATATATATAATGATTTAAGTATTGCTCTATTAAGACTCTCCAAGGTTTAAAGGCTTCTACAGGTATTTGATATTTATAACTGATTTTATAGATAAATTTATTTAAGTCAAGAAATAAACCTTTACATATTAATTTATGTTTAAATTTAGTAGGTATACGGTACTTAGTACCCAGTATCATCAGCGATCTTAGTGCATCATAATTAATAATATTTAGATTTCCCGTTATAACATGCCCATGGTGTTTATCTACGAAGTCTTTGTATTTTTCTAAATGGCAGTGGCAATATGACTCTTTATCCAATTCATAGTTTTGATTAATATCTACTGATTTGGCAATTTGATTATAGTTGAAAATATAACGTCCTAGCGGTTTATCATATTTATAAGCAATTTTAGGATTTACATGTTTGACTGGAAAGTAATTGGAAACCGATTTTAAAAAATTATTTATCTTCAGATTATTTAATACAGAATTAGTAAAATTCAAGGTACAATATTCATTTATTTTAGTATTTTGTTTTGATTCGTCATTAAAGTTTAAGTCTGTGACATATAAATAACTATTAAGATTTTTACTTCTGGTAATGAGCAAATCATAGAATAAATGTTTAAAATGAACGTTATCAAATGCAGTACTTAGAAAAAGGTTATATACCATATTTAATTGCTGTTTTTTAATTGCGAAAATCCAGTTTTTACATTGTTTCCAATCAAAAGTAATTTTAAAATTTGCATGTTGCTGAAGGATGGCATTTTTTAGCTCAGATAATGATGGCAATTTTTTATTATATTTAGTTGCTCTTTTAGTTCTTTTTGATTTACTTTTATGATTGTTGAAGGAATTATAAATATTATGGTCTTCATTAGGAGAATTAAAGGACTTTTTAACTATATTATGATGATTAAATATTTGATTGAGTCCATATGGAAAAATGGTTTTGTGTGCACAAATGAATTCATTTTCAAGAAACAATCTGTCATAGTAATTTTTTTGAATACACAGAATACTAATTTCAATGTTGTTGAACCCATGTTTAGAAAAATGTTCGTATTCAAATTTTGATTCATTAAAGGAAGTTGCATTATTTGAAAATTTTTTTATGTGATTCCTGTGTACGTTAATTCGGAGGTGCAGAGGGTTGCTGGGTTTGACCTATATATGACATATTACATTTTTTACATTCAATTTGGTAGATACAATTATATGTTTTACAGAAGACAAGATTATTGTTACAATTGATCTGATTACTATTAGCAAACGGACAAGTTTTACATCTATTAGAATTACAAGATTTAAATTTAAGTGTGTTATTTAGTGATGCATGGCTGTACGATTGAAAGTTATATGAAGTGAACAAAGAATACTGGCTGGATGTACCGAATGAAGATGGAATAGTCATAGAGGATAAAGGATATTGTTGGTAGCTGGATAACGATCTAGGAGAACCCCAACAAGTTCTCGAATACTGAGCTTGGATGTCAGAGAGCATCCAGTTGCCAGTCGCTAATTTTTTATAATAAGACATCATGTAATATATATATATATATATATATATATATATATATTGCCAGATTGCCAGTATGTCTATATACTGCCAGTGACTCTGTAGAGATGATATCTCATGAACAAATGGAGCATTTCGAACGAAATTTAGTTCACAAATTACAATCCGTCAATACTGGAAGCCTATTATTTTTAAACGCAATCGAATGTTCTGAAGCCCCTAAATTTTTGAGTGAAATATTGAAAAAAACATCAAAAAATCAAAACCTTTAATAAAGTTAAGCAAGTAGTCATTTCTTATAAATTTTTTCCTTAGAAAACGATTGGCATAAATTTAGACCGCTAGCATGTACTGTTCTCGAGATATTTTTCAAATAGATGTATCAAAAAATGGCATAAAATGAAAAAAATATTAACTATTGTGAAATATGTTCACTTTTCATATGGATCTAGCTCGTTCCATTCATAATAAAAAATACTTTGGGAAATAATTTTGAAATTGAGCGCCAATAGCCATTTAGCTGCTATAAGAATAACTTATTTCTCATTCCATTACGCTTGGCGAGATTTTTGCGAAATATTGCAAACTTGGCGACTTTTTAAATGTTACCAAATTAACGAAAATATCGCCAAATTGATAAAAATGACTCTAAATTAATGAAAATTATGACTAATTGAAAACAATTCAATATCTTGTAAAGAATACAATTTTCTACTACAAGAATAACCTATTTATCCATCCATTACGTTTGGCAAAATTTTGGTGACGAATTTGGCGGAATATCTCCAACTGGCTGACTTTTAAATGTTACCAAATTGACGAAAATGTCAACCAATTGATAAAAATTCGCCAAATTGATGAAACTGACGCTAATCCAATGAAATAACGACTTATTGAATTTAATATCTAGGAAAAACCATAAGAGTAGACTATAAGAATAACCTATTTCGTCCGTCCGTATGTCTGCTCGCAACGCTTCTCGAGAAACTTATCGGTATTTAGCCAACTGAGCGACTATCTTAAATGTTGCCAAAGTGACAAAAACGTCGCCAAATTGATAAAAATACCGCCAAATGGGAAGTAATGTTTCACAAATTTTGATTTCCGCCATATGACGGGCATACCTTTTATTGTATAAGAAATGATTTTCTGTCCGTTTGTCTGTAACACTTGATGATACATTTGGCGAACGTGTCATGTAATCTAGCGACATATCGCCAATTAGGCGATATTTCACCCGAGATTGAAGGGATTATTGTCAAAATTTCAAAAATGCATCTAATGTAATGAAAATGACGCATCATTGATGAATTAGTTATTAAAATATTTTAATAAGTGGACTATATCGCGGATTGAGGATGCTATCAATATTGATAATTGTTTATTTAGAGTTGCGCGAAATATAAGTTAATTGGGTACATTGAAACAATTTTACATTCTGTCATCCGGAAGAGCGCCTAATGTACAATTCAACGTTTAAAACACAGTACTGTGTATCTTATACATTATTTTTTAACTGTAAAAGGAGTAAATTTATTGCATTATATGAGGAAAGTTATGTTCTGCCCACATCAGATTATTTGAACTTTATCACGGAAGTTGTTGTATTTTGGCAATGACTTTTGAAATTCATATATTGCTCTACGTGTAATTTTCTACTAATATACGGGTATATTTTCTAATATTCGGGAATATAAGTAATACGAGTATATATATATATATATATATATATATATATATATATATATATCTTCCGATACAATATTAGACCTTTTATTTTGGCATATATTGATTCAATTTCATATTTCTTGCAAATTTGTTTACCAACGGGGTCAGCCTGTTTTAGTCTTCAGATCTGCCTGCGAAGATAATTTTTGTATAACTAGAACAGAGATTTTCTAATTTACGAGAAAGCAAATATTAATGGTGGATCTTCCCATACAATGTTGGCACTTTCATTTTGGCATATATTGGCATCAATTACGGTCTTTGGGTTTAAAGATTAGGGGGATTATTGATATTTCCAATTTATTACGTGATCTGTTACCTTTTTGAAAATGTATTTCTCCTACTTATACACACGTATATATATATTTTAATATTCGAGAATATAAGCAGTACGGATATATCTTCCCATACAACTTTTGACATATATTGATTTAATTTCATATTTTTTGTAAATTTGTTTACAAGTGTAACCTGGATATTTTATTCATCATATCTTCCTGGGAAGATAATTTTGTGTAGTAAGAACAGAGATCCTTATATTTATTTTTAGGAGCAGTAATTGAAATATTTTAATAGAATTATTTGAATAACAATGGCATTTAGCTTATTATTGGAATTTGCACATGATTAAGAATTTTATTTTTTTTTATATTATATACTCCATGCGAAAAACGGATATAAGAAATTCAACGGAAACTTTCTATAGAACGAAGTAAATTCAAACTAAATAAATATAACTATAAACTAAATAAATTCAAAGGTAGCTTGCATGTTTCTTTTGTGTAGTAAAATATTTCTTTATAAAAAAAAATCTACAATTGAGTTATTTTAAAATAATTTAATCCATGTAGCTATATTAAAATTTATGTAAATATTATTAATAATAATATTCTACTGCTAGTAAATTGAATGAATGCATTCAAAATTTCGGATCAGTAAGATGTAATTGTAAAACGCATTTTAACTTTCCTGATATAACTTGTAAAAATATTGAGGCATTTATCACCCAAATTATAATTTTAAATGGACAATTTGATGATTTGAACATTTAACTCTCAGGTATTTTTTACAATTATCCAGCGTTTCTATATAATATTTAGGCTAACCCTTGTCATGTTCTACGCAAGACGGACTAATGACAGTTTGGATATTTGATCAGTTATAGAAATAATTTAAGGCCTTCTTAGAAAAAATATATTATTCAAATTTGTCACCCGTTAATTAATCCGATGGTCTTTTTAAATTACTTAGCTTTCAAAATAATTATATCCTTTTATCATAAAGATAGAGATATATTTACATTCCGTGAGCTATAGGTCATCGTATTTTCTAAAGCGTGTGACTAAACCCTCACAGCAAAGATCATTACATGTGTGTTGTAGTCGACGTTGTAGTCGCGTGACACCTGAGTCACAATGTGACATCATATTTGTGACTTATATGCTACGTTACGTATTAGTAATTTTGTAACTTTATTGTGACTATATTCTATGAAGTTTCCACAATTTAATTAACACGTAACAATGTGACGACATTACAATTTCAATTACAATGTGTCGTCACAAACAAGTTAATATGCGACGTCACAAACAACCATGAAAATGACTAAAATAACTTCGCTGTGACCTCAATGACATTGCCGAGTCGCACTGCGACGTCCTGTGACGTCCCAAAGTCACAGTGTGACGTACATCTTACGTCACTGTGAAAAAAAAAATGCTAGCTTCAAGTTACTGTTTTTATGGACAGTCATGTCAGATGACGCCCTCAGTTCAGAGCAATGCGATATTCTACGTAAACTTGAAGCAAGACTAGCTTGAACATTAAAAAGCATAGGGAAACTTTAAGCCTCTGATAACCTATATATTACTCTATTAAAAGTTATTAATGATTTAAAACTAATATTAAAATATATTGAACCAATGGTCTGAGATCAAATTAATTAATTCCTAAAAATGCAATTATAAATTAAATTCCTATTTTAAATATATCAAAAATAGTATTTCTATTTGATATTAAAGAACAAATCCGTCACCATGGTAACCGTCTAGTTAGTATACCTTGAAGACAGTTAAATTCTCTCCATGACCATCCCCGATCATTTACGAACTATGAACATGTGTCTTTTGTTATACTCCACGATCTGTGAAAGTTTCAATGAGTTCGAGCAAATGCTTTTTTTCTGTTCGCTTTTTTCACGCTGTTGCTTGACTTTTGGGCATGACTGTATATAATTACTTATAAAGAACGGCATTGCTTATTACCAGAAAATGCACTGTGACTTATAAATCTAATGAAATTCATCAGCATGTTTAAAAAATTACTTAATTTAAAAATTAATTAATGCATGTTTAAAAAAATTATAATCCAACTTTCAAAATTATTTCGGAGTCACAAAGGATACATTATGGCTCAAATATTTTATATGATTATTATAAGTTGAAAAAATCCAATCATCTTTGGAGGTGATCGATATTCACGCGTTTCCTAACAAGAACTTTGTTTAATGTTTTCAAAATTGCATAGTATCAATTCAATATAGTTTGTTTTCGCCTAATAATTTTATTACATGAATGAAAGTCTGTAATTATTTTTATAAATAAACAATACGATTGTTAAAGGAAAGCGAACTTTTGAATTTTTCATTTCTCACTATCATCGTACGTTAACGCTTTTAATTTAAAGTCTGGGAAGTTTACGTCTGCAAATTGTAGCATAAATTTTTTGCAACGTTTTAAATAATTACACAGTTTCTTGGTTCATAGAATTGTGTTCTATGTGACAGGACTTCTTTTTGGAATTGCTAACTGCATGCATGACATCAAGAATAAAATTTCTAGGATTCCAGATTTCAAATAGGTTTATTAGCCTGAAGTAGCAAGTTCTTGTTGCAATGGGATGTAAATTTTAAAATTCTTAATGACATACAACACATTAAATACAAAACTAAATAAATTCGAGATGTTCAAGTTATTTATTAACTAGTAAGCTCATTTTTCTAGATCTCTCATTAAATACCGTATTAATTATAAATTATCAAAAGTTAGGATTCCATATTAATTCAAGTATGAGACAATCGTTTTAAAGTATTATTACTGTTCGCAAAAGTCTTACCATATACTGCTTTTAGGGGAGGAGGGATGATTGCCTTAACGAGCAACTATTTGTTAGAATCAGCTATAGATATACCTTAGATAATGGCTAAGATGGATTCAGCATCAAATACAGGAGAGTTTAGGTGGTTATACTCCTGGTTCTTTTTCAATTCCCGGGTCAAATATATTCCTTTTACTTGACACATATATTTCTCAAGACTGGCTATAGATAGAGCTTGGATGATACATAATTGACATGTATTCAACATTAAATTCTACTGGAGGTTGGAGGATTCGTTAAGAATTTTGACTTTCGGTTAAAAAGTTTTCATGGAAACACCTATTTCTCAGAAATGATTATAGATAGAGCTTATATTATCACTAATATGTATTCATCGTTAAATAAATTCTGAAAGGAGTAAAGGGATTCATTAAATATTTACACTTCCGGACCTGGGTTGCTCGTGTCCTCTGGATGAGTCGGACGGTCTGGGTCTTTTACTTCCGGATCTGGAAATGTCACTTTCGATTAAAAAAATATATTTGTCTTGCAATGTCTATTTCTCGCAATCTGTAATAGGTATATCTTAGATGATGGCTGATATGTATTCAGCATTGAATTTGAGTGTGCTTGAGGTTTACTAAGGATTTGCACTTTCGGTTCGATTTCCGTTATTTTTCTTTAAAGTGTCCATTTATTGAGCAAGAAATATAACAGAGATACATCAATTTCATTACTTAAACTATGGGAGGTGGATTAGAATTTTTAAAATAATTAGTAGTCACTCGGGGAAGAGTTTATCACAATGGACAAAATGTTTGGCTTTACGAAGCTCATTACAAAGCAATAAACAAACGCATCTGAAATAGTTTTCAGATGTACATTAATCAAAGCACAAGAAATATAGCAAGGATGCATCATCTTGATTATTTAAACAATGGAAGGTGGATAAAATTTTGTAAAACAGTAATTTTCGTTAAGTTTATCAAAATGTGGGGCACATTAATACTAAACACATACCAGTTTTTTATATATACCATATATAACACATACATATTTTATATATAACACATACCAGCTTTACGAAGCTCATTACAAAGCAATAAACAAACGCATCTGAAATAGTTTTCAGATGTACATTAATCAAAGCACAAGAAATATAGCAAGGATGCATCATCTTGAATATTTAAACAATAGAAGGAGGATAAAATTTTGAAAAACAGTTATTTTCGTTAAGGTTATCAAAATGTGGGGGCACATTAATACTAAACACATACCTGTTTTATTTTCGAATTTATTAGGGATTGAAGGTAACATTTTTCAAAAACACATCGACAGTTTTCCAAAACACATCAACCCATAGTATTTTCATCAAAATGAACTTGATCGCTACGTTGTAATTTGTGTAAAGGAAGGGTGCGAGAAAAAGTAAATGTGAAAATTAAAGACATTTCTGAGTAATGAGTGCGAGCAGAAATACGAGAAGAATTCGCGTTTCTAAAGATTTGAATTTGCTATATGAAATATTAAGTACTTTTAACCACAAAATCCTTAATGAACAGCACATACCTTCGTGTTTACTTGCCAAGTTATTCATACTAAATATCCTCACTAAGTAAATTTAATTGAAAGTGAACATTTCGCATCCAACCGTTTAAATTTCGAAATGTCATTGCGAAGTAGTAGTTAATTGCAAAAGCATTTTAAACCGACCTCTTCAAAAATTAGCGATGAGGCATGGAACATTATATATTTAAAGTAAATTTTTAAAACGTACTTGGCTAGGGAGTTTAGACTACTTAAATTACAGACATCTGTATTTGCTAATTAACTAAAATGTCTCTTAACGCAAGATCTTTCATTGAATATTTTTCCAGATTCGTTCCATTTGATGATGGAATTTGCTAGATTAAAATACCTGAACGTATCTTATGTAAAGTTAATCTTTCATAGTGCTTTGAAAAATGTTGAGATAAAATAATGGTGAAGTTCAAATTCTATATGCTACTGGCAGAAATCATTAAGACCAAAACTTATATAGAAAGTATTTTAACATCATCCAATATAAATGCTCTCAACTTCGTCTTGGTATTATCCATACATAATGTCTTCTACACTGTAGCGTTTAAGATTATGAAGCTTTGATCAGTGTTGAAGCTTTGATCAGTGAAGCTTTGATCAGTGAATTTTTGAAATAGACTTTTATAAAAATATGTAGCCACGATAAAATATGATTTTATTTCAGTGCACCTAACTATAAATATGACTGTAAAAATTTAAGAATAATTAGATTCCCATATTCTTCATTCGTTAATTAACTCCAAATTATTTTTCCATCAGTTTGTTCATTCATTATTTATTTTAGGAATTGGGATGCAAACTTACTGGAGTGTGTAATTGAAACGTTGAATCTGATATTATCATAGATGGTCAAGGTCGTGTAGTACTCTGGGTGCAAATAAAAATTGTATTCATGGTAGTGATTTTGCAGTTAATTCAAAATTGTATTGAATGATTAGTGTTTCTATTCGGTATTTCAAATCGGTATGTTATAAAAGTTATATTTTGAACTATTTATATTCGATTATATGGTAACATATTTATAATCAGGTGCTAGTGGACTAGAAATATGACGAATCAATTAAACAATATATATATATATATATATATATATATATATGAAACACATGACATATCCGTAGGTTCAGAGAAAATTTTAAATATATTGCAATTTTTACCTCTGTTAGATACTCTGCATTGTAATGAAAGTTGTGCATTATAATATTTCTAAACAGATAACAAGGTAAATAAGTTATCAATAAAACAATTATTATTTGAAGACTGACGAAAATGTTAAAATTAAAAATACACATGTAGTAGTTTATAATGAAATGTAATACATTACTTTTCTTTAAATAACCACATTGATTTTGTTTTTATTTCAAGCTTGAATAACGATCTTTTATAGCAAACTCCTAAGTTTAAGTTGCCAACATTTAATGTATTGGAGTGGAGGCTTATATCTGTTTAACATAACGAAAACCACATTTACTGCTTTCATACCGTCTGTATATGAAATTTGCAGGTAAAACTGTGCCCCTCTTTGTGAAATTGCGTCATCCAAATCTTAGAGTCATCTCAAGATGCATCACTGACTCTATGACAACCGTCTTCGTCACGCAGCTCTACAGTGTCCAATCATTTTTAAATTTGTTTGAAGAACGCTTCCCATCCTACTTCTGTGATATCATTACAGCCTATCAACGAATATCTGGAATTAAAGCGACAAAACACCCCTAGTGGACCAGTGGAAGGGACGATTTTAAATATATAATTTTATTATATATATATATATATCTGTTTAACGAATATCTGGAACCATAAAAATTACCACAAATTGGCCGGGAGTGTTGTGACTCCCACTTCCCGGTTAAGGCATGCTTAGAGCCGCGGAAACACTCCCGGAGACCGGTACTAATTTGAGAAGGTCATATACCAAACATATATATATATATAAACCTACAAATAAAATACAAAAAAGACAGGAATTAATTATCATTATACTAACTGACGGAAAATGAACATTATAAGAACTGAACTCAAAACACCAAATAGATCTCATACATCAACTAATTCAGACTTATTTATTGGTATATACTCGTAGAACATCATTACCTGAACAATCAACACCTACTTGCATCTTAATCTAAACCTCCATACTAGCCTCCTCCACCATCGTATAAATCACAATACTAAACCGCAGTGACTCGCAATTCGCTGCCTATAACCCAACTTCCACACCTTATATTCCCTCTACCATGAATCATTCAAAAACCGTTCGTAATACTCGGTTACAGTTATATTATAATCGTTTATATGAATATTTATATTTGAATTGTTTGCATTTGGTTTTTGTAATTAGTTTTAGAAAATTTAGATATTTTTATACTTTCGTGTATATATATATATATATATATATATATGTATATATATATATATATATATATATATATATATATATATATATATATATATATATATATATATATATATATATATATATATATATAGCATTATTTTCGCAATTATTGTGACGTTTTTATTGCATGTCATTTTCATCATTTTCATAAACAAGAAATTTAGCTTTGAATTAATGTATAGTTGCATTGTTCGTAATCCATATATCACTGCAATAAAGTCGAAACGTGAAGTCACATTCTAAAATAAGTAATATATATATGTAGTATTTACTTTATATAAATTAAATATTTATCAAGTAATAATCAATATTTTTGAAGTCAAAATATAACACTACGATGTAACAAAATCCGTACATTTTTATACCCTTACTATAAAGTCTGATTTTTGTCGCTTATATTTATATTTTAGTTTTGTTAAATTGAAATTATTTTTTCTTATCTGTTTCTATTGTTTAACATATTGTTAATGGACGCATTTTTAAATCATGATATATCATTGGGAACGAAAAATAATAGCGAATCATTTTTTTGTTTATTTCTCTCCAAATATTGAATAAAATTTAATTTTGGAGGAAAAATACAGGAGCATTAAGCATGATGCAATTGAATATGTATATACATTAATAGAAAACGTAGAATGGCATAATTTTTCTCTTGCATAATTATCATATTTAAAAATTTAAGGAGTTTCTGTATTTTTAACAAAGTTCAAAAACTAATTATTTCCATTCTATAAAGCTATTCAAATAAATAAGCTTCATTAGTAAGAGTAAACACTTTTTGCATGTATAATGTGATATGTTGTTCAAAGGGACAAAACGAGATTTTGAGATTTAAAAAAACTTCAAAAACAACATCTCAAGTACTTCAAATTTTCCAAATGATGTGTATTTAACAAAGCAGAGGAGGATGTAGTGAATAAAAAGTAAAAAAAGAGATATGATGAGAGTCTACCCTTCTGGCAAACATACAAGAAAATATAATGGTTTGTTTTCTTCTGAACTTTTCTAGGAAGAATAGATAGACATTATATAGAGAACTTCAGGGGGTAGAAAGTACGAAATAAAAGACTACAGATAGAATAGTAGTATTTTAAATGAATGGATTTCTGCCAAATAAGGGATGTATTTTAAGTTATTTGAACAAAACCTTTTCATAACATTCAGGGTAACAGTATAAAATGTATGTAGCATATAGACATAAAATAGGATTGCAAAAGAAAAGCTGTTAATTTAAAAAATAAATCCAATAAAATGCATACGTTTTGAAGGCGTTTAATAAGCGTAAAGAGGAAATAACAGTCGTTTCTCAAATATTATGAAAGTCTAAAATCAATATGTAAAAATAAATATTTTGCATTATTTCTTTTCACATATCTTATTAAAGGAAGATTCATGTGTGTGTGTGTGTGTGTGTTTGTATGGTTTTCTGTGTATGTGGGTGTGTGAAATCTGAGTAGGAAAATCCAAGTGTCGTACGATCATAAAATTTACTACACAGGTGTTTCAGAACCAAAATCGGTACTACATGACTTTTTTTTTTATTAATTTCGAATTAGTTTTTTAGATATTTTATGTTTAATTTACCTAAAATATTATCACAGAGTTTCCATCTTGACACTATAGAAAGACCAAACATTTTCTATCAAACGAACTTCAGAGTCAATGAAGAAATAGTGAAGAGAAGAAATTTTTAATACATTTTTAAATATATATATATATATATATTTCATGATTTTTAAACCTCTTCAAGTTTTATACTACGATAAATTAAAATTAACGTGATATCATTTAACGTGCTATCATTTTCTTCAGGCTCTAATTAAAATATTACAGACCACTCCAGAAAAAGGAGTTGTAAACCCATTCGTTGATTAATTATAAATTTTATCCTATTTCTGTCCCACTACCGCACGGATACCCATTTCTGGATCTGTTCCAGTCTCTGCGAGCATCCAACGCACTGAAGAAAATAAACCTTTATATTGAGACTACTCCCCCTACGGAATGATTACGTAGCGTCTCCAACTGACGGACTCCGCAAGTGATGGATTTTACTTCATTGAAATTTGCACTATGAATGTAATATGAATACACTGAGTAATATAAATATTTTTTGCAATTTCTTAGATTAATAAATTTAATTTTCTTCTGACAATTTCACTGTTATTTATTTTAATATTTTTGATTCTCTATTTTAGTAAATTCAATGTATCCCTGCCTTGACCTTTTTTGCTTACGGGTGGGACAGCGTTCATCCCAAACGAAGAACCTCTCAAAAAGACAGGTATTTGACATACCCTATCCCAAACAGTTCTATACCCCCTTGTAGGCATTGGCGCCAATGTCTGTAAGGGGGTATCGAACTGTTTGGGTTAGGGCATGTCAAATGCCTGTTTTTTTAGAGTTTTTTCGTTTGGGATAAACGCTGTCCCACCCATAAGCAAATGGTTAAATTCCATGCAGCGACGTACAAATTTTGTTGTATATTGTTAATGCGCGTAAATGGGTAATATCAGTAGTTTCTAAAATAGTATTAGTAAAATTAGGTGGCATTGGAAAATTATTGCGACTGGGTAAAAATTTAGAATTTGATTTTTCAACTTAGCACTTTTCAATCATCACTGACTAATTCGAACATTGAGGTGATGTCTGAGTGTATATGTATGTATACACACAAACTCTCTGTGTGGGTATTCTTGTTAGTGTGTATGCATGTAAAACTGTGTATCTGTGAAACAGTGGATGCGATATTTCATGTGCGAATATAGTATTTTGAACGAAATTTGGTACACATGGTACAATTAGTGAATACTGGCAACCTACTAATTTGGAACGCGATATAATGTTTAGTACACCCTAAATTTTGTGAATGAAATTTTGAAATAAATATTAAGCAATCGGAACTTTCAATAATATTACTTAAATAATCAGCAATATTGCATAATAATCACTCAATAGCATTACATAAATTCCCTATGTAATTTTTTGTTGAAAAAGCGCGATACAAAATTTAGAAATGTAGCATGAACCGACCTTCATGCGCATTTTTTTCTATGTCACCTTCAAAAATACGTCCACTCTCAAAATAAAAACGAAAATGTAATCAAAATTGCAAATTCAGTCGAATAATGTTATTTTCTTCAATTAAACTCACTTTAATGTATCATGAAAGAAAACAAGAAACATCCATTATGCATAAAGCATTGATTATGAAACACTTTCCAACTTCAATGCAATTTTATACAAACATCTCTCAAATGCGATACATTTCTCGGTAATATTTTTAAAATTATCTTAACACTACAATAATTTATTATATTTGAAAACTTCATCCAAAACAAATGAACTTTATTCAAATGACGTCATCGAAATATAAATCGCCTCTATATAAAAGCAGTATTTCATTCATAATCATTTTCCAATTGTTTAATTCATCACAGTACTATAATAATTTATTTTATTTAAAAAATTGTTATCTACTATATTTATTTTAAAATGTGAAACCTTTCTCATATATAAAGTAATTAAGATCTTGGAAAGATATTTATTATAAATTATACTTCTTTTTTCTTTCTGGAGGATATAACGAGAGTCAGAATTTAATTGAATTTGTTTTTCTACCTATATAAAATAATTTTTATTTAAAAAACTACCTAACATATTTTACTGAAATTGTTTTTATATATTTTATAGGATAATTTGAATATTTCCTAAAATTTTCTAAGCAATTTGTGAATTTTAAATTCGCTTAAAGAATGTTTGAAACATTAGGTCCCATAGGATTCAATGTATTTCATGTTTTCAATCCTGATTCAATAAAAATCTATTTGGGTGATATTATTCATTTATATTCCCATAGGTCCCACAGACCGTCTGAAAAACATACTAAAATTTCATTTTGGTAAAGCCATTTTTACGGCAGTTATCGTGCTAACGGACAGACAGACAGACAGACAGACAGAATGAACAAAGTCATAAACACTTTCAACTATGTTGTAAAGTGTTAAAAAAGAGATAATGAATTTGAGTCTGTAGTTAAAGTCATGCGCTGCCCACATCATATTTTTTCTTCTCTCGCCTCCCCAGTTCCAACCACGCTTGCTGTTCCGACATCAGATGCTGATATTTCTCTCAATAGCTGATATTTCTTAGTGTGTTCTTTTGAAGAATGCTGTTACTTGCATTTGAAACCAGGTGATACCATTATTTTTGTGTTGTATGCTTCTTTAAAGGATGCTATTTTAGTTTTTTAGAAAAATTATATAAAAATTATCTATATTAAGTGATACGAGTATGACTTTTGACTTACTTGCACTGTTCAACGTTTTATATAGTCATATAAGATTCACATCATAAATTTAAGTACTACTGTTTGAAAATATCAAATAGTCCCGATCTCCAAATCTATCTTATAAAACTATGCATATAGAATTAAAAAAATCCAGTCAAAAAGAATCACAAATATTCCACAAAAAATGTTTATGATACTATATAACGCACCTTTTAAATACAGATTAATACTGACATTTAAAGGCTTTTTTTTAAATACAATAAAAGATCATAAACCACATTAAAGAGAGATTAAAATGAAAAAAAATCAATATTTTCTGAAACATCTCTCTGGAGTGTAATAACCTAAATGGAATTCAAATGATTAATCACCTCATCATTTTAAAACTTTTTATCACTACTGCATTATGGGAAATGGAACGATATGTTTGCGGAAATTACGCATTTCGAACGCTGCAAGCAATTTCAGGATTTACCATTTTTTCCTTGTCCAAATAAATCTATAAATTACAAATATATGTTTGATGCTAAATTTTTTTATCAAATAATTTAATTAAACGTATTTACTTTTATGTAAAATTATATATTACATGCATATAGAATGATATTTAGAATAAGTCCACATAATTATATCACGTTTAAATAATATATTATATTAGTACTATGGGAATATATGCATCTGAGATTTATCAGAAATATATATGTACTAGAACAAAGTAGGAGCGCTCAGGTCTTAAGTAAAGGCTTGTTATGCCAGTCATACAGATCACTCGACTCAATTTCCGAACCTCCCATTTTGAACAAACATTCGCCCTCACTTTCTTACATGCAGATAGAAAACTGAGCAATGAGAATCTCAATACACTGTATAACATTCTTCAATCTTTGCTCATCTTTTTCAGTTTATTTTTAATTTGTTGATAAATTCAGCAAACTATCAAAACAGCCTCAAATACAAGATTTCATGAAAATTCCAGCTTTATTTCTGAAATATTCAGTTAATTATCGTCGTATATATATATATATATATATATATATATATTCCAAAAAGAATACCTAAGTACAGAAAAGCAAAAGATGAATGTGAAAAACGAAAAGTATCACAAGTGGTCGGGGGGAGTTGTGACCGCCACTCTCCGGTTAAGAAATGCTTTATGCCATGGCGACACTCCCGGAAGCCGATACTTATACATGGAATGGCCTTAATAGCATCAATTACCGAACATCAAAAACCCACCGCAAAAATTCAAAAACACTATTTGGATGACACACAAAAAACTATTCAATTCACTCAATGTGCCTACAAATGAACGTGCCGATATAACCCGTCTCAACAAATTCCAAAAATCTTACCAAAACTGTCCGAAGTATAAAACTCCAACTTGTAATCCACTTCACAAATAACCATACTCAATACTCGCGAGTCGTCGCTCTTCAATGACAATGTTTCACCTGTTTAAATCCCCCCGGCCACTTGTGATACTTTTCGTTTTTCACATTCATCTTTTGCTTTTCTGTACTTAGGTATTCTTTTTGGAAAATATATTTGTAAATGTGTACAAGGGCAGCTCAGCGCCATGTTTGCATATTTTACGTATGAGAAATTTTTTTCATGTAGCTATCTCAGAATACTTTACATTTGTAAATTATATATATATATATATATATATATATATATATATATATATATATATATATATACTTTACTTATTCCTGTATTGTACTTCCATTTGGATAAATATACTAGTGTTCGAAAGGGTAAGGCAACAAAGCGCCGACATTTTCCAAAACACTTTTTCCCATTGTTTTCCTTATGCCCTTCATTCGAATAGGATATATATATATATATATATCCTCGTTATCTTATATTTCTCGAGTATTCGCCCCTCGGAGACAATTACTGTTAACCTAATTTATATTTATGTGACACATCATTTAGATATATTTATATAGGGGAAAGGAAAACTTGCCCTCTACAATTTCATTCGGCCCCCTGGCCAAAAAGTCCCGAAAATAACACTGGTCATAACACCACGTTCCTGGAGAATGAAGTTCTTGCTTCAAGCTTTATCCCCATGTTTGAACAAAATTCATCTTGTCTCAATCTATTGCGCGCGATTGATCCGAAACCAAATGTTAAATACACATTTAAAAATGAAGTGAGGAAATTAAAAATATATATATATTACAATGCGAAATATCCTTCAATATCTACTCTAAAATTTTAAACCATATATTTGAATTTTCATTTTTATACATTAAAATGGTACAAAATCGATTTTTTTTACTCCAGAAATGGGATCCTTATTAACTTTAACAAGCCAGTAAAAAAGTACGCAAATGCTTTTAGACGTTCTCAAGTTATAAGAGTCATAAAAGACAGACAAATTGCATCATGGTTTTAATCTTGTTCTACTTTACTGCAGGATGATAAAAATTTCATAAGAAATTTTCCTAAACTCAGATTCATTGTCTGAATTAAATAAATTCAAATTAAATACGTGATTTAGAATACCTTTGAGTTAGACACGTGAATTAATATTTTATATAGTTTAGATGTTTTATAATATTATATATATATATATATATATATATATATATATATATATATATATTACAAATGGAAGATCTAGGAAAATTACAAGGAATATCATAAGATACAAGGAAAAACAGAAACAAATAAAGGAGTGCAAACAAGGTATCAGTAATGTTTAAGGGGATTGTGATCCCTATACCTGGTTAAATATTGCTTTCATTCCCAGGAAACACTCCCAGAAACAATCAATCGTCCGCAGCAGCTCCAATCCCTGAGTACAGGAAATCGGAGTCCTAAGGGAAAAATCCAAAAGATCTTTTGGATTTTTGTGCTTTTAATATTCCCTTAGAATTCTTATTTTCCCGTACACATAGATTGGAGCTGCTTCTGGCGTTTGGATATTTCTGGGGGGTGTTTTCCGGGAATAAAAGCAAGCTTTAACCAGGTATAGGGGTCAAAATCCCCCTAGACGTTACTGATATCCCGTTTGCACTCTTTTATTTGTTTCTGTTTTTCCTTGTATTTTATGATATTCCTTGTACATTTCCTAGATCTTTCATTTGTAATATTTTGAGATGTGTGCTAAGAGCTGCAAATCGCGCCTATACTCATTTCACCTTTTATAATATTCTATGGATATGTAGTAATTTATAATATATATATATATATATATATATATATATATATATATATATATATATATCCCACCAGACAAGCATCAATTACCATGGAACATAGAGTCGCATAGCACTCAGAGAGGCAGAAATGAGTAAAATTACAATACCAACCTGCACGCGTACATCAGTGTTGGGGAAGCGAATGAACGATACCAAACGTTGCACAAACATATTTATTGTGCAGCGACAAACTCACAGCAAGTACTCAAAGTGGCGACCACGCGTGTCGTTGCTCCGTTCACACCAACGAAGGAATGACTGACGCACTCACTCGCAGATTCCGGGTGTTGTGTTAATGTGGTCTGCGGCAACAACGATGAGCGCGACGAGATCTTCCGAGTCCACAGCCGTCTCGTACACTAAAGATTTCATGTGGCCCCAGATGAAAAGTCCAGTGGGAATAACTTGCAGCGTTGATGTTGTGCCGGTTTTCAAAGGACAGCGTGTGCTCTGATAGGCTATCGTCGGAACCTACTAGGAGCCAGTTATGCTGATGGACATTTGGCTCCCTGGACATTTGCATACTGTAACTGCGTTCTGTCGTAGGAGATACTACGTTGGCAGGTACACAATGACGTCCGAGGCGCTGACTGCGTCATGCTCAACACGGTTCGGCGTGCCTCTTTTCTGCCTCTCAGAGTGCAATGCGAGCCTATGTTCCCTGGTAATTATTGCTCGTCTGGTAGGATACTATCACCCCTCTGCTTTTGTAAAAACAATTCCGACTCACCCTGTATACATATATATATATATATATATATATATATATATATATATATATATATATATATATAAATTGTAAAACCTGCCCATTTGCTTCTAACTCACAAATTACTAATCTACATAGTCATAAGACTTTCTGTAAAATTTTTAATTGCATCTACAAATTATCTTGTAATATATGTAATATATCATATATAGGACAGACCAGTAATCCTATTCATCTACGTATGAATGTATATAGAGATCAACGGCAAAAAGCAATACACCACTCAGGAACAGGCGCTAAGTTGCTCACATCTCTAAAGTAGAAAATATCCAAGTGAAAAGGAAGAAACGTTAAAACGTTGAAAGGGGAGAACCAAATGCGTTGCATATAATGGCAGTGGAGGATTACTCTTGATGGGGTGTTTTGAAGGCACATCTAATTTCGATTTCACTTTTTATCCAAGAGAAATGGAATTGATCGAAATCCAAGTCGACGATAATGGTGCTGTGAATTTTTTGGACATATCAATAAATAAACATCTATGATATGGTACTTATACAACTGTATACGACAAACGCGAATTTTACAAAATCAAGATTGGCCATCTTATAGATTGGAGGATGAACCTTACTAAGAATGTTTTCAGAAACATCCTTGCCGGCCATTTTAAGAGAAACCAGGCTTACAACACATTCAAAAGGGATTGCAATAAATGTAATCAAAAAATCGTAACTGAAGCTTTAAAAAAACACTATCCTATTTATTTCTTACGGGCATGCTATAATTCTTTTTTCGGTAATAAAGAAAACTTTAGCCGTTTCCATCGGGAATTGGTTGGAATTTTGTGATTTATGCGATACTGGAGTGTTGGCACGCATGCGTAAGTGTTGATATCTAGGCTCTGGTACTTGGATCGGTTTTCATTTTGCGTCCATTCCTTCTGCGTCGATGTTGATCTTGCTCTTGTATACGGGTGCCTTTGTCTATGCACATGTAGGGGACTGACCATTGCAATGTATTGGAACCGTGAGCGTTGCCAGGGTTATAAAAGCTGCTTTAAACGGGAAGGAGAGTTGCAATCCTCCCCTGCCATTATATGCAACGCATTTGGTTCTCCCCATTCAACGTTTTAACGTTTCTTCCTTTTCACTCGGATATATATATATATATATATATATGTGTGTGTGTGTGTGTGTGTCTATATAACTTTTTAGTACAATATTTTCATTACTTTTTTGGACAGGATTCTATGTGAATTCAAGATTTACACAGTATATATTTTATTGTACCTTGTGTTTTAATTAATCTAGTTTAGAATTGATTATATTTATATTGTTAATCATTTCTTTTTATCTTGTAATATCCTACTTATTACATTTTATTAGGTTTTACATGGACTTAGTTGTATATATTTATATATAAGCAATTATTTTATTTTTATTTATATTATTTATATGTGTTAATGCCATACTCTTTATATTACTTTAACTATTATTAATTATACATCTTATTTGATTTAGTGACTGGCAAATATATTTATTCTTGTTATTATATAATTTGATAAATATTGCCCGGTATTTTCAATTTTGTTGGGAATTGTTTAGACCGTTATCATTTTACCAACAGTGTGCCATGGATTGTATTGGATATAATAATTGCCCAGCTAAAAATTATAACTTCAATAAATGTAAGAATAAAAATTGTAAAACCTGCCCATTTGCTTCTAACTCACAAATTACTAATCTACATAGTCATAAGACTTTCTGTAAAATTTTTAATTGCATCTACAAATTATCTTGTAATATATGTAATATATCTTATATAGGACAGACCAGTAATCCTATTCATCTACGTATGAATGTACATAGAGATCATGTTAAAAAATATATCCACAATAATAATTTTCTTCCTACTTCTAATAAAATCGAGTATAAACACTTTGCTCATCATGGTTTTGAAAATATAACTATACATATTTTGGACATTAAAACAAATACTGCTGATAGATTATTATTTGAAAACTTCTATATTAAATCACAATGTACTCTGTTTCCATATGGATGAAATCAATTATATCTCAATGGCAATATTGTTAAGAATAATTTTGTAGATAATAAATATTCTATTTTTAATCACCTTTTTTTTAAACCTCTTTTACATAATAGTAAATTGGCTAAACTCAAAAGATTTAAACGCGGTAAAGGAAGCTCCTCCCAATATGATTTTAAAGCGGAGATTAAAAGTATGCATCAACAATTCAATAACACATATCAATGGAAATTTATTAAATCATGGGTATTTGCAGTTAAGAAAAAACAATTAAACACAGTTTATGCTATTTTCTTAAAGTTAAATCTTACTAATGAACATTTTAATCATATTTTCTATGATTTGCTCATTACTAGATCAAAATATTTAAAAATAAAACTTAATCAATTTCATAATAATAACTGTTCTAATTCTTATTGTGTAATATCATTTAAGCATCCTATTTATAATTCCATAAACTTTAAGATTTTATTTAATCAATTTCATCATTTATTGCCTGTAAAGGATTTGAATGTTACTAAAACTTTTAAATATAACAAGCCTATTGGAAGAACCATTTTTAATTACAATGCAATTTCAAAATCTCTCTCAGTCGACATAGATTCCTCTACAAATTTAGATGGTGAATGTATTTGTAGTGTTGATAATTATGCTGAATTTATAAATCCACACTTGGGTCATATAGTTACTGGAGACTTAGCCATTGTAAAAGATAAATCTTTAAAAACTATAATGTCATTTGGCACTAAATTCAGGTTACCTTCATGTAATAATTCTAAACAAGTGTTAAAGTCAATCAATCTGGACCTTGATAAATTTATTTATGGATTAGCTTCTAAATATGCTCAGCCTTTAGAGGCATTTAATATGTGGAAATTTACTATTTTAAGATCTATTAAAAATACCATTTGTAGTATTAATTTATATAGATCTATATATAATATGGATAATATAAAGCACTCTGTTAATGATTTACATAGATCTTTTGTTATTACTTATGTAGATAAAGCCTCTAATAATTATGCTATTATTTGTAAAAAATTCTATATTCAATATCTGCTAGATTATTTAAAAAATAATAGTCTATTTAAAATTGATTCACACTCTCTTAATAGTATCAAATTGAAAATTATCAATATGTATAGTGATTTAGATATTAATAATAAATTTTTGACATTTCCATATATTGTGCTTATACCTAAATTTCATAAAAATCCTATTAAATTTAGAACTGTTACTAGTGGTCATAAATTCATACTCTACTACTGCTAGTAAATTATTACTAAATTATTTAAATGTACTAAATAGCAATTTACGAGATTCTGGTGATAGCTACATTATTCTAAATAACAGTAAGGAATTAAAAGATAAATTAAAAACGTTTGGTAAAATAATAGGATTTCAAACTTTTGATTTTAAAGATCTATTTAATAATATTAAGATCACTGATCTATATGATGTCATTTTAGCTTTATGCTTATATATAATGCTTATATTACTAATCATTCTAATCTTACTAAATTTACCAATTTTCCTAAGCTTCTCCATTCTGTTCTTTTCAATAATTATATCTTTCAAGGTAATAAATTATACTTGCAAGTCTCAGGTGTTCCACAAGGTGGATGTTGTAGCAGTATGTTAGCTAATTTATACCTATATCAACATGAAAAATTCTTTACTTCAACTGATTATAAAATTTATAAATATATAGATGATCTGATTTGTCTTGTATTTACTGATAACTATGTCATAGATATAGATTTCTATCCGGATAATTTGGAATTAATACCTAATGAAACTTCTATTAGTAATAATATTTTTTATTTGGATTTAAATCTAATTATAGAACCTGCTCATGGGATAGTTACTAAATTATATGATAAAAAGATTTTTTTAAATTTAATATTAATAAATTATTACCTTTTAATTCCTGCAACTCGATTCAATTGTTTAGAAATATTATACTTAATCAACTTTTTAGAATTTATAGATTATCAGATAAAAAATTTCATGCTTTGCACATTAATAACCTCAAAATTACCAGTAAAATGTATCAATATCCTGCATATTTAGTAAATAGTATAGTTAATAAGTTTCGATTAGCCTAAAATTCTCATATTCTCCCCTTATTATCTTATTTTAGCCGTACTTCTTCATTCTCTTGAAATTATATTTTCATCTTTTTATCTTGAAGCTTTAACTGTTGAATAACTCATTTTATTTCATTTTATTGCTTTTGCGCAGTACAGTTTTTATTACTCTCTTTGGCAACAGCAAATCACATCTTTTCATTTTGGCATATGGCAACATTGGTCCAGTCATATTTTGCTCGTCATGGTTGCGCTGAAGAGGTGTGTTTTGAGGTATTTATGTTTCCTTTATTGTTCCAATCTATATGCTTGTCGTCCATATAACACAAGTTTATAGATAAAATCTATCTTGTGTTTCAGAAACAAGCATTTTTGTGTTCATTTCGAAGGGATATATGGACCCGAAGAGAATTTTTTCGAAATGAACTTATCGTAAGCCTAAATCTCCTCCATGTGCAAGCTTTTTTGCTTGATTTTTTTGTTTTCTTATTTGCATTCCTCATTTTTAAAATTTGTTGATTGTCTTTGTCTTTATGACTTGCATTATGCTTTATTATTTCCTCTTTTTGTCTTAATTTCTTTTATTTCTTTGTATTTTGTAGAAAATTTTGGAATAGTGTATTATGAGTTACTACATACATTCCAACTTTGGATTTAATAATTTATATATATATATATATATATATATATATATATATATATATATATATATATATATATATATATATATATATATATATATATATTCATATATATATATGTGTGTGTGTGTGTATTCATATATTTTATATATTTTATAATTTTTTTAATAGAAAATATGTTACTCGAAACTGAATTAAATAATTATATACATAATAATATATTTAATATATGCAATAAAAGTAGTTTTATCATTTTAAATATTTATAAAAACATTCATATATATCTCAACTCATTCTACACCATTATATTCAGTTTGGATCCAATAGACATAAATCTTGTTTCGAAAATAAAATAATGCTTTGCTGCAATTTAAAACATCCTTTAAATGCTGCTTATTTTCCCGAATCCACTGTTAAAAGATAAGTTGAGGAAAATAGAGACATGAAAGTAAGTTCCTGCTGGAAGGAAAATTGCTTTAAAAGTTTGCCTGCCTTTCATATTAGTCTGTAAGCAGCCAAAGAAGCGAAGTTTGGCAAATATTAGCTTAGTTCCAAGGAAGTATTAGAGTGCGCAAACTCGAGATATCTTTTCTTATATATTTTTTGCTCCAACTGTTCTATAATTTGTTTTATTCTCCTCGTTACTTTCATTTTGAAGACCTCTATTATTTAATTTCAAAGCTCTACATTTGGATCAGATGAAGAGAGTAAAAACTTGCTATCTTTAAAAAAAGTTTCCTTGATTAAATCTTATTTCAAATTTCTCAACTTGATGGAGAAAAAGCAATGGAAAATCATATTATCTGGGTAAATGGCAATGAAACCACGTGGACTTCATATTAACCTTTAGCAGGATATAAAATCAATTTTTTTAATAGCAGTAACATTTTTTCGGAAATCAATATTTTTCTCCCAGAATTTATATTCTAATTTTTTATTAGTAAAAGTCTCACGGATACAAGAAAAATAGGATTACTGCCAAAACACCCTTTTTTACTAGATTAGTAAAAATGGTAATTTTTTGAAAGCAAAGCAAGATAAACAATACCCTATATATATATATATATATATATATATATATATACTTAATAATAATAACAGTTTGAAAGTCCAATGAGCGAAAAGTAAGAAGTTGCAACACGATAAACCTAACTTTCTAAAACACCCACAAAATAAAATATAAAACAGCAAATCATCAATCAAATGGAAAAAAATACAAAACACTAGTTATCAAGTTATAGAAAGTAACAAAATTCAATGGTATGGGGACGAATAAAGAAAATCTTAAAAATTCAAGCTAAATCGCTATCCACGTGGAAAACGGCTAAGCCTAAAATATGGAAATGTTCACTTCGCAAAATTCGTTCTCAGGTCCAAGCATTTTGACGAAGCAAACACAAAAAATGCATGTTTCTGAAGAAATAGATAGATTATTTCTATAAACTATTTCTACTTGGACGACATACATAAAGAAGGAATAAAAAAGAAAACATGAATACCTGGAAAATGCACAGCATATGTCCAAACGAGTCGAAACCCGGAACTCTGAATGAAGAGACCAGTGTTGTCATTCGCAAAGAAGAAATAAAAAAAATGATCTACTGTTGCCATTCGTATGAATTGAAAAACAGTAAAGAGAAAAGGAAAGAAAAAGTAATAATATACAAAAAGAGCTAGTAAAAGATGAGGCTGATAATAATAGTAAGGCTGACGTTATATATATATATTTATTTCAGTTCCATAATATGTGAACATTAGTATGTTTAAATTTTAAAACATTTAATTAACCTGAGGAAATTTAGATGTGTTTCCAAACTAAACGTACCTAACTTTAAAATATTTGTGCTGCCAGGCGTTACCACAGGCAATGTATTGGAACTTCTGCTCTTCAAATTTTGTAGATCAGTTTTAATGCGGCTTAACTCATACTCCCGGGAATATGGTCTAAATATGCGACCAAGGTAAAATTAATCTGATGCAAAATCTTTCTAATTCAATTAATACTGCATCACAAATCCAAATACATTTCTCACGGGGTTAAATGTTTTGAATAATTAATACAGTGTCTGGTTAGGAAGTCTTCCACATTCCAGTAACTTGTTTATTCGGCTGACTGATGTGCATCATTTGAATATGTTTAAGAGACTTTCGAATGTTTTCTGCCCTTTCTGCCAATAAAATGAAATGTATTATCAGAAAATTTCAATAACTGTACTTACTTTTTTGGTATATGTAATCGAATTTTACTCGGGGGAAAAAGGAAAATATACATTATATTTGCTTGAAAAATTCGTTACACGTTCTTAATAAAAACGTTCTTAATAATCATCGTAACACTTTTCAAATACGTCCTGGATATGTATTAGTAAAATAAACATATAGTACCGCGTTTTATATTATATGTCGCTTTAAACATTTAAATTATTAATTGTGTCGTTGTACAAGTGTTGTCATCAGCATTATATCTAGTATTTAAGCAATGCTAATATATTAAGAATATGACTTTGTGCAGCCGCAAGGTACAAACACTTATGTCTTTAGTAATCCCATTTGTCAGGAAAATACCATAACACGTCCACATAAGACTTGAGTCTATGGTAATGGAGGATATACTTCAACTTCTGTAATAACAGAGATTCTTGGCACCTAATGGTAAAAGTTTATTTTTTTGACAAATACCACCAAATTTTGACCGGAATCCAGTGGCGGTGGCAGTGATAAGGAAATTCACATCATCTCCCATCATCTCTTAGGAAAGCTTTCGGATCTGTCGTATCGACAAATCTGATCCATACTTCACGTAGACACGAGTATAGTATTGGGCGACTTCAAGAAAAGAACTTGGATCCATAACCACTGCGCTATCCTGGCCTAATAGATTGTACAGTAAACTGTAGAGTAAATAACTGATTCCCCATAGATTTTCAGTAGTAAAAAAATATCCTGAAACTTATTTCGCTGTATTGCCACCTCTCTCTTAATCAGAAAAAATTCGTACCAATAACTATATTTTGGTTTCTTTCGTTGCAGTTACATTATTCGTTAATCCTTGCAGTTATATAATTCATTAAATATTGCAGTTAATAAAGTTTTGCTTTGCATCAAAAACTGCCTACCGTTATCATTAGATTCCTATTTATCATGATTTTTAATCTGTGAAGAGTACATCATATCCCTTTATCTGCAATTTTCTGAAACTAATAATTTTTGTCTACCCCCTTTAATGATCTGTGTTCATTCTTAAGACTGTTTTTAGAATTATTTCTACTTGTATTCGGCAATTTTATTTAAAAAAGAGAATATACTTCCGAATTTAAAAATGAGATAATATTTTTAACTGATGCAAGAATTTGAGACGTTTAAACGAAATTATACAGAAATGTGATTTTCCTTTTAGAGGAGGGGATGCAGACCTAACTATGAGGAATAAAATAGAAAATATCATAGATAAAAAATGAATAAATTTCGTTATTTTAAAAAGTTATTTTTTGTGGATATGATAAATATATTTGTTTTAAAAGAATAAGGAGATATATGAGTTACAAATAAGTGATTATATGCATATGTGGTAAGACAATTTTATTTTAAATATCCCAAAATACGTTGTTTTTAAGTGATACATTTTTCATTGGGATATATTTATTTATTCGAAGATAATGTTTCACAGAAGACAAATAAACATATTTTGGATATTTTTTATCAATATGTATAGTTTCATACTAAAAATTTCAGAAACTATTAGAGTTTTTCTAATAAGTATAATGTAATCAAATAAAAAATTACAAAATTAGCAAGCCATACAATATTAAACACAACATATAAAATAATAAATATATATAAAAATTTAAATAATATAATATCGGATGTGGGCAGCAAATGACTTTCCATAAAGCTTCAAATAATCTTTTCAATTTTCTCATACATTTAATTTTCTCAAATTCAATTGTCTTTTCTCATTTACACCAAAACCTAATCAGTATCATTATAAAACATGAGCCACCTAACTATTGACTTTCTTTTAATTTCATCAGATTGCATTTTAAAGCAGATACATATATTATACAAACATACAGACAAATTACCACACGTGCCACGTTAATAAACTTATTTATTCTAGATTACATGACATATGTAAATACGTCAGAAACCCGAATTGCAATTTTTTTCATTTGACCTAAATTAAAATCTTCTGAGCGAAGTTTTAATTTATATAATGAGTATTTAAATGAATTTAAATATGTAATAATAAGTTACGTTATACAGTTTCTTAAAATAAATTCAAATAATTAAATTTAAATAATTTTATATATTTTAGGAAATGATTTACCCTTCAAGACAAAAATTATGTAACTTCAAAATTTACGTAAAAATATATTTTAATTGAGAACAAACACATCTACAAAAATCTATTCCATCTGATAATTTTGCCACTCAGTTTAAATTCAGATTAACCCATAACATCTAGAATTTCAGCCAGGATATAGAAGAAATGTAACTTTAATTCGGGGCAAAATCCTCCTAAAATTCAATTAATACTGTATCTTATCTCCAAATAAGTTTCTCAGAGGACTATGCTATAAATAATTTACACCATCTCTGGTTTGGTAGTGTTATCATTTTCATCATTTGGTTTACTCTGTTGACTAGGAAATACTATTCAGAAGATCATAATATCCACCGTTTATGTAGTTTTTAAAACTACATCTTTACCCTTCTATGTTTCAGAAAAGTATGTTCTAATCTACTGGATAAGTGTTTGAATGAATTTAGGTAGTATATTCATGTATTGGTGGAAATCTCTTTTGCATAAGACAACAATTTTATATTTAAAAGTGCAATCTGTCTAGATCTTTGAAAAAAAATATAAACTCCCGTAATGAACGCAGCCATAAAATATTTTTTTACATCTATTTTCTGTATTGTTATATTAAACTCTGTAGAGTAAAACATGAAATAGTTCTAAATAAATACAGTAGTAGAACAGTGTCCAACCAAACATTAGATGCAAATATTTCAATATAAAATATTTATTTTCATTAATTTACAGGATTTATGTACAATTACAAATTATGGTAAACATATAGATCTTTAACAAGTAATTTCTCTAAAAGTTTCATTCATAAAAAAATGCAATACACTTCGGCAATCGGAAGTAAACAAATTAATCATTAGCTACATGAATTATATTTGCTACAAAAGCAAGCTATTGCCTTACCCACATATTGTAATAACATACTCCATATTATTTAACATATATTGGGTATTTCCATCATCAACAATCTAAAATCATCCCGAAAAACTGCAATTGAAGCATAATTTTGTCGATCATTCACACAAACGGGATGAGAGTTTTCATTAGATTTTATTTTTCGCAACACATTTCGCTCTCAGCAAAAATATGTTGCAGGCTAGTCATACATATTATCCCCTTACCCTGATTCACGTGCTTGTGATGTATGAGTCTTTGACAGGACCGCAAGGTGTGCTCCGTAGTTGGATGTTGATCGTATGATTATGAGCGATGCATGTTCGGTAACGTAAATTCGTTGCAATCGTGTTTCTCCCTTTCCTCCCAAATATTTGTATATTACAGTCCAATCTATTTCGGAACTGGACGTCAGTCTGCCTTTTTTGTTATATTCATTTTTTGATGATTGTCTCCAGTTTGATTTTTTATTGCAGTAAATGTAACTGACAAAGTTTTGGCTAACATTATCCTACTTCACATGTGGAATGAGAAGTACACAGTAGGGTACCCATTGACAAATGACGAACTTAGTTTTAAAACTGAGTTAAATAGTAAGTTTTCTTAGTATTAGTGCAAATATTGGCCATCCCATGCAGACCAGCACATAATAGGAGAAAAATATGTCCTTGGATGGTAATATTTATCATGATAGAGTAATCCTATCTATGAAATTTCTAATCTAGGGATTTATATTTCTATCTTGCTTACTGTGAGACCAGAATATGTTCTCACATGTAGTGAGACACGTTTATGTGTAGATTTATGGTGTCCTTAAAGGCCAACAAAGCATTAGTCTGGCTGATATGTGAGACCAGAATATGTTCTCACATGTAGTGAGACAAGTTTATATGTAGATTTATGATGTCCTTAAAGGCAAACAAAGCATTAGTCTGGTTGGCGCCGAATTTTATGAGAACTTGAACTTTTAGGTCAAAGGACAGTAAATTTAGGAGGCCATATAAGAGTTGGCAAGGATTGAAAGTACAGCCGTGCTATTGGGTGAGGGGTGGCCAATCAGTGCCATGAAAGAAGTAAGGCAGAGTTACCCCCCCTTCCACCAAGTGGATCTCAAGTTTGGATCCGAGAATCGGCAGTCGAGTATTATTATTATCGGGAAAATTATTATTATCGGCAGTATAATTATTATCGACAGTATTAGTATTATCGGCAGTATTAGTATGAGTATTAGTAATAAATAGTAGTAGAACATGAACAAGTAAGATGACTTAGAAGCAGTTATAGAAAGATTTGAGTATTAGAGAAATCATGACTTGGAGGCATCATCATTCTGACTTAGCAACATGAACAAGTAAGATGACGATAAGTATCATCGTAAGATTAGCAGATTTCAAGTAGTGAGAGTATCATCATGACATGGAGAGAACAACTACAGACGATATTGACCACGGTTCCCAACAAGGTCCAAAACTCAAGGTACGTGTCATCAACAATCCAACGGTTAATGAATATTTAGATATTGGTTTAAATAGTCTCACATGTCTCCATCCCAGTTTTTTTTAAGAGTAATATAATGTATTGGAAGTTAATAAGTAGTTATGTAAATTAATAAATGTTATTGTTAACTTTAAATGTGTGAGTGTGTGAGTGTGGATCTAATCTTCTAATAATGATTAATGAATTCATTTACAGGACTCACACTTAGTAAGTTAAAATAATTGGAGGGTTTATTGCGGCACAACAACGAGCAATGTACGTTTAATGTTAATTCCACTTTATGAGATCAACGGCCATGCCTTTAATGCTTAATAATAATCAATAATAATATAATGTTAATTATGAATGGTAACTTTAAGTTTTTTTTTAATTAGTCGTACCACACTTACATATCCAACTTTACACATTACATTTTCATTATCTTTGAGCATTTTACCTTAAACCATTTTCAGTTGAATTCTCCCGGTTGTATTGAGAATATAGGAACACAATTGCCAATTTCCAAGTGAAATAGAGAAAGGATGTATTGAACAAAAATGCAAAATGTTCAAATAGTTCCCTGAACAGAACTTAAAATAAAATAAGGGGATTAGTGGAAGCGGGAAAAAATAAGTTGAAACTTCAATCCACGAAAACTAAGTGAAATTCGCAATTTTAAAGCTGCTTAGCGGGAATTTGATAAACTTAATTGATTTGGAAGAGCAAAGTGAAAATGGTAAACACATTCCAAGTATTATATAAAGATTTCTCGAGAAGTTACTTTTATTTAAAGTGATACGCATTGCAGAAAGTAACAAATTGTGTCACTTTAACGAAAAATCGAAAATACTAACTTTCATAGAGTGAAATTAAATTTGTTAAGCGAGTTACATTCAATTAAGTTACATGAGGATTATGAAATATATGTCATAAGACCATTTGTAATTAATTTGCTATTCATATAAATTACTTAGTGTCGAGATGAGAAATCACCAAAAGTTTAGTTATTAATACTTAAATTAAATATGATTTCGAACGTAATATTATTATGCTGTTATCAGTGATCACACGTTTTCCAACTTAAGAATTCACTGTAGGAAATAGTCATATGAAATATTGTTATTTTGGAATATTAAGAGAGCTAGACTATTTTACCTTTGTGAATGCTAATTTTAAATGTGTCCTTTTACTGCTAAATATGATGAATGTACATCCTCCCTTTATCCAAAATATGTCTAAGTGTAAAATAGCATATGCATCTTCTTTCTATCCACACCAGTCTCGTAATATGTCTTTCCATACACAAATATGTGAATTGAAAGTAGACATATGTAGAAAATATCCATTTAAGCCCATTGAAATTTTTTACTTTCCTTTAATCTGTATCTTTGAAATGTACTGCCTTCATGCACAAATGTGAATTAAAAATAGAGATAAGGAGAAACGGTTATTTTATAATGTCATTTAACGTTCCATTTGTTTGCCATACACCGCCTTTGATGTTTTACTTGTACAGACATGAACTAAAAATGGAGATAGGTAGAAGATTAATGAGGCATTTACTGACCATTAGACTTATTTGGTTCATTTGTAGGGTTAGTAAGGTCTGGCAAACTGAAAAAAAAAATTATAGATGCAATATTAAAAATGAGAAGCATCCCCTATCTTCTGGTTGTATGAAACACGATCCATAATATATATCTTGCTATACTTTTGATTATTAAGCATATACATTGTTTTAATTTATTAAGAATAGCCAGCTCAAAATGAGCAAGTTCTAACTCGTAAAACTGGTATGTATGCCAGACATCCAACAGTTTGCCCCCGGGCTCAAAGGCTTTCGCGTTCACAGTCCAGTCACGAACTTCGAAACTGAATTCTGAATCAGGGGCGAATTGTACTCTTCAATGATAATACCAAATTCAGATTGCGGACTGATTTTTTTCGTACCAAAATATAAAGAGAGCGGTGTATACATTACTACCCGCTTAGCATCATACAAAGGATTCAATTCAGGTTTGATAAAGTCTTAGTATGCGCAGACGGCATGATGAACGGGCATATAGATCTCCACTTCTTAGACAGGGCTTCTGTTACTGGTACGAGGTACAGAAATTACATTATGGAACCTTATGTCCGGCTTTGTTTTATTGCTCAAGGTCTATAATATATATTCATGGACATTGATGTGTCAAACACCGCTGGAAGCCTGTCGATAATTTCTTTTAAAGTGAAAATATCTAGCGAATACGATTATCAGTGAAGACTCTGGATCTGATAATAAAAATAAAGTTTTGGAGTCTTTTTTTTTTTAATTCATAATTCTTACCCTTTTTTTTCTGATGTACTTGCATTACATTATTCTACACGTATACAATTTTTTTTTCATTTTGAGTTTTTGTTCTTGAAATATTCACACGTATAATGAGTATGATTAGCTTTTGACCAACAGTATATAATTGTACATTAAACTGATTTCAAAAATTAGACTTTCATAAATTAATTGTTATATGAATTCTGCATGGCCCACTGAACATATGTAACAAAATTTTGCACCATCGTTGCTGCTTCTATAGAATTCACCAAAGTTATCTTCACTCTACTTTTTTCGAAGTTTAATATATTTTCCAAAAGACGCAATTTGTATCGGTTGCGAAGATAAAATGAAATTACAACTGACATTGAGATGTCTTTGATATTTTCGGTTTTGCTATATTTTGTCCTCGAAACTTTCATGTTGAAGGCATATTATTTAATTTCAACTTTTTGTATCTAAAGTAGGAATAGGAGGAAAAACTTATTTTAAAAAATATTTCCTTGATTAACTCTAATTTCTAATTTCTTCTAAACTAAGAAAATAAACTTTCGTAAAAGTATATTAGCTGGGTCAGTAACTGTGATGCCAATTCGAGTTTGTGTCTGCCCTTAACAGGATATAAATTGAATTTTTCAAATGATAGATTTTTATAAAAACCAAAACTTTTACTCGGTAATATATATTTTCAAACTATTTTTTCATCACTGACGTAATAAGGGTAAAGAAATAGCTTCCTCATTTTTCGCTCATTTTAGTAAGAAATCTTAAAAAAGGAAGATTGATAAAATGTGCATAAAATTTATCATTTTAATAGGTACATATAAATGTGTAATATGATTGATTTCATATCTTAAGAGGCTCTTACATCCCTACCATACTCAATATAGGAATTCTGAGCTAAAATTACGGAAAATTGATAAACGAAAAATTTAAAAAAATCTGATCAGGACACCACATAACTTTCCCTATATAATACAATGAATTTACTTCTGTTACAGTCAAGAAAATTATGTATAATATTTAAATAACAATGTTTTTAATATTGAATTGCATGTTTGGCGATTTTCTGGATAACCACTAGTAAAACTATTTTGAAGAACACAAACTCATATTTCTAGCAACTCTAAATTTACAGTTATCAATATTGATAGCAAGCGCAATACACAATCTAAATTAATAAAATTGATAAGCTCTCTGACTGTATGTCTGTCTGTTTGTCTCATCATCACCTGAAAACAACTGTATAGAATTTGATGAAAGTTCTAGGGTAGACTTGGAATAGCCCCACTTAAAATTTAGTCCATATCTCGGGTTTGTAAATCCAGGGCTTGTCAAGATGTTAATAAAAACGAAACATTCATAGAAGCTCTCCTCTTAACGCACTGGTTCCTCAAAACTAAAAATGTTGGAAATCGCTGGTTTGAAACGTGAAAGTGAATTAAAACTCTATTTCTGAGTTTGGTTGAAGTTTATTGCGCTTATCAGTCACTTTTGAAAATCGCATCTTTGAAACACGACTTTAAAAGGGAAAATCTATCACAATGGTATATTTTTCATTAGCTCTTAATTAACATTGAAAAGTAATATTAAGAAACCAAAATAGTTGTTTAATTATCAGCATTTTATGAGGAAGATTATTTTTTATATCATGTTGCTCAGCAACGCAATTAAATCAAATGCGTTTACTAATTTTTAACACTTTACAACAAAATTGAAAAGTGTTTATGACTTTATTCATTCTGTCTGTCTGTCTGTCTGTCCGTTAGCACAATAACTGCCGTTAAAATAAATTTATCAAAATGAAATTTTAGTATGTTGTTCAGACGTTCTGTGGAACCTATGGGAATATAAATGAGTTTTGGATTGAGTTTGGATACAAATAGTTTTGGATTGAACCCGGGTTGAAAAAATGAAATACATTGAACCCAATGGGACCTAATTTTTCGAACATTTTTTAAGCGGATTTAAAATTCACATATTACCAATTTTAGGAAATATTCAATTTATCAAATAAAATATATAAAAAAAAATTCAGCAACATATATTCTGTAGTTTTTTAAATAAAAATTAAAATAATAATTACACCTTTTATATGAAGCGATCACATGACCACTATATGAAGAGATCACGTGACACACTTTAAAATAAAATATGGCATCCATTTTGTGTTAAAATCGTGATTTTTAAAGTTCTTTCTAATTCATATTTAGTGTTGTATCCGTCCTAAAACCGCTTTATTTTTGCTTAAATTATATGCATCTACATACTGAAATAACGCAATTACAATATATTTGAGTTTAAAGGATCATCCAAATTTGATTATTTCTACAACGAAGCCTATTTTTCACTTATGGAAAGTGTAAATACCGAAATATCTAGAATGAGTTGTACAAGAATTGCTGCATTTCTTTAACGCAAAATTATTTAGCTCATGGAGTCCGCAATATAGCTGATATGAATGTAATCCATTGATATGATATGAAATCCATTGATTTTACTTAGAGAAGGACGATTTTTTCGATGAAGTTTTAAGCATAGAGTATAATTACTTGTATCACAATGGTCTTATGTTTTTAAATAAAATAAATTATTATAGTATTGTGATGAATGAAATGAATGGAAAAATGTTTATGAATGAAGTTCTGCTTTTATAGAGGGAGCCAGGCTTGTTATATTTCGATGAAATCATTTGAATAAATGTCATTTGTTTTCGATAAAGTTTTCAAATATAATAAATTATTGTAGTATTATGACAATTTCAAAAATATTGTCGAGGAATGTATCGCATTTTAGAGATGTTTAAATCATGCAATTTATATTTCAATGCCGTCATTTGAATGAAGTTCATTTTTTTCGATGAAGTTTTAAGATATAAAATATAATAAATTAATATAGTATTGTGATAATTTTAAAAATATTACCGAGGAATGTATCGCATTTTAGAGATGCTTAAATAAAATTGCATTGAAGTTGAAAAGTGTTTCATAATCCATGCCTTATGCATGATTGATCTTTCTTGTTATAATTTTTTCGATTTGAATAATAAATAAGTGGATATGTATAATATTTGAATTATGTGATATGTATAAATGATATGCATAAATTATTCGAATATTATTATGATATGCATAAAATATTCGAATATTATTATGATATGTATAAATTATTCGAATAATAAATAAGTGGTAAATTCAAATCTACGAATTTGGTGGGATATTACTAACTTTGTAAATTTCCTTACACGTTATCAAATTGAATGAAATGTCTCCAAATTGATAAAAATGACGCTAAATCAATGAAATTAATTTTTTTTTGTTAGAAGAGAGTACTGAAACGATGTTTCGGAAGCATTTGTCTATCAGTCCAACCATCTATTTTAAAACCATCTATTTTAAAATGTTGCGAATTTGACAAAAATGACGCCAAATTGATTAAATGACGCTAAATTTATCAAAATAACACAGAATTGATGAAAATGCAATATTTTGCATACTTAAGTACGATTTTCTAGAAAATCTCTGTCGTTTTCTGAAAATAAAAAATATTTTTTTCTAAATTTGTTTACAAACTGGACCAGGATGCTTTATTCTTTAGATCTGCCTGTGAAGATAATTTTGTATGTCGAGCACAGAGACTCTTATACATCTTTTAGAAGAATTAATTTAAATATTTTAATAGAATATTTTGAATAACAAAGTCATTTAGAATACTATATGAATTTACACATAAATGCGTATGTTAAGTTTCCTTATATTTTATTTTCCATACGAAGAACGTGTATACTGCTAGCATAGTCAATATATTAAAATATTTTAATAGTTGTTTCTTCAGTTTGGCATCATTTCAAAATTTCATTTGAAAGTTTTCGAGTCTTCCTAACATTCGATTGCATTGAAAATTAATAGGCTCCCAGTGATCATTGATTGCAATTTGTGTACCAAATTGTATTTGGAATGGTTCACTTGTTGGTAAGATTTCGTCCCCATAGTATAACTGATACACAGGCATCTCCTCAAAGTGATTCGAGTTCAGGGATGCTTGAACCTGGTCTTTAAGATGCATATATTGAAAGCGATGATGAAATTGTTGTTAAAATAAATGTTGCATTCTGCAATTGGAAGCTTTTAAACTTTTTTATTGGAAGCTACTAAAGTCAAAAGCAAATTTTAATGTTTAAAACTGCTTGCTATTAGCATGGTAGTATTTTTATATTTAACGGGAGAAATATATGATGGCTATGGAAACAAAAATAAAGTATTTAACTTTAAAAGAAAATAGTTTACTTTTTGGAAACACATTCCCACGGTGAGCATTAATAGATAATCAGCTGCGTAGCTTACTGCGTGTTACTGTCAGAAATAATAATACCAAATTTCGAATAGAAAGTAAACCAAAAGTAAAGCACTGTGAATATAAGTTGTATTAGGCATACGATAGTTTCGTAAAGACGTGATGGGTTTTCTTCTTCACGTAGATTCAGGAGTACGATCAGGAATTTGTCATGGCGAATATTTTTGATTAATTTTATGGAATAAAACTATATCAAATTAATATCAATATTTCGTAAGAAATTACAGTATTTCTATAAAATTTATAAAATATCTTAGTAGAATACAATAAGTACTGTGCAAATTTTCACTTTCACTGGGACTAAAATTTTGAGATTAAGTATATAATAGTCAAAATAAAATTAATAAATTATAATAGTCTCGTTATTTAGTGAGAAAATTATTTTTCCTTATAATATAAATCTTCTAAGGGATCATTTATATTATAAAGGGATATGTAGTATCTTTAATAATGTTCAATCCAAAAAATGCATATGCATATTGTCAAGACATATCGTCTGGAATTCTCAGTATACAAGAATGAGTTCAAATTCCTGGATAACTAACAGGTTTATTCACAAGCACAGCGTAAACAGGAACAATATGCAGTAAAATAGCACTTAAATGCTCCACTAATTTCACTAAACCACTGCTACTATTCTCGAAACTTTGACGCATTTCATTTCACAAAACATTCGCTACAATTTTCGAAACAATCAATTCCATTTCAATGTAGTTAGTATCACGTCAATGTCTCTCCAACTGAGTTATGACTAATTTTATAGACTCTCTGTAGAAACTTCTGGAAGTATCTCATACCTCGTAGAATATCGGTTACTTCGAGGTGGTTCTCGGATCATCAAAATGTCGCCAATTTGTCGATAAACTCGTTAAATCTGTCACCCCTTCGCATGCGGCAACCTTAGCATGCGGCAACCTTTTAGCATGCGGCAACCTTAGATTTACATCATAGCAAAGCTTGCCTGTACGGATGTTTTGTTTGTATAGTTTTTAAAACAGACTCCACGACAGCGTTTTACACGTTCATAACAATATGCATGTTTCCTATGGACAGAAAAAATATTAAATTTTTAAATACATATAATCCTAAAGGTACATTCATTCGTTAATCATTTTTATATATTTAACTATATTTTCCATGCTCAGAGTAGTTATCATTGTTTAGCACATTTTGAAGAACTTTTGTCAGATTTCAAAAGTAAACTTATTCTATCTCGAAACTTTTATGCTAACACAGCTTATCGCTTTAAATCTACAGGGACTCACATTTCCTGAATAATGTCTCTGAGTTTTAATGCAGATTAACAAGATCCCCCCCCCCCCCACCGAGAGTTCAGCCGATATTTACAAGCAAAGGGAAATTAATCTTGGGTGAAATCCTCCAAATTCAATTTATACTGCATCCTAAATGCAAATAAGTATCTCAAAGGGTTATATGCTATAATTAATACTTGGTTGGAAAAAGTTCTAATTTTCGCTTTATTTACGGTTTATGCAGCTGTCCGATGGATAAACTTGATGTTCATAATGTTCGAATTTTAATCGTTTAAAGAACGTTTTATGTATTTTCTGCATCATACCTATCTGTGCTATTATACTCAATGCGATTCAATTTGTTGATTGTCTTAAATTTATTGACTATCCCAATTGATTTAACCTATAGTTAATTTAAATTAAAAGCATAAACTACGACAAAATTAGTGTAAAGGTAATAGTTAAAAAATAACAAATAATAAAATGTAATGGTATCTAGCCCGCCAAAGATGGCTACTTTCTAATTACCACAAAATGGCTGTAGCTAAAAAAGATAAATATGCATACTTGCCTTTGCTAGTGTCTCCAGAAGAAAGAGGTTATTTTTGTACTTACAAAATCTGTTGATAATATAACTAATTTGATGCATGCTCTGCATTAACGGAGGTTTTACTTTATATTTAAACTGGATATCATTATACATTTTTGATTTTGCTTTTAAATAAAGTTTGTAGAGGAGCAAATTGCCCCAACTGGGAATCGAACCATGGATATGTCTACTGGCAAAGCCGATGCCCCATCGTTGAGTTACTATAGCGAAATTTCAAGCTTTTTTCGTTGAAGTGTACTCTGGATTTCCCACCCTCTAAAGTCAGATTGACGTGCAACAAATTGATTGGCGACAGAGTTAATGCCCACATCTAATATATATATATATATATATATATATATATATATATATATAATAGTAGTTTGAAAATCCAATGAACGAAAAGTAAGAGGATGCAACACGACAAACCTAACTTCCTAAAACACCCACAGAATAAAATATAAAACAGCAAATCATCAATCAAATGGAAAAAAATACAAAACGTGAGATATCAAGTTACAGAAAACAACAAAATTTAAGGGTATGGAAACGAATAAAGAAGCACTTTAAAAATCAAGCTATATCGCTATGCACGTGGAAAAAGGGCTAAGCCTAAACAAATGGGAATGTTCACTTCGTAAAATTCGTTCTCAAGTCCAAGTATTTTGACGAAGCAGACACAAAACATGAATTTTTCTGAAGAAATAGATAGATTATATCTATAAACTATTTCTACATGGACGACATACATAATGAAGGAATAAAAAAGAAAAAATGAATACCTGGAAAAAAAAAATATATATATATATATACTTCACTGGGAGTGAGTTTCTGGGAGTGTTTCCCGGACTTAAAAGCACGCTTAAACCAGGAAAAGGGGTCACAATCCCCCTTGACATTGCTAATACCCCGTACGCACACCTTTATTTGATATTCTATTTTTTCTCTTTTCATTGATAGTCTTTTTGAAATTTATATATATATATATATGTATATATATATATATATATATATATATATATATATATATATATATATATATATATATATATATATATATATATATATATGTATATATATATATATATATATATATATATATATATATATATATATATATATATATATTAATTTTGGATATATATATATATATATATATATCCAAAATTATATGGGGGATTATATTAATCATACTAAAGAAAGGAAAAACTGTATGAGATCCACAAAATCCAAACGTAATTCATTATTTTAAACTACTTAAAAATAGACGGAATTAAACATTTGTGAAGCCGAAACTTCAGCACTTAAGTTTAACTCAAATGAGCATTTAAATTGACATTTGCAAGCATCAGTCTTCATCCAGTATACATTCCAATATTACATGTTTCTATGTCGTTTTTCAAGACTGAACGTGCATTTATTGTAGATTCAAATTGTACCTACTGTTTTATGCACTCTTATATATTCTTACACATTGCCATACAGAAAAACGTCATATGTTAATGACCAATTAATCCATCGTTTTACCATTACTCTTGCACGTCATTAGTTCGAAGTAGTAAAATCATTGTATTATGTAGAGAGATTGAATTGCATTTAGAAAACTCATTGCATTATATAGAGAAAGTCATATGTGCTATCTGATCAGATGTCCTATATAGTTTATCTATAATTTGTTATCATTAGCGAATAGCTGCGATGCCATTTTTGTGTCACAACCCTGATGGAGTTTCAAACATGGTATCAATAGATTTTTTTCGAGTATTTTCCCATAAATGGCAACATTCTATAACTGTGATCATTTGGAACACCACTATAGATTTTTCCATTCTGTGAATGAAAAAATCACAAGCTGTTTAAAAACTAGCATGAGAAACTCCATTTGAGTCACAATCACGTGCTTTCAAACTTTCCCTATTAATGGCATTGTACGGAAAATGCAGAATCAGACAAATCGCTTGTTGAATACATTCACTGCCAACACACAATACGGAAATGATTGACATGAATGTATTCGGAAATTACTGACCTATTTATATCACACAAAGTTTTACTATATTTGTTGCTCTCATTTGTTGCATGAATTGTAAAATACTGACGTATTTAAAAGTTTTATTTCTATACAAAGCATACTTTTTTATTAAACAGTGCTTAGAGTGTTTGTCAACTCTACTTTCTTATACCATAATCCATTTTTCTTTCACATTTTACAACAAAAATTTTGAAAAATCGGCATTGTGGGTCTAAATCATTACAAATCTAGCGTATTAACCTTCATTTTAACTGGCTTGAAATTGTTTTTCGATTGATGCCACACTTGACAACGTAACCCGTCAGCCGAAGGATAACTTCCCCCCAACGGAGACTAATGACGTCACGAACAAAAAAAATGTTTCGCAGCTATTTTTCACAATAATGATTGAAACTAAGTCTCATGAGAATTAAGCCATAAATAAACACCTTTATGCATGATTGTGGCACAGTGTGGACTATGCTGGCATGTTAAAAGAAATAGAAACTTTCTAAAGAATTTAACAGTTTTCGTTAGAATTTAATAAAAATCTAACTAGTTCTAAATTATTTAGAGCAAAGTCTGATATAAAGTTTCGTGAAAATATATTAATACTTGTGGCAGCTATCGTATAATCGACAACAGACATCGGACAGGCAGACGGATATGCTCCAAAAATAACCATAACGCGTCCTGGAGGTCTTAACACATAAATTGGCATCTGAATCTCGAAATCGAAAAGTTTCGTGAAAACAATACTTTCTCATAACTTCCTACGAGAAAATAAAAATATTAGCCACAGACAAAAAATGAGTTATATTATAAAATTATGAAATGGAATATAATTTGTTTTAGATGTTATTTACAAATAACTATTGCGAATTTGGTTGTTTTATATGTAAAGTTAACTGTTTCTAAATAATCCTCCATATATTGTGCACACAAGGGTTGAATTAACCCATCCTTAAAATCTTTATGTCAGCGCTATTTCCGCTTACATGATAACCCAGATGTGAAATTAAAAACACACAATTCGGAGCTCTGTCGCTAGTATTAAAATCTTTTATAACCTCTGCCTGCGAGGGTTTTTATTTTTTGCCCTTCTCTCGTATTCGACTTCCCTCATTTTGTTTTCATTATCTGAGTATTTTCATTTAAAACATTCTAAGCTTGGCATCGCATGGTTTTATTGCAAACATAGAGAGCACAATTTCGAATTTTAACTGAGAAGGAGTATAAAAAGTGGGATCCGTAAAATGAAAAGCTCGAAATTTTATGCAGACTTAATTTAAAGATAAATGGACACATGAAAATAAACATAGAAAACAAAATGGAAAATGTGATTTACGAATATGTAGTGAAATGTGTAATTAATTTTAGTTACTAGAGAATTCCGTCCCTGGTCGCTGCCACTTGTCAACAATCCGCAACTCGTTTTCCGAGTAGGGTGGCTTCGCAGATGGAGCTTTGCTCTTCGTTCGCTGACACTCTCCAACTTCTGGAACTTGCTTCACGAGTTATTTCGCCTTACCCCGTCATCACTACTCTCTCCTTTTTCACGCTCGCTAAATCCCGGAGTTCAACGGCTTTTACTATCCGAGTTTACTATCCGCCTGAACTAACTTTTGGAACTATGTTTTTCTGCCTGCTACACAGATATATTACTCCCGTTGTACTCTGTCTATTGTTACTGAAGATCTGAGATTTCGGATCTTGTTTCGAGATCTCTTTAAATGCACAAATGCTCGCCAACTGTTGGAGTTTCGGGCTTCTCCTCGTGTTTACTGCCGTTCATTTATCGCCAGAATTCATTTTGCGAGCACTTTTGCTTCGCCTGCTATAGAGATGTTATACTCCTTTTGGACTCCGCCACTTGTTCTCTGATGCTATGCAATCTCCGGATCTCATTTTGTGAACTTTTTCACCCCACCTGCTAAGTATAAGTACTAGTAAGATCAATAAAGCATATCATTGAAAAACTTGCTCAAGGTATACTAACTAAAGTTGGGGTCTAACGTTTTTTGACGTACATCTGAGGTTTAGTCATAAACCAACCAGAAAGAAATTGGGAATTGGATCAACTAATGAAACTTTTGCTAATACTGGGCATGCAAAATTTAATTATATAGTATTAAATTAACATAAATTAAAAGTATAGGCCCGTTTTCCACATTTAAGTGCTCATAAGTAAAGTTTCAGAACTATTCGTTTTCCTATTCGTGCAGTACGCATGCGAATTACACTAGTTAAGGTTTCGTCCACTGTTCTCTGACACTTGCATATCCCGAAATTTATTTAGCGGCAACTCTTACCCCACCATACCCGCAGCCAGTTAACACGCGCTAACTCCTGGAACTCGAGAGCTCCCCCCCCATTCGTCGCCACTTATAACTGCTGGAGCACGCTTTATGATATATTTCTTTACGGCTGCTACCCAGGCGTAATAATTAGCTTCACGAGTCGGGAGACTTCGCCGCCTACTCGCTGACGCTTGATGAGATCGCTTTCCGATACATTTCTTGACGTCTGCTGTGTAAGCGTACTATGCCCGCTGGGGTCCTCCCTTGATTACAACCTTCACCAACCCTAGAAAGTAGCTTCATGAAATCTTTCTATTCAGTTAATGCACACGACCGCATTTGTGTCCCATGCTTGCCGAAGATTTCTTCACATGCTTATTTGTTTCAACTGTGTAGCTGCCTTAAGAACAGGGAATTTTCAAGCATTATTATCACGAAGAATTATGATTCATTAGTGAAAACGCTGTTGCTATTTTCAAAGCAGTAATGTTTAATTGAAATTTTAAATAATTAATGTATTTTTAATCGTTTAAATCAAAAACTTAAATATTACTATTTTAATATGCCAACAGCATTTTCAGCGATGAAAGTTCTATCAATTAAATATTATTTCTTTTGAGATGACAACACTGTTTTAAACAATAAAATATTAGATTATGAAATAAAATTTTGATACAAAAGTAGTGTAAGATTATTTTTATTTCAAAATTATGTAAAAATTAGAAATATTTTTCCGATTATAACTAAAACAGGAGGCGGTACATGACAATATATTATAAAACATCTTGCAAAAGTTGAAATCATTTAGTTTTAGGTCTGGCCCTAGTCTTGGCAGAATATTTCTATTTTAAACGGATTTTGTCAGAGGCGGCGGGACTGTACCTAATATTTTCTTAATATACTAGAGGGCTCGGCCCCCTTTGCTCGCATCATCTTCAGTGGTGAACAAGGCTTGTATGAACGAATAGAAGTATTGGTCGACGTTCTCTGCACGTTGAATTTGATTTTGTAAAGACCATATATAAATGTTGTGCTTTTTACAACGGCACGTATTGCTAAAGATTAGCTAAAGGTTGCATTCTAAATCTAAATAAATTCCATAAAGACGAAAATCCTAAGAGCTAATGTACTCCAAGTTGCAAAGTATTCTCTCTCATTACTGTTTGTTTGGCTGCCTGATGGATAACAGTCTAAAAAATAATACGCTATATTTAGGTATTGTCCCAAGCCAGTTTTGGAATCTAATCAGTTAATTTTCATAATTTTAATTTAAACGATATGTCTCATAGATTTGTCGAATAATTTTGGAAAATTGAAGAACGCATTCAAATATGCAGTAGAAGTATATATTGAATCTATATGTTTCCAGTGTGTTTAGGATTCTTTTCAACCAATGTTCATAGTTTTATTTTTACACGAAAGATCTTTTCTTGCAAATTAAACCAACGCTTTTGTACAACTCGAGACGGCATTCAAATACCGTTTAATTTATACTCATATCGTCAGCGAGTTTGGGGAAACTTTGGTCCAGTTTTCATGATTTCAATTTCAAGCAAAATAATTTTTTAGAATGTAAGAATATATTTATCGCAGTCTTTCTTTATCCATGCTATGCCAATCATTGTAGATTAATTGAAGATTAAATTTTAAATAGTGACCATAAGGAAACGGGCATTGAAGGTTGTAGATATAAAGGGTCTAGGTCGTAATCCCGACAGCCGAAATCCCGACAAGCCAGAATCCCGACAGCCGAAATCCCGACATGCCAAAATCCCGACAGGGTCGAAATCCCGACAAGTCAAAATCACGACAAGGTCGAAAACCCGACAAGCCAAAATCACGACAAGGTCGAAATCCCGACAAGCCAAAATCCCGACAGCCGAAACCCACTCTTGCACAGACTAATACAACACTAAGGCGGTCATCGCAGTGACGTCACAAGGGTTAGAATTTACTAATCAGCACCCCCCCCCCACGCACATGCGCTGGACTCACGCTCCCTCTTGTCTCCATCCGCTTGCTACGACAATGGCCATATGCTATTTGAACGTATGCAGAATGTGTAAGTGTTTTTTTTTCTTTTTTAATAAAATGAATTTCCTAAATCTTATACCGACCTATTATGCATGATATTATGCATGTGATATTTGCTGTATGAAGATTAATCCTGTCATAACTTAAATTAAGCTTTGCCCATATATACGACCAAGGTAAAATTAATCCAGCTCAATATTATCCCAATTTAATTTACTACATCCCAGATTCCGATAAGTTACAATTAGGGTATATATTATTCATAATTAAGGCACTCTTTAGTCGGGAAGTATTCTCATTTTCAAAACTTGGTTTTGCTCTGAGGAGTGATGTGGATCTCTTTTAACTTGTGTACTATTGGGTATTAAAATGTATTTCGAGTAATTGCTGGCCATTTTATGTCATTAAATATTTGTGTTATTTATTGATAAATGTTTGAATGAGTTTAGTCCATGTTTTAAAATATTGAATCAAATCTACTTTAGGAAATGGTACAGAAATCTTGATTCTAGAAATTCAAAATTTGTTCACATACAATTAAATATGGATATCACGTAGTAGAAATCTTTTATTGTTAAGCGAGTTTTGGATCAAATTAAAAAGTTCTGTCAGAAAAAAGTCCTTGTTTAAGAGAATCCAGTGTTCCCTGATAACATTATCGGCTGCACCGCGTGACTTACAGCCAGTCAAACAATAGTCGTAGAGTGGTAATAAATTATCAGTTGATCACTTTGTCTCATTCTACTGTGATATTGCTGTTTATCATGTAAAAGTATCTATTCAAGAAGTTACAGATCGAAATGAAACATTTGTATAATTAAGGCTAAAAAATTAAATTATTAAAAATTAAAAATGTAATTAAATTTTGAATTTAATTTTTAAAAACTTAAATCAAGCAAATGTTTTTGTTTATGATCTATAATTATTTCTTGCATTGATATTTTTGAATCATAATAGACAATAGTTTTGTACCTGGAAGCAATAGTTTTCTTGCAATCATGCGCGCAAGCAACAGATATCAAAATTAATTTTTAATAAATACATGGATATTACACAATTTTTATAAATATTATTATCAGCTTCACCTTATTGAAAACATTATCATACATGCTACAGGTATTCACTTTTTAACCGTAAAAATTTTCTTCATTATCGATGTATAAGATAAGATACACAAAATAAAATGTGAAATATTGGAATTCATTCTGTTTATAGCATTTTCAAGAGTCCTGACGCCTTTTAATTTGAGTTGCCGTTCAAGAATATTTCTTATTCTGCATGCTCAAACTTTGTTTGCACATAGCAACACAATTTGCTTAACCCTTTATGACTCGTCGCAATCCATGAATTCTCATTTATAATGTTCACCCACTCGTGTAATGAAAAACACACCTGGGTGCTCTATCGCCAAAGATTGCAAACCCTCACTGGAGACTTTTATTTTCTCCCGCGTTCCTCATACTTGACGTTCATTATTTTATTTTTATTTTCCAAATATTTTGTTTTAGGACATTTTACACTTGGTTTCGACAGACTTTATTGTGAATATAGAGAACATGGTTTCGATTTTTTTTCAAACGGAATGCTGTGCGAGATTAGAGAAGTCAAAACGTTCGGAAATTTTTACCGAATAGAATTTAAACTGAATTGTACGGGTTAGCAGAAGAAAAAGAAACAAAAAAAAGTTCCGTTAGAATGGAGTTGAAATTCGTTATTTTAAAGATATTTGGAAGCAATTTGGAAACTTAATTACTTTAGAAAAATAAATGGAGATTTCAGTAAGTGCATTCCAAATATTATGTAACTTTCCTCCGAAGTATAGATAGTGGAAAACTCATCACCAGCAAGAAAAATTTGTTGAAAAATGATTTCTTTGAGGCGTAAATTTTTGAATTAGTTTAGAATAAATGTTAGCAAGTTACAAATGAACTATAGAAGAAAACATTATCTTACTAGTAAAATGGTAATTTTTGTGGCTAGACGAAAGTATGTGTTTAAAATTCCCAGTTGGGATATGAGCTGTTTGAACGTAACAATCGAAATAGTGTAAATATATTGTGCCCAAAGCATAACTTTTCCTACATATTAAAAAATAATTCTGTACGAAATCTACGCCTTAAATAAAAATTTGATTAGAGCTAGATACTGCTGAAACCTACGAACCTTATAGTTTGTGCGGAATAAAAAGGCATACCAAATTTCATTTTGTTCTCTTAATTTCTTCGAAATATAACGATAATTTCAATTTTGTATAAATAGAGAATATCTTATAACTATTGAACGTTAGCGTCCATTTATGTTTGTGTACTAGAACATGCGAGTCAGTCACTTGATAATAGTAATTATATTAAGTTTTTTTTTCTTTGGGAATCAAAGTTGTGCAATATGTTAATATATTGAAAAAGACGCATGCTATCTATATACAAATTATGTAGTTCACTTTTAAATAAACTTTTTCATATAAAATGCTATTTCATACGCATTGATTTATTTAGAAGTGGACAAAATTTACAGTAGTAAATTTTTAATTTTTTCAAATTTTAATATTATTTTTCATTTTTCTTTTAAGAAAAATTAAAAACCATCTCTCCAAATATTAATAGGTCTATGATATTTGTTTATTGGATAAGTGTAATAAATTTCATTCTATTTTACCAATTTGTTCAAATGATATATTCCTTTATGTTGAAAAGAATAAATTCTGCAACATTTAAAAAATGTCTTGTGATGACTTTTAAACAAAAGAGTTCGTTCAAGTCAGATTAAAATCATTAACATATTTGATAGTCCATAATAATTTTATTAACATTTTAATGATTTTTGCTATTTTATATCAAAAACACGAAATTTACCGAGAACGGCATAGTTAACGTCTTATAAATAATGGCATTTTTGTAAAATAAAATATTATATATTTATAATTTTCGTAGTATGTTAATAGGTAATTATGATCTTATAAAAACATTTCAACTTTAAAGGAGATTTTTCTCTGATTGTAGTTCATCTCATACTTCGTTTACCCAAATCATATGAAATCTCCATAATAAGTTTTAATTTGTTCGATAAGTAGTATCATGCCGAGAGTCTGACATACAGGCATTATTAAAAAATGTATGTTATTTCGAATTTAGTGAGGTCATTTTCGCATAATTCCATAATATTTCAGACACTTTATTGACATTATTGAAACGCTATATAAAAATAATGAATTAAAATACCTTTTTTTAAAATATTTATTATAATAATCATATTATGCTTTTTTTGGAGCATAGATCCTTTATATCCGGTTCTTCTGTAAACATTTTTGTGGAAGTTCTGAAAAACGGCTGTGCAAATTTTGTTTATTAATAATATAAACATCTTGATTTATCTGACTGTTTATTTACCTATCTCTGGGTAAGATTTGACGAAATTTTGGCAATCAAATTAACGGAATATCGCCATTTTGGCAAAATTTTTTAATGTTTCCAAATTGACAAAAATACCACGACCAAAGAGTGTATAAACTGCTGGGAAAACAATAGGAAAAGTACCACAAATTTTAATCTTGACCTCGAAATTTTGCAAGGTAGTGCGAATCATATTAAATGAGAATGCGAGAACAATTGGATGCAGAGTACAGTATAACAAAGCAAGAAAAGGAAAGAAGAAAGCAACATGAACAAAATGGACAGGAACAGAATTGGTTGGTATCACAACAGCAACTGGGTAAAAGACAAACAGCAGAGAACAGCAGAAGACAGGAGTTGCAACAAGGACAAAAAACCACAGTGTTTACAACAGAATTAAATAAGTCACAACAATGCTAAACACATCACAGACAGAACACAAAGAACAACAACAGACTAGCATACAAGAAGATCCCTAGACGCAGTTGGAAACAACGAAACAAGTTTGTCAAGGATTACCATGTCTCCAGCTGCTGCAAATCAATCTAAAAAACAGCAGAGCAGCCACAGCTCAGGCTGCTCAGTATATTCAATAAGAGAAAATAGAAGTTTCCTTACTACAAGACGCTTATGTGGTAGAAAGTAAGCTGTATGGGATCCCGATGACTTGGGGAGTTTTTCCATTAGAAAACGAGAGAGCCTGGCTAATGATTGCAGACACAAGCCTCATTTACACGAAGAAACTAAGCACGGTAGCAACATGAAGTATCACACTAACAACAGGTTTAGGAGATATGATGATCACAACGCTTTGCATGCCACCTTCCGTAGATATACCAACAACGTTGGAAGAGCTAGATACATTGGTGAGCAGCATCCAAGACATCCCGCATATTATTGGCGGATATTTCAATGCGAAGTCATCAGCTTGTAGCTACAGAGTAGAGGATGAAAAGGGTGAACAGTTTATTGAAGAAATAGTAACAGCAGTTTATTGAAAAAACATAGTAGAAAACAGTACACCTAATTCTGTCTTTACATGAACATTTTTACGCTATTTAAAAAAATGAATTCTCTTTTTACACGAGTTGTTTCGATTTAACACGATCGAACCCAATTCTAAGAAAAACAAGAAAGATCAATCATGCTTAAAGCATTGATTATGAAACACTTTCCAACTTCAATGCAATTTTATTTAAAAAAGTCGAAAATGCAATGCATTCCTCGGAAATATTTTAAAACTTATCACAATACTACATTAATTTATTATATTTGAAAACTTAAACCTTCATTGAAAAAAATGAACTTCATTCAAATGACGGCATTGAAATATAAATTGCCAGGTTTAAATATCTTTAAAATGCAATACAGTCCACGGTAATATTTTTAAAACTATCATAATACTACGATAATTTATTATATTTGAAAACTTCATCGGACACAGCTGAAATTAATTCAAATGACGTCATAACAAAAATAACACGCCTGGATCTCTCTATAAAAACAGGATTTCATTCATAAATTTCTCCCATTCATTTCATTCATCACAATACTATACTAATTTATTTTATTTAAACATTTTGTTTAAGACCATGGAGCTACAAGTAATTAAACTCGATGCTTAAAACTTCATCGAAAAAAATCGTCCTTATCTTTATGAAATCAATTAATATTTCATTCATATCAGCCATGCAGACTCCATGGACTAAATTATTTTGTTTTAAAGAAATAGAGCAATTCTAATACAATTCTTTCTACATATTTTGCTGTTTACATTTTACATAGGTGAAAAATAGGCTTAATAGTAGAAATAATCAAATTTGGATAATCATTTAAACTCTAATATATTGTCATTGCGTTGTTTCAGTATGTAGATGCACAGAATTGAAGCAAAAATAAAGTAGTTTTAGGACGGATACAACACTCAATATGAATTAAAAAGAACTTAAAAAAATCGCGATTTTGAAACAAGATGGATGCCATATATCATTTTGAAGTGGGTCATGTGATCGTTTCATATCATGGTCACGTGATCGTTTCATATAAGAGGTGTAATTATTATTTTAATTTTTATTTAAAGAACTACTGAATATATTTCGCTGAATTTTTTTTATATATTTTATGGAACAATTTAAATATTACGTAAAATTTTCGAAGCAATTTGTGAATTTTAAATTTGCTTAAAAAATGTTTGAAAAATTAGGACCCATAGGGCTCAATGTATTTCATTTTTTCAACCCGGGTTCAATCAGAAACTAATTGGGTGATATTATTCATTTATATTCCCATTGGTCCTACAAACCGTCTGAACAACATACTAAAATTTCATTTCGATTAAGTCATTTTTACGGCAGTTATCGTGCTAACGGACAGACAGACAGACAGACAGACAGACAGACAGACAGAATGAACAAAGTCATAAACACTTTTCAACTTTGTTGTAAAGTGTTAACAAAAAGGAAATCAAATATATTAAAATTCAAATTTTAAATCGTCTTGCAATAGGACAAGATACAACTTCTGTAGGCCTAATTATTGTGTTCCTGAATTGGTTGCAGTTTTTTTTTCCTTTTTAATGAACATTTACTTTACATATAATATATTTTTATTACATGTGCAATCTTTGTAAAATAAAATGTACAGCAAGTAAAAATGATAAGATTCTAACAAGAATTTTCAGATGGTTTATTGTATTATTTTTGCTGATATTTTAGTTTGGGAACGAATCTTCTAATTTCCCATAGGTACATTATATTTTTTACACGATTTTTTTACACACGGATTTTTCGGAAACGCATCTATCGTGTAAAAACAGAATTGGGTGCCATTTCCAGTAGATAGATAGAGTGCCACGTTTCGAAACTTTTCCCATTTGGGATATGAGTTCATTCCATGTTGCAATCGAAATTAGAGGACAATTTATTTTCAATACATGGCTATAGCTACAAGTCAAAAATTGCCATTTTTTGAGAATATAGTAGTATAAATAGCACTTTTATTAACATTGGCACGAAAGTGTTCTCAATTCGAGTTCAGCAAACGTCAGTGAGTAGAAAATGAAGTCTATCGACAAGCGAAGTGAGTTACGGGGTTGGCGAGCATAGCGAGCTGACGACGGACTCCTTAGTTTGCAAAGAACTAAAATATTATTTTAATTTTTATAACGTATATGAATAATTTTTGTAACATATATAAATAATATTCATAACATTTTTATGCTTAGTTAAGGTTTTTTTAATATTTTGGAGAATTTTAAAATACATGTGGCTTAAATATTTTTTATGAAGAGACTACCGCTGTCATAAATTTACATTGTACTTGCAGTTGTGATAACCGTCTACTAAGTGTTGTCCGGTTTTAACTGAAAGTTAAATGCTTTATTAGATATTCAATACTTTTTTCAGCCTAACACAATGAAGAGTCATTTTTAGTCAACTTTAAATTGCGTTATAAATATTACTTGTGTACTATATTGTTGTTGTTGCTGTTGTTACCCAGACCGTCCGACCTACCAGAAAGGTGTAAGGTAACTGTTTGGACGGCCGGGAAGTGCCACCCAATTTAGACCTGAACCCAGTGGGGGAGGCATCCACAGGGACCGTACCCTCCTTCCCCTACCACCAACCTCTCGGAAGGACTTACGGACCCACATGATTAACGTGATCGTACTCCGCGTGAACACGGCGGCAGTTTTGGCAGTGGCTGGAATCGAACCCGGGCCCACCGAGTGCAACTCCAGCGCGCTAACCAATGGGCTACCGCGCGCTTTGTGTACTATATTGTGAAAGGCCCAGACCACACAGCCAACCCAGGGGTTAATGGCAGTTAAATGCACTATATTGTGTAAAATGTACTATATTGTGTAAATACTCTCAAGAGAGATTAAATTCACAATTAATACTTAACGCACTACTAAGTACATATTATCAGTTAGTACATTAATTACGGATTATTCTGCTGAAATACTGTATGTGTGATACAGGGTCGTTTTTAACCAATTTCCAACATAATTAGTTGTAAAGTATTTATGACTTCGTCCATTCTGTCTATGTGTATTCAGTCCGTTCGCAAGATTAATGCCGTAAAAATAACTTCATCAAAATGAAATTTCAGTTTGCTGTTGAGACGGTCTGTGGTACATATGGGAACGTAAAAGAATAATATCACCCAATTAGTTTAGGATTTATTCCGGGTGGAAAAATTGAAATGCATTGAACCCTATGGGACCTAATTTTTCAATCATTTTTAAAGGAGTTAAAGTTCAAAAATTGCTTTAAAAATTTTAGGAAATATTCAATTATCACGCAAAATGTGTAAAGAATGTAAGTAAGTTTTTAAATAAAAATTCAAATAATAATTACATCCATATTATATCGGGGGCGGTAGCCCAGGGGTTAGCGCTTGGGAATTGCACTCTGTAAGCCCCGGTTCGATTCCCTCCGCTGCCAAAATTGCTGCCGTGTTCAAGCGGATGACGATCACGTTCAACATGTGGGACAGTAAGTCCTTTCGAGAGGTTGGTGACAGGGGAAGGAGGGCACGATCCCTGTGGATGCCTCCCTCACTGGGTTCCGGTATAAATTGGGTGACTCTTCCCGGCCGTCCAAACAGTTACCTTACACCTTTCTGGTAGGTCGGACGGTCTGGGTCTCAACAACAACCCATATTATATAAAGATATCACGTGACTCAGTGCAAAACAAAATATGGCATCCTTTTTATTTTGCTTAGTGAAAATTGTGATTTTAAGGAATGCTTATATTTATATTTAATGTTGCATTCATCCTAAAACGTCTTTGTGTTTGCATATTATCTATGTATCTAAATTATGTGCTTACGCAATTACAATATTTTTTATTTTAAATGATCACTAAACTTTGATTATTTCAACAACGAAGCCTAATGTTAACGTATACAGTAAGATAAGTTGTATAACAATTGCTGATTTTTTACGCAAAAGTATTTAGCCATGTAGTCTGGAATATAAGTTATATAAATGGAATTTCTATTGATTTTACATAGAGAAGCAAATGTTTTTAAGGCATTTCTTTTTTTGATCAAGTTTGAGATTCCAAGTAAAATAATTATTGTAGTACTGTGATAATTTAAAAAATATCACCGCTAAATGTATCGCATTTCAGAGATGTTTAAATACAATTGCATTTTCAGCTGGAAAGTTCAAGACATATTTGAAATACAGTGGTTTTTTCCATAATCTGTTCATCCTGAAAATCTATTGACCACTGACATTTATATATTTAAATAAATATATCAAATATCATTCGATACATCCCATTTGTTTGATAGGTATTATATCTATAGTCTGACTCAAATACATCAATGGAAGAAATGATGATTTGTACGCAAAGTACATATTGTTATTATTAGTTCCATCAGTTAAATGCATTATAAATAAATCAAATAAAAATAGATCAAAATAAAATAAATGTTACTAAAATTTTAGTTATGATATTTTCCATAATAATCGTAGTGGTATCCCAAAATCGTATTATAAAATGTTTACTAGGGAGCTATCGGTCCCTGCTTATCAGTCCCCACCAAACGTCTTCGATCAGCCCCGCTACAATCATGCCGACTTTGATCATGGGGCTGCGCCACATGATTGTAGTAGGCAGCCACTGCTTCAAAAGATTTTGATGGGAGAGTACATCCTCCAGCAATGTTCAGCAAAACAGGTTGTTCTGTCTTATAACCTAATAAAGAGTTGAAATGGGTTTGCAAATATTTCAGCAGGAGCAGGTGAAAATCTTGTTCCCACAAGTACATCACCTGTGCCTTTGTCCACAGAGGAAAGGACTAATCCCTCTATCATGTGTTTTGTCCATCTATTGAAGCTTAGAATGTTCTATTTATGCGCATCAGCGTAGACAGGATTTTATTTGTTCCTAATTAGTTAGGGAAGGCTGAAAACAGGAATTTTACTTGTATCGAAATTAACATAATATATAACATATAATCGGAGTACAATAAATTAATAATGGGCATTACTTGTATATTATGCAATTTCTTTTTCTCTACAAATAACTTATTCTAAAGTACACCCAGAGCTTGATTTCTGTAAAAATGTATTTGCATAAATGCAATAACGTCCCAATATAGAGTTAAAAAATTAAAAGTTTTAATATTTTTTCCATATTTTGTATCATAACCCACTTTTAAGTTTGATTATAATCAAATACTTCAAATTGCGAATCACCATTAGCATTACAGTAATAATTTACTATATACCATAATATTTACACGAGTTAAACAATTAGTCATCTACATACTATCTGTTAATTCGGGTTTACTTCAGTTTTTAAGTTATAGTAAACAGGTGTCACCTATAATTATGTATAATTCTACATTTTGTTTTCACAGAGAAAGAAAATTTCTCCACCCCTTATTTCTCGTCGTTATCTATACATTCTGATTTATCATGTTTATCCCCTCGTGTAATGAAAAACAAATGCGAGTGCTCTATTGCCAACGATTTCAAACCTCACTTTGATACTCTGTGTGCGAGGATTTGCATTTATTTTCTCACTTCTCTCGTACTCGACTTTCCTCATTTTATTTTCATTATCCAGGCTCTATGACATTTTACATTTAGTTTAGCCCTATTTCATTGGGAATTTAGAGAACCCAATTTCGAATTTTAAGTGAGATGACATTGGAAGTGCATGGCGCAATAATGCGAAACGTTTGAAAAGTTTCGACGACTGGAATTGAAATTCACTTGTTTTGGCTAGCCGAAGAAAGTGAAACAAAACAGAATATGGAGTGCAATTCACCATTTTAATGAAATTTTCAGGAGATTTAAAAAAATTTCACTGAAGCAAATTACCTGAACAGAGATCTCGTTGGATGTTGGGATATTTACCCCGAAAATGGAATTGTGGAAAATATACGTGCGTAACGTCGGTTGATGAGAACAATTGATGGGTATTTTCGACATAGAAAACTTGAAAATCGGATGACACCTCTCCTATGTTTTGATATACTCTGTACATGTAAAATTCAGATCTAAATACCACATGAAGAAAAATTACGCTACCAATTTCATACCTCATGTGCAACATTAGCTTCTTATAATCATATTAAAATAAAGTATTTTTAACTAGTGCATCTTGAACGAACTTTATATTAAATCGTGGTATGCATTTATAATATGTTCGTATTCATAAATACTCGAAAGTTTCTACTTCGAATAATTTGCTTATTTATATACCACCTATAATAATGGTAAACGGTCTGAACAGTAAATTTTTCAAGTTTTGAGGAAATCCACTGTATTTTTTATGAAAATAATCCCCCCTGGTAAATTGTAAATTGATAAAATGTCATACATAATTAGTGTATTTGGCCACTCTCACATTTGGCAATTCCTATGTTTCTCGGGACCTTTAAATAACATTCATTTGCGATAAATATGTAATCGGTTGACGAGTTGTTGTTGTTGAAACCCAGACCGTCCGACCTACCAGAAAGGTGTAAGGTAACTGAATCGGTTGACGAGTGTAAAATGTTAATTACATAATTTCATTCTAAATACATTATGTTACAAATATATATATGCATCCATTAGAAATTTAACTAAATCGGCAAAACCCGGCATGTGTGTATCATTTGATGAGACATGTAAATGATAAGAAATGATAAGGGATTAACCATTTTGGTATTAACTATCGCCCCATAAAGCATGGCAATACAAAAATGAAAAGTTAAATACATGTACGTAATGTGTATACATTTCGATAATATTTTAACAGTATATTTTATATAAGAAACGATTTGCTTTAGATGCTTCTGTTCCTAATTCTTTAAATTTTCTACTCCAGAAAACTTTACCTCATAAGGGGGTAGCAAATTTTATTTTGTAATCCATTTCTTAAATCTTTTGGACTCCAGAAAACTATACCTTATAAGGGGATAGCAAATTTTATTTTGTAGAACAAACATCCTCTACGGACAACTTCAAGGAGCTGTTAAAAAACGCATTACTTGCCGTCTAAAATATGTTGCATAGGACTGCTTAGGAGTTATGCAATACCAATTTGGCACAATTGTGCACTACTTGTTACTTTTACGATCAGAGACCTCTACTCTAACTGGACGGCGAATTGGAGATACATTCTTGATGAAATTGAACCCCACACTCATGCAATTCGAAGGGTAAGGATCATGTGCGCTGTGTGCACTGTGGGATGGTCATGCTTCTGGACCTTGACGGAACAATGACAAAACCAATAAGGACTACGTATGGCGGCTTTCAATTTCAGCGAAAAATTCCAGATATGCTCAGTCTAGTTAGATAAGAGGTCGGTGGGTATGACACATCTTCTAGAATCGTGGATATAATCTCAGGATACAGAAATGTATCCAAATCTATGGATAAGTAATACTTCTATTTAAAAGCACTAATAGACGCAAACAAGAACAATGCGCAGCGAATAAGTCGACAGATACCTTACAAGATCACAGAACTGTCAGATACTGTGAAACAGCAGTTAAATGTTAAAATACGAATACTATTATCAATACACTGACGTATCACACAATTTAATTTAGCCCGTAACATGTCAATTGCTTTTCATTTGAGCGATGATAAATTTTAAATACTCTACGTAGAAATTTCCAGGGGGCACTTGTATCTCCAAGAATATTTGTTATTTCGAGAAAATTGTAGTACAATCCTAAAGTTGACGATAAATTGACAAATCTAGCAGTTCTGCCCCAAAAATTCAAACTATTTCAACCATGAACGCACGCAACAGGAATATAAGTACTTAATAATACTACAGTACTCAATAGTACTTAATAATACTTAATAATACTACATATTCTTAATAGTACTTTGCGTATAGGTGGCTACCCAGACTCTCACACCACGTGTGATGGCCATGTGCCGGTACATAGTCGATGCTGGATTGGAACGCTGGATCCTCCACACACATGTGCATTGGTCATTAGCTCTGAGGGAGAAGCGGGATTCGTAGCTAAAGGAAACATGCCTCTATTTGGATACTGTCTATGCTGACTGAGCTCGGCACAATTCCAGACGGTCCTGCCTATTTTAGAGGGGTTATTCGTAGGTACATTAATATACGTCGACACCTTATTCAACCTTCTGCCAGTCGTCTACGAATAGTATATAGTGATACAGGATTCATGGAAATGGTAAATACCTTATAACGGCTGATAGCAACGCCATTGGTGTGGACTTGATCCCTCTTTTGACTGCACGATTCTCTAGAGCAGTCGTCTGTCTGAGACGGCCTGAGCATCTGCGATGGTTATATGTGGCTTTTCTTATCCACTATTGTCGACTGAGAGTAACTATCTTATCGCTCCCTCCACGATGGCAACTGATACATATGTTGGACCAACTGGTTTCCCTTATATCTATTATGTTTTGACCTCTCTCTAAATCCGACAATTATTCGTAGCGATGTCAAGTACGTTTGGAAAGCATATTTGTACAAAACTTACAGTATCAAAACATATAGTCCATCGTGAGAAACAACAGCGGTCGTTTTAAATGATACACGATATGTCGTTCTCATACGTGTTGTATGAGCTGTATAACATCATTGGCGCTGACAGTTCGATCATTTGCATAACTCTTAAAATTACATTTGAATGCCAAGTGTTGAGGCTGTATCTCAATTTTTGTGGATGCTTTCATCTCGTCTTGTCCGGCTTCCATCGCTTCTCGTGCGGCTTTAATCAATGCCATTATCTCTTCAAATGTTCCTCATTCGTTTTCTAGGTACTACCATATACACTTGCCAAGTTTTCAGAAACCCCACTCCTGATACCAATGTGTTAGGATCGTATCTTTTAGAATCGTGAGTTTATACGTCTGCGTGGGCAATCCTTTTTCTGGAAACCCTTATTCTCACGTCATTTTCAAGCCATGAACTGTGTTTTCATCGCCTGGCTTTCGACACAGACGAAAGATAAAGCGCCAAAGAGGGAATGCTGCGCATTCGCAACAATGTACATGCAAAAGGAAAGCATTATAGTGGGTCGAAATTTCAACTTACGGATTCGATGGATTTATATTGTTTGAAAACTCCTAAATGCAAATCAACTATTGTTTCAAATATGTATGTGTATAGCCAGCTATCTCTCTGCGAGTCTGTAGTTTGGATAACTCATGAGCAAAGTAAGCTATTCTAATGAAATTTGATACGATTTTACCAACAGCAAACGAACAAAGTGTATGCATCCAATAGAGTTCATTCAGTTTATTAAAATTAAAAATATTAATAATTTTAAATTGGAAGAAAAACTATAAAAAAATTATATTGCATTTTTTAAGACAAACCTATTTTATAAGCAAGATCTTAATTAAAGAAATGATATTAATTATAGAGCACTAATGTGTGCCGGTCGTGAAAATAACGGAAAAATCAAAATGAAATAGGCCTCATCAGAATAATAACTTAGTTTAAGTACCTTAAACTAAAAATAAAAAAAAACATCCTTTTGTTTTAATACATTAACGAAATATTCGAAATTTCACAGAACTAAACAAATTTCACAAGCCTATTTTTTATATTTCTCTGTCGATAGTTTAGATTTAAGAATGTTCCGAGAAATGACTTATTTTCCACAATATTACTTTTTTTGCATAGCTATAGTTATATTATATAACACAATCACAGTAATGTCATGAATTATTACTATTATCGTCATTAAAACTTTGAGTATTGTGATGCTATTAATAACGTGGCAGGAGAATGCATTTCCAAGTGATCTGCTTCGTTATCCAGGATTAGCCTATGGTTTTAGGATGAAATAAAATAATTTGATAAAAAGATGGATTTATATTATCTTCAATATACCTGCAATGAGGGTTTAAGTGAAATTACTTAGTAATTATTTTCTAGTACTATATATCATTTTAAACAATCTGCTATTAATAAAACAATATATATCTAAATATATTATATATAAAATACATATCCTTAGCATATAATGCAACTTTACATGAAATACATTTACAGTGTGACAATTTAATTTTAAAATCTATGTTCATAAATTATGTTGATACAAAAAATTGAATAAAAATTCTAGCATACTATGGCATTTACTCATGTGTAAAATTTTAAGCATAGTTGCTGTTTATGTGAAAATTTCAGGAAATCAACATCGGAATGGAAGGAAACTCGGTATGCGAGTGTAATAGGATTATAGAAGAAGAAGACCACGCAAAATAAGTATAATAACGACTTTATCCAAAGAAAAGGGTTGAGAGAAATAGGGTCCCAATACGAGTGTTATCCTCAGTGAAACGGAATGATTAAATAATGTAATGCTGCAGCTTAATATGGTGTGTGAGAACTTCGGATAGCTACGCATGCTGCACAACGATTTCCCAAACTTTTGATGAGTTGTGTGCTCAACAAGTTCCAAGCCTCACGGAGAATAGTTGTCAATCCCGGGACGAAGCTTAGTGGGTAGCGGAGGGCTGCAAGATATCTCCCGAGCATATCCCACACATGCTCTATTGGATTCAGACCAGGAGGGTTGGCAGGCCACCTACACGTGCTGTATATCTTCAGTTTGAAGGAAGTTGTCGAACCAGACATCACAGTAAGGAGTCGCGTTGTCATCCATGAATATGAAATGGAGACCAACAGCCCCTTGAAACAATCGAACGGTAGGCTCAAGGACTTCCTCAGTATCTCTGACCGGTAACCAATCCCGTGTCAAATATATGGAGGTCTGTGCGGCCATCCATCATGATGCCTGCCAAGACCATGACTCGCCCAAACGGAAAACTATGTATTTTAGTGAGGTTTCCCGGGTGAAAACGCGTCCTACGTTCTCTCTAGATCGTGGTACGACGATAATCAGTTTTCAGGCTAAACCTGGACTCTTCACTGAACATGACATTACCTCAATATTGTCCACTCCACTACCGATGATCCAAACTCCACTGTAAACGCTCTCGTTTCTGTGCAGATGTCCGGGAGATGCAAACTGCTGGTCGTCTGCCATAGAGACCAACGTGTCTGAGTCTCCTGTAAACCGTTTATCTCGAAACAACGATTCTTGTGGCGGCTGTCAGGGCTGAACCCAGTTGTCTGGCTGAACGGGTCCTCTGACGTCTGGCAGTTATCACCAAATATCGGTCTTACCGAGCGGTTGTTACCCTTTTCCGACCTGGTACTGATCGTCAGGTAACATCTACAGTGGTTTGGATCTTTTGTCACCTTCTGGAGTTCACACACTGAGACACATTCAGAATTCGAGAAGCTTCAGTTTGGGATCGACCGTATTCCAGCATTCTAATAATCCGTCCCTTCAGAAACATGTCCAGTTAGCATCCTTGTGACGTCTTTTGTTCTTTTTGTTTGTTAACAACGCTCCATACCACAGCAATTTCGAAATTCTGCCTCAACTGACCACGCCGCTCGAGGTCGTTTTATACTCGTTCCGACGTACGCCGGTGCATTGCTGATGTCGACCTCGACTGAATTGTTTTGCAATGCGCAATGATTTACCTTCGTTCCACGATTCTCCACAACTGGTTATGAACCATTGTATCCATATTAACTCCGAATTTTTCGCATTTTACGAATTATGCTTAACTTTTGGACATGAGTGTATATTATTATCTTATTTAACCAATTTCTGTTATAAGTAAAAATAAAAACATTGAAGATGCTTAATCGCCAATGATGGCAAACCTCACACTAATATTTTACATGCGATGGCTTATAATATTTTCTTTCAAATTCTGTCATATCCAACGTTCTCATTTTAATCTCATTATTTCAGTATTTTGTTTTAGACATTTTCCACTTGAAATCTCGAGATTTATTATGAATTTAGAGATTACGGTTTGCAGATTTTGAGTGGGATGTTGTATAGAAGACAGAATAGAAGTTTAGATAATCCGAAACATTCGAAATTTTTCAGAAAATTGAATTTGAAATGAACTGAAGGGATTAGGTGCATCAAGTGAAATACAACTGAAGGAGTAAGTATCAAAATGAAGGAAATACGTATATTATTTAATGCTATTTTGGAAGGATATGATAAACCTAATTATTGCTAGTACATTTCAGACTATAATATTCTCTGAAAAATAGTTTTAATGGTATGAAATACAGAAAGGGAGAAATTAATTACATCACTAGAAGGTGTAACTTTTAGTGAGCAAAATTTTCATTCTCGCTAAAAAATGTATCCAATTGATTTGTTTGAGCAAAATGTATTTATGCATCATCATTAAAACATGTGGTGTATACAGCACTATATATTGGATTTTAATCACATTTCTAACGTTAAGTTACTTAAAATAGAAAATTGAAAAAGAACATTAGATTTCAATTCAAATAATTATATTTTCACAAATTCAACATACATAATACACATTTGATACATTTTCAGTTATATTTGGAGAATTTTACAGACGGAAAATTAGATATGGTACGAAAAATATAATCGTATTCAATGTGTCATCGAAATGTTGAAACAGCAATATACCTAGAACAAACTTGTTTTATCTGACTTTGTGCGTAAACCTAGCGTTTCTAACTAAACAAGTAACTAACATTTCACTAAAATACATTGAGAATAGAACAAGTGAATGGAATATTATATATTTTAGTTTTAAAAACTAAAATCCATAAGGTTTTACAATGCTATGACATAAATATTCTCTAGATATTCTACATGTTCATTCTACATGTGGGCAACTCCCGGTTGCCATGGCGTCTAAAAATCTGGTTCTGATGACCAGAATTAGGTATTACACCACAAATATTTTCAACATTATAGTTAGATGAAAATTTCATATTCTCAGAGCAAGAGCTCCTATTGGATCAAAGCTTGCACTTCCCAGCAGGATAAGTGGAAGCTTACCTTAGTGTTTCCTCGTGATGGCTCGGCTGCCAGATTGCGGGTTCGAATCCCGTCTGCGGGCATGGGTGTTGTGATGTCTTATTGGGACAGAAGTCAGACTTCTACCTTCGGGTGCCCCGGGTCTTTGACTAAACAGAAGCAGTGCACACATTCTTCCTTAATAAATATGTTAGGGACACGACACCAACGAATCAACCAACTTCCGATCATAATTAAAATGCCCGTTGTGCATCAGAAAAAAAATGAAACGTTTATTGCTATGTTACGCTGTTAATGGTACGTTTTCGCTCGTATTAAATTTTTACTATTTACATTTCTTGATTGGTCTCGAAACTTTGCAAATTCAAATAATGTCGAAATAAAATTTCCTTTATTATATTTGTTATCAAAAATGAAAAAAAATCAAAATATGCTGATGTGATAAAAGCGTATTATCAAAATCAATCGTTCGCTAATTAAAGAATAAAAGAAAATTATTTGAACCTTCTCGTTTTCCGGATTTATTGAATGCAGATAATTTTCTCTTAAATAAAGTTGAATATGCAAATAAACCGACCACGACTGATATTACTTCTTTTATAACTACTTATATAATAGGTTATTAAATTCACCACATTGCAACTTTTATGAATCACTCTGTGTAGTAATAGGTTCTCGATTATGTCCCTGTCCTTTGTGCCGAAACTACAATTAACAAAATTTGGCACTTTTTGCGTGCTCTTCAATTTTGTGTATACACGTTAAAAATACAGCTGAAATCATTATTTCATTATGTTTCTGTTGTCTTCCATTATGTTTCTATTGTCCTTCATTATATTTACTCGCTTTTCAAATGAAAAATATTCATGGTTGCTTTCTCCATCGCCAAAGATGGAAAAAACCCTCTTTGAAACTATACGTGTGGGCTTTAATATTTTTTCTCCATTCACAAATACCATAATTTTCTCAATTTATTTTTATTATCTGAGTATTTTGCTGTAACTCATTTTCAATCCGTAATTGCTTGGCTTCATTGTGAATATAGAGAACAGAGTTTCGAATTTTCATTAGTGATAGCGCAAGGTTGTACCGGAATTTGAAATGTTCAAAATTTTTTCAATGACTACAATTTTAAGTAAACTAGATTACGAGATTAGCTGAAGCAAGAAAGCACAACAAATTGCTATTCATGGGGAAACAAAAACCTTAATTTCTACACTGTTTTGCTGAGATTTGAGAGAAACTTAATTGCCTTAGAGAGATAATGAAAAGTAAATAAGTACGTATTGGGGAATATATAAATATTTTCAGAAGAATTCATTTTATTTAAAGTGTGTTAAATTTAGACATAAATTAGATAATTGTTAAAGGTAAGGGTATCCAAGTGGTAGCTGCATTTAACTATTTAATTTAGGTATTTTGTAATCTATGAGGCCGTTCAAAATAATGAATTCCCACTCCAACTTACATAATAGAAAAATATACATATATACATGTGTTTGCTTGTATGTGTCTGTCTGTGTAAGTCGCGCGTAGCGGATACATTATATTATAGACTGCTGCGAAATTTAAAAGAAGCCTAACTAAACTTCAAGATTATATACAGCCAGTCAAAAATCAGAACACTGAGTGTTATTCCCAGCTCCTCGAGTCGTACAATAAAATCAAAAGTATCATTAGACTCGTAATAACGGGTACTAAAAATAAATGTACAACTGATTTGCATAATATGTCGTCTTCATATTAAAATGTCAACTCACTTGAATTTTTTCAAAAGGCAACACCACCTTTTGATAACAGATTATGATTCTACAGGTCAAAGCAACTCTAATTTATATAAAATATATATATTTTACTTAAGCCGTTGGAGGTTATGACTGTTTGAAATTTCGAGCTCCTAATATTAAAATTATGTTGCTGTTCAAACAAATTTACAATATTAATTAGTAATTATGGAAATTATACTTGAAAAATATGTGAATTGAAAGTGGATAAATTTTGATTGCAATTAATTCTACACTGTCTGAATATTTTGTGTGCAAAATGTTAGTAAACATCCTTTTCACCACATATTGACATACATACCTGTATTCAAAAGAACATCATTTTAAAGATCTCTGAGAATATTTGTCAATTATTGATGGGTAATAAGTAGTATACAGAAGAAGAATTTCAAAATTGAATTGCAATAGAAATTGTGGACTCTTCGAGATTTGAACAATGTGTGACAAGTCAGACATTGTAATCGTAGTTATGTTAGGAAAAAATCAACAATTTAAAATAAAATGACACAGCTGAAACTCGATATAATATTTGCTTGTATTTTTAGTATATAAGTTGCCTGTTTAGAACCTGGGTGATACTGTTCTGGTGTGTTACAGGTATTGAGGAAAAAAATATATATGTATTATAAACTTTTGCAAGAATTCTCCGTAATTAAAAAAAAATTACAATTTACCACATAGTTAGCATCAATTTTTACAACCTTGAGCTTGATATATAACGAGGGTTCAGGGCTAGATAATAAAATATCATCAATGGGATGTTTCATCAGCAACTTAAAAAAACATAAAACCCAGTGATCAATATATGGTTTCTGAAATTGAATTATGCTTGCATGATTGTTGTTACAAACATGAATATTTTTGCAAGCATGATTGTTGTTGCAAACATGCGTGTTTCTGCATACATGATTGCTGTTGCAAACATGAGTATTTTTTGCAAACATGAGTATTTTTGCAAACATGTGTATTTTTGCAAACATGCGTGTTGTTACACACATGAGTGATTTTGCAAACATTACCAATTGTTGTTGCAAACATTCATTGTTGTTGCAAACAATTCCCAGCAGTGGACGTTACGGTTACTAATATACATGGTTTTAGTGCAATAGGTACCTTATAAAAGTCAGGTCTCAGCCAGGATTCGAATCTTGGATCCTTACTAATCAGAACCATGTTTTATATCTTGAGCTTTTAATAATATCATCTTAATTTCTACAGTTGAAATGCACAATATAATCCCTTTATTTAGATTTCACATGAAAATTAAATATCAGATTTGTCTTATATCCATCTTTTCCTTTTTTATACACCTTTTATTCGGCGTAAATTTTAAATTTAAAATCAATGCCAAAAATTCGCTGGATCCTTGAAAAATTTATATTTGGTGTTTTTGTGAAATATGATGATATGCTGCATTTAACGTACCTGGTTTAATTGCTTGTGTGCTATATTAAATAAGTTATATCCCAGTCGACATTCAAACTGTGCATCATCATTTGACCAGTTGGCAATCTGTATATTCAGCTGCTGAGACGATAGACTTATTTTAAAAGTGAAATGGGCATTATACTGCTAAATATAACATACATATACTCTTATTATTTTTTATATTATCAAAACCTAATTATTTCATAACTAATTTCTCCCGATTCCAGAAAAAATTAGAAATTTTAAATCATTTCTTATAACCTCAAAGTCAGATAAGTCTAGGTGATAATCCCTCACGCTTGCATTATAGAAAACCATTATGCAATATCGCCAAAAATGAAAAGAAAACGTTTCCCATTTTCCTAACGAACGTTTATCTTTAACCACTTACTTCTCTATACTTTCTGCATTTTATTTTCATTATATGAGACTTTTTCTGAAACACATTTTCTCTTGGTTTCGCCTAGTTTTATCACGGATCTTATTCCCAGATTTGAAATTTTCAAGTTTGATGACTTTCGGAAAGTAAGACGCGAATATTCAGCGTTCGAAAAATTTCAGTGAGAAGAGTTTAAATAGAACTTGAGGGATTATCAGACGCAGACGAACGGAAACATAAACTGCAATATCCGAAGACTGAGTAAAATTCGTAATTTTGAATCTATTTGGCGAGGATTTGCGAAATTTAATTGCTTCCGAAGAATAAAGAGAAATTGGTAAATATATTTCAGAGATTATATAAATCCCTTTTGAAAATTGATTTTATTTCAGATAAAGTATAAGGAATAGATAGTGTGATATCGTATTTGGAATAAAAGTTTAAATTGAGGCTTTCAACGAGAGAAATGCATTCTGTTCAGAAATTTTAAAATCAATAAAACGGTATCCAACTGTTTATTTTAAAAGTTTTTCTAACGCTTTAATTTACATTGTTATAACATTGTTTTGTTGTAAAATGTTGTGAATCTTGATTACTATTTTGAAAGATCCACTCTTTAATCCTTTACGATATTACTGCCAAATGCATACTAAAACCATATTACATAATTTAATCCAACAGCAAAAATTATATGAAAAGTGTTTAAATAATTATATTATATTGATATCATTTATGTTTTATACTCAATTGAATAATTAAATATATCTAAAATTTGAGAATGGAAATTCTTAAACAAAGAAAACTAACACGTTTTGTTCTTGTTAGAATAACAATTGTTAAGTGCCCTCTGTATTGGAAATGTAAATAAGAATTAGAACATTTTAATAATTACTAGCCGAATACCCGTTGAAAATCAACGATCAACGTTCTCTCAAAGAGCAACCCCTGAATATTGTAATTTTTTAATAATTCAAGTTTCACATTTATTCGGCAAATCAAATATTTTAGTGTGCAGAACCCCCTAAGGAAGAAAATATTGGAAAACTTAAATTGCACACTTTTTCCTTTCGAACTATCTACCAGTACACCAAATTAAATTCCCTATCTCATCCCGAAGCATACTATTTTATCATCTGCCCTTTTGAACATTTTTCCTGTGAAGCACCCCATAAATGATCATTTTTGAAAAACTCTGTTCGTCTTGGGTTTTTTATCAGATGATTGGCCCATATACCAAATATCAAGCCTCTATCACATTTAAAGGGAAACGTATTGTTGTATTAAAAATAACGCATAATAAAAATAACGTAACTTGTTGTATTAAAAATAAAAAGTTTCTGATTGACCAAATTTGTCTAATGGGGTCGTTGAAAACCCAGGCCGTTCGACTCATCCAAAGGATTTAAGCAGCTATTTGAACGGCCGGGATCTAATGGGGTCGTATAAAAATTAAAAAAGTAACGTTTTGAAAATTAATATGGGAGGACTATTTCATATAAAAATTTAAAAAGTACGTTTTGAAAATTAATGGGAGGACTATTTCATTAACATAGTCTTATTTCCTACCTTACTTTCAATATTTATGCAATTTACATTGCCCATTTATCTCCAACAAGTAATGAATTAAAGCGCGTTTCAATCTTTTTGGGACACCCTGTATAAGAAATGTTCTTCTTTCCGTTTGTCTGTAACACTCGGTGATGTATTTGGAAAATTTGGCAAATAATCTAGCAAAGTATCGCCAACATGGCGATATTTCGCCCCAGATTGATGAGAATTTCGTCAAATATGCAAAACTGGACGCTAAATTAATGAAAAAGGACGACTAATTGATTAATTAATTATTGGAATATTTTAATATATGGGCTACATTGCTTATTGAAGATGCTATCAATATTGATGATTGTATATTTAGAGTTGTGAAATATAAGTTATTTTGATACGAAATTGTATTACATGTTTTTATCCAGAAAGTCGTAAAATGTCCATACAATTCAACGTCAAGAAACAGTACCATGGATCTTATGTATAATTTTTTTACTGTAAATGGAGTAAATCCATTGCATTATGTAAGTAAATCCATTGCATAAAGTAGTGTGTTATCCTCATTAGATTTTCTTTTATATTTGTAAAATTGTATCTTTAAAATTTATTATTTAAGTACTACTTAAACTTATCCTTATATTTTCACTCGTATCAAACTTTCATGTGCAAAGTCTATCTTAAAAAAATTTTCTTTTCAAAAAGTTTATTTATATCTAATAAAGGCAATGGATACATATAGAAGGATGTTTAACTTTTTATACACAGATGCATGAGTTTTCAACAGAAGTCGATATAAATATTTTATTTGAATTCTTGAAGGTTATCATAACCTGTTTATATCCTGAAAACCAATAAAAAAGATAAAGTTTACCCACATATTGAGAATTTTTTTTATCCAGTAGAGGCGTAGTATCCAGTCCTTAACATTCTATAGAAAATTGTCTTTACTTTTGAAAAGTTAAAATGCTTTAACATGTTTCATGCACAGTAAAAATAAAAAAAAATCATGGATGTATTTCTCAAAATGTATAAAACAGAAACTTATACATTATACACGAATTTATTTTAATTATTTTAGATTTATTTTATTGTTTTAGTGTACTTATATCTTTAAAGACTTCCTTCAGAGGGCCCGTTTTATAACTTACGTACATAATTTTATACTTTTTACCTATGCATGCAAAAAACAAATTAATTGTCAAATGAATAAGTCACACTGCGTGGAGTAGATGCAGGTAGATTATTACAACTCTTAAAATCAATACATGGATAGATTTATACTTTTCTGTTAATTATTTCACATCATTTAAATATATTTAAAGGTAGCACTTCATATTGACCTCTAGATAAATATAACCTTCATTCATAAATATATTCATCTTGTCTGCCATTTTTAAGCCGACATAAGTACCAAATTTTTATCCCATTGTTATGCCATTATACATGTAGGATTCGATTATATTTTACAACATTTATTATTAACTGATTATTTTTATATTTTTAGTATTATGATACCATCTTTTTTACATACAATATAAGAATCCAGGGCAGAAACTGAAACTCTGCTTATACAGCATTTACAAATTGAGCACGCAGTTATCAAGGATTTAATAGGAATAAAAGTGTAGTGTCACCAACTTAAACGGTCTCGGTTTAAGTGGTTCTCTGCTTAAACTGGCTTCAATTTGATCTATAAAAGTTAAAAATCGCATCTTTCACTACGAGTGTTTTAGTCGTGTCATCTGCAGATATTCGTTGGTTATCGTTGAAATGATATTACAGAAGATGTGGAAGCGATAATTTAACAATGGTTTGAAGCTCGAAATGCGGTCTGGCGAAGGGTATCACTGATGGGACTCAAGAAGACGCTAAACGGTGACGCAAGTTCGACATGAGACTTACACATTTCACATATTGCTTCAGAGAATTCTTTGGTAGTAGTTCTTTTTTATGCTAACCAGCAATCTTCAATGAATTTAATGTTAATGAAGAAATGAGTATACATTGCAACTACAAAAATCGATATTCATATTTGAAATAGGAAAACGTGTCTGAATTATTTTAGGAAAAGTTATGCAATTATATAATTTCATTGTAAACTACTACATGTGTATTTTTTATTTTTAACTTGTTTGTGCGTTTACTAAATATAAAATTTTAATGATAATTTATTTGCCTAGCAATTTGTTTAAATGCTTTAAAATGTATAATTTTTATTATAGAGTAGCTAACAGAGTTAAAAAATGCAGTGAATGTAACATTTTTTTAATCACCCCCAATTAATCTTTTGCTTACGGGTGGGACAGCGTTCATCCCAAACGATAAACCTCTCAAAAAGACAAGTATTTGTTATACCCTATCCCAAACAGTTCGATTCCCTTTAGCACTATTCCCTTTTGTCTGCAAAGGGGGATCGAAAGATTTGGCATAGGGTATGTCTTTTTGGGAGGTTCTTCGTTTGGGATGGATGCTGTCCCACCTCAAATTAAAAGGTTAACCACATTTTATTTGAACATAGTATCATTGGTTCCAGTTAAGCAGGTTACGAGAGGTTCTACTGCAATTGTGATGCTGTGTCTTTCTGAATTCCCTCTATTGAGCGGTATTTAATCTTGAGTAATTCTACTCCACCGTGGCTTTTACTTAATAAGTTATCCTACTCCATTTCTATAACCCGTCTTGAAATTAAATTATGTATTTTGTAAGAGAACCACATATAACTTTTATATTTTAGTAAGTTTCATAACGTGTTTAAATATTTAATAATATGAATGAAAAAAAGGTTAGAAAAATATAAAACCTCTCTCAAAGTAATAAAATGCACAATTTAAAGTATTATATATCTACAAAAATGTCATTGTGTTATTACATGTAAATGATAAATTTAAATTTTGTAAAGTTTCATTCTATGCAAACACATGAGAAACGAAATACCACATTTAATATGAAACGTGGAAAAAATGTCCTGATAATTTGGAAGGAAAATATTCAAGAAAATTTAAAGAATTCTGATTTTCCTTTCAAAAGTAAAATCTCGTGTCAACAAAAACGTTTCAAAAAACTCTGGAATTTGTCAGAACGCATTCGTGATATTTTTATGCTGTTATTCAGGTCTTTCTTGATTCTCTTGCTTCCGTGCGTTTTGTATCGAACGGGTGAAACAACAACGTGTCAGAACTTGTATTGAAGCGAAGGCGTGTACTGGATATTCCAAGAAATATAGGAAAAGAATCCTTTCGAAACATGAATAACAGCATTTTAGTTCTCTTACTCTTTCTCCAACTACATGTCTTAGAATATATGGGAGAGGGTTAAAATGTTTCTAACTTATACTTATTCTTTTTTCAAAGTGTATTTCTCAAAATGTACTATAATTATTTTGAATAGGTTTCTAAAACTGATCGATTTTATATTTGCAAATATAGTTTAGAAAAATAGTTTTGTACCACATAATGTAGTACTAGTTAGGATGATAAATATTCAAGTTATCATATGTCCATACTCACAGAACCTAGTTTACCATTGATGTTAGCACAATTGTATTCTTGCTGTCATTGAAGATGACGGGTAGGTTTCTGCAGATGATCGATCGTAAATCTACAAATATAGTTTAGAAACACGTTTGTAGCACGCAATGTAGTATAAGATAGGACGGTAAATGCTCAACAATATCAAAAGTTTATGCCCACAGAAACCGGGTTCTCATAGAGATTTCCAAAATTATGTCATTGCTGCCATAGCAGATGTTCCATAAGTTTCTGCAGATGATTTATTGTTAATTTGCTGCTAGAGTTTTGGAATGATTTTGCACGTATCTCACAATGTAACACTAGATATAACGATGCTCATTTAAAGTTCGCTGGACAAAATGGAAAACTCAAAGACAAAGCCTTTGTCTCCATGCAGATTGGAAAAATTGTGTTCATGCCGCCATTGAAGGAAAGGGTATATTGCACTCTGTTTTGCACATAACAAACACATATGCAGTGGGAGCAATTCATTCCCAAAAATGAAAACGTTTGTTTCCTAAGTATATTTTACAATGAATGAAAATTGTACTATTTGATGATTCACGATATGGCTACTCTGAATACTCGAAAGCTGATTAATGTAATTCAATTTTAATCTCGGTAGCAATGTAGGGAAATTGTAATGATAGTTAAATATATGGAATTGTAAGTTTTCCTTTAAAGCGCAGTTAGTATATGTAGCATGTTATTCGGATCAGTGGTGGGCCATTTTAAAATGTAAACAAATATATATCTAGAATGTTCCAAAATAAGGTTAAGAATGTCACAAAGTCGGAATCACAGGAAACAATCTGATGAACAATTTTTTCAAAAAATCACCAAACTCGTAAGAAAATTAAAGTAATTCATAGCATGGCTGAAATGGTGTTGCTGGTAGAAAGTTTAGACGTAATATCCATTATACGATGTTTCAAGGCTCAGTTAAGGAATGTTGTAAAGTAAATAATAAAACCTAAAATAAAGTTTAATATTCAAAAAACTTAATCAGAAGTGCATTGCATATGAAAATGCATTGGGTGTTGGAAAAACATGTATAATATTACAAGTAGAATTACAGAAAATCATTTATGAAAAATCCAGCGAAACAGCTCCTTCCTTATAAACAACAGAAAGCAATTTGAATTTTTCATCATTGAATATGATAAATTTATTCATTAACATATTGTTATTTAATCTTATAATTAAGTACATAAGGTAATCATAAATTGATTCAGGATTTTAATCCCCCTTCTTACATACTTCCTGATTCTTTATTATATTTTGAGAGCTGATCTATGGAATTATATTTTCCTTTTAGCAGAAACTTCCCAGTAAACACCTGTCCTCAAATATTTTCCGCACATAAGTATAGAAATATCTTTCCAATAGAGGAATATATAGTTTTCTGTATCTAATCATTCACTAATATCGTTCAACTTTATTCCTCTTACATTATGATATACATACTAAGCTATCACTATTTTAGAAACATAAGCATGTAGAAATTCAAGGATACTAAGTTACAAAAGTTTGAAAGGAAGTAGCTATCATTCCAAAGATTTTTATTTACTTTTTTCAAACGTAGATTCTCGTGTCAACGGAAATGATCCCTAAAGTTTTTGAAGTTATGATATTATATCTTTTATCATTTTGCCATTTGCACTGCATATCAATATCAAAAGGAGTTAAACTACATGCTTTAGCCTTTGTGTGTGCACAAAGGCTTGCATCAGATATTTGAGAAAATATGAAAGCAACTTTTCGAAACATAAATGTTTATTTTTTAAATTATTTTATCTAACCGACATGTCTTATATCAAAAATTATATGTTTGAAATTCGGCAATGATCTTATTCATATTCTATTATGTTATTTAAAGTAATTTTAGTAAAATAGTGGTAAATAATACTGAAATAAATTTATTTATATAGCAAGAATACCATAGTGTTTTGGTTAAGGATGGTTAGGAGTACAAAAAAGATAAATTGTATTGTATGAAAACTATGATGTATGAAACTATGATGTATGAAACTATGATGCATGAAACTAAGATGTGATGATAACTAAGATGTAATGATAACTAAGATGTAATGATACTAAGATGTAAATAATACTAAGATGTATGATACTAAGATGTAAAAAACTATGATGTATGATACTAAGTTGCATGAAAACACATATGCTTATTGTAATATATGAGTTACAGTGTTTAAGCACATCTATTCAAATTAAACATCTGTAGGAAAGTTGGTTGATATTACCATTTATTACCATTTCAATACATAATCAAAGGCATATTTTCATTTGAAGTAATTTTCACAGAGTACAGTAATGATGCGACTGTCTAATTCTCAAATTGAAAATCAGAAGATAATTTGGTTGTTATTGTACTTGATTATAGTAATGCATATCGAAAAGCTTTGATGGTATTAGATCACTATACAGTATTATAAGATATTGCCATACAGTACAGTGATGATGGGGCTACCTAATTATTTAATCAGAAAGAGGATATAGATAAGATTGATATAACATTTGATTATAGAAAAAACCTGTTTCAATGATCCATCCGGTGGTATTAGATGAAGATATAGTCATGTAATACAGTAGTGATGAGGCTATCCGCTCAGTCAAACTGAAAGTAAGAAGAAAACTGTGTTGAAAATACATTCGAGTATAAAAAGGGACGTTTCAACATTTCGTTTACCCCAAGTAATACCATCTAAAATTGATGGTATTACTTGGGGTAATTATCATGGAGTATAATAATGATGAGGCTAACTAATTATTCAAACTGAAAGTCAGAATAGATGTGGGTTGCTAGTACATGTGGATATAGAAAGACACGTTTAAAAGGTCTGATGATATCAGATGAAAAAATTGTCATGGATTACAGTGATGATGAAGTTATCTAATTGTTCAAGCTGGAAATCGGACGATAAATAGATTGATATTACCCTTGATATTTAATATGTATTATTTAAATGGCTATTGATGTCCGATAATAAAATTGTGATTGGGATACAGTTATTATGAGTTTATCTAATTGTTCAAACTGGATGTCAGTACAGAAATTGGTTGATATTACATTTGTTTATCGAAAGACATGGATAAAGGTCTTAGTATATTAAATGCAGAATGAACTTTTATCTGCGCGCAGCGATGATTATGATATTAACTGATAAGTAATCGATAATTAATATATATGTTTCAAAAGAGTAACCTCACCTGGTTTGCTGTACAAGGGAAAGCTATTTGCACTTCGTCAGGTTGAGTACTATTTTTAAAAAGTATCTTCACCATTTTGACACGACATATTAAACTAAACTATATAAATATAAAAATAAATACATATAAGTAAATAAATAAATTTAAATGAATAAATGTTATGCAAGAAATGCATAACTGAAACGTACAGGTAACCGAATGTAACGTACAGGTAACCGTGGATACGTACATACAAATATAATTTAGCTTTTATATGATTAAAAGTAGAAATTTTCTTTCAAATGCTATGGAATTTCTTAAATTATCAAAACAAACCTGTAGTTACAAAATAGTTGCAGCTTACGACAGTATCACAAGAAAATTACAGAAAACATTATATCCAGCCAAAACTTAATGTTTCAGAGCACAGAAGCACGTAAAACTTATTTTAGCCAGACAATTTCAAACTCAGTTAATTAAGATAAGATTTAGCAGACAAATCGTATTTTAAAAATTCAATTAAATATATCTAAAAACAAATTTAAAATAAATGAAATTTTGAAATAAAACCCGTTTTTCATCTTATCTAAAAACAGTATTTAAAAGGAAATATAATTATATTTCTACATTAATTGTGTATAAAACGGTTTTCTATTACTCAATAATTTATATCTCTATACCATATACAACGTTTATTTATTATTCAATAGCGATTTCAATCTATATTCAAAATTCGAATGAGCAATGACGTGATATTCATTAAATGTTTCTAAAATGTTTTCTTTCATTTATTAATATTTTCCATTTCTTTCATTTCATGTTTTCAAATTGAAGTACAAAACTGCTGGTAAAAACAGACTGAAGTACAAAATTTAATATTTCAATGTGAAATTTGTCATGATATTAAAATAAGGTTTGGAATTTTTTGTACAATTTAAAGAAATGCATAATATAACAGAATAAATTATAATTCCATAATTGAAAAGTTTTAAATACTTTTATATAATGCAACATAATATCATATATATATACTTTTGCGGCACTTTTTAATCAAGGTATTTATTATATTATATTTTTTATAATAGAAACTACACTTTTAAAATTTATATTTTGGCTTTTATAATTAAGAATATATCTAAAATAATTTATCTATTAAATTACATTAATTGAATTGCCATAATTTATCACTATAGTTTCATAACCTGATACAGAGGAATATTTTTAAAATAATAAAATGTTAAGACTATATTTTTCTACTGACTAAAGTTAGCATATTACTAATCATTGGTATTAAAATTCCTCAGATTTTACTCTTAGTTCATTAACACGATTTTAGATATAAACAACAAATGAAAAAATCAAAGCAAATTAGCCTCTATCTTTAATAATGTGGTAATTTCAATATAAACTTAAAACTAAATAATTATACAGACTTTCATTTAACACAAAAGAATGAAATTGATATTTATTAACTTATGAAATCTATCAGTTTATTTATCCAGTGTATTTATCTTTGTATCTATATAAGCATAGCCTTAGGTTTTCTTCTTGCATTACCAACGTTTGTTAACGTATATGCCTTTGAATGTACATACTATTTTATATATCATGAGACTTCCATTCCAATAAATAATGTATTTGAGAAATTCCATCATTCCAATAAATAATGTAGTATTTTCTTGCATTAAATTATAGCTAGAAATTGTTACAGTTGTGTGGGATATTCAAAAAGTAAAATTATTGTAAGACCAGATTTAACGGATACAGTGTGATTTCAATATTTATGATGCCTAGCAGGCCACACAATAGCATGACATTGCAAGATGCTAATGTATTGTAGCGACCCGAGAGGTCAGCAAAGTCATAAATTATGGGGATTTCAAGTACAGATTTTATTGAGCCAAAGCAGTACTGCCGGCTAAAGGAAAAACCATGGGATTGGCTAAAAGAATAACTAATATGGGACATGGTTGTCGCATTGTCCTGAGGTCAAACAATGGTAGCCGAATAGGTGTCGAGAATCCAAACCATTCGACTCGCCCAAGAACATGAGCAACAAATTGAGTGGCCGGACAGCCGAAGAGGCGTATCAGATCTCAGGCAAAAGAGGTAGCAACCGTGAGATCTCATAGATACACTTCAACATCAGAGATGCAACAGTGATAGAATGATTACAGATTCAGATATGTAGAGCGTAGTAGCAGATAGAATGACTAGAGAATACGATATGTAAAAATAACAGTTAGAGAAGAGACCAGATTCAGAGATGTGAAATAAATGGAAATTGATCAGATGAGATCGAGAACAGATTCATTGTAAGACGGAGTCCCGAAGAGGCCATGTGAAATAACAAGTTGTGCGAGTGCCTATATGAAAGACAGTCGGCTGTGTGTCAACGTCTAAAGACAACCAGAAGGTATGTGCAAGTCAGCTTATCACAGGCCATAACAATTTTGATACGAATAACTTACCTGGTCTCACATGTCCAATCTCCTCCATAATTATATGTGGTAATTGTTGTAATTAATTTAGCAATGAATAGAATATTCTTAATAAATAATGTTGTTTTTAAGTTAAACTGGGAGCAGTTAATTATGAGTAGTATTATGTTAATATATTCTATTCCAGGAACTCGTACTAAAGATATTAACCTTTACGTTACGGCTCCAAGAATCCATTTTTTCAACTCCAGAACGGCAAAACAACTGAAAATTCCACCCCTCTAAATAAACACCTTCAATGACCATGTCTTTTGTTCGTAACTCGCTCCCCCTTCAGTCAAGAGAAACCTGAAGGAAGGGTTGCAGACATTCTTGAAGGCACTCAACTGGGTAAAATAGGCGCTTTCCTCCTTTCCTAGAAAAATGGGGGTGAAAATGCCTGGTACAGCAGTTGAACCAGCACCGTTCAAGAAGAAGCCAAGCCAAGCCAAGACGATTTCTTACGGGGTGTATGCGTCTATGACACTCAACCCCACATCTACAGTGATAGCAAGTCCATTTGATGATGCGAAATTTGAAGTATAGCAATATGCACTCTTCTCCGTAGAGGGTGCTCAGATGTAGTTGCTTGCTTCGGACATAGATGAGGTATAAATGCTGTCTTGGCTGATCTGGCAAGTAGGTAGGGAAGGGAAGGGGGAGGGGCTAAGGTTAGAACCAATTAGAAATGATTGGACAGGAAAGATTAAGTTTTTAGAAAAATATACAGTTTAAGATTAAGTTACAAAAAGTAATAAAATAAATACAGATTAAATTTAAGATTTACAAATTTACAGTTTTTCAAGCTAGCAGTTTTCCCGAAAAAAATTCCTGAAAGGAGGCACAAGTCTATTTCCCTCACGAAAAAATTACACTTTAAGTTTGCAGTATAAAGTTTAAGTCTGCAAGATGATGCACAGAGATTTAAATCCATTAACAGTTTTGCACTGAAAAAATTGATACAAATGCTAGAAATTCTTACGAGCGTGGACGTGAGTACCGTACACAAGCAAACGCGAGTGGCAAATGCTAGCCGTACTATTGGCCTGTGGCAGGGCCATGAGAGAAGTGTCGAAAAGGGCTAAGTCCTTGAATCGGAGTGGCGCCATCTATCTTCAATCAGAGATGAGTGTTGAAAAATTAGGAGACACCCGTTTGAGGCACGAGAAATCGACGCTTTTTCTATTTGGTCTCGTTAGAGCCAAATAGAATGTGTCGAGGTCTGCGCTTCCTAAGATAGGAAGGCGCGATCTGATCGTAGATCTGATCAACGTCTCATATTTCTTAATGTCAGTATTTCATAATACTCATTTAAAAGTATGGTCAACCAAGGGAGACACTACACTCGAGGGATCAACTAAGAATTCAATTTAATATTATTAAATACATTTATATTTCTTTAGATGTATTAATTTTTAAATATAAAAGATGGAAGCTGAAGATATAGGATGCATTCAATTAGATGCTGGCAGCTGAAATCATGGACGAAGAGTTCCTCGGAATCGCTTCAGCAAGTCCAGTCGACTGCCCAACGACACGTCTAAACAATAAAGTCTTACCTCACAAATCTTATAGGACTCATGGCAGAAAAAGCGCAGGCTTCCACTGGCAAATCCCTCGGGGAAAACATTGCCCCGCTCCAGCAGGAACGGCAGAACCGCAGTTTCCGGCAAGGTACCGGATCAGGTTTACCAAGAGTCCAGTATCGTAATTTGCTTTATCTGGACACGGTACACGATCAGAAATATGAGATCCTTCTCCAATATCCACACGGAGGTCGACGGTCGGCGAGGGCAAGGCATCGGCAGGTCCCAGCAGTGGCGATGATGGCGACTCTCCTAAACCCACGACTACGGTAACCTAACATTAGGGTTGAGTCCCGAGCCGAACGTGGGTTAGATGATGTTTTGAGGGGAGCGAGCCCAGAATCACAATTTATACCACCTTTAAGCACTCTGGGCGGATTTAGAAGAACCCGGCCAAGTGAATATCAGAAAATCACGGAAGGTTCACATCTTTACCTTTCCACCAATACAAAATCACTTTCATTCAAATATCATCCATTGTCCAGCCCATCCAATGGAATTTCTTCGAGGCACGTGCATTAACAAAGTGAATTTCAGCACAAGGTTGCAACACCCAAAAAGCAGAACAAAAAGAACGAAGACATCTGTCTCCGCCAGCAAACAAGTGCGACCTTGAACTAACGGTCGCTGTTCTTCGAGTGTGTGAAAGAATATTATTCTATGAAAGGAAAATGCCACAATTTCTGCACAGAATTAAATACATTTAAAGATGATAATATATATATATATATATATATGACAAGAGGGTTCCGGGTCACAATTTAAATAAGTATGAATATAAAGGTTTAAGAAATAATGTAATTTTACAATTTATACACAAGTGACGAATTCCGTCACGGCAGCAGCATGGTAATCCAGCAGAGATACAGGTCCAGGAGATTCTTGATGATGCGATTGCTAATTTTATTAAGACCGGGGACTTTCTTGACGATCAGTCCATCAACGATATGCAAAATTTCAGTCAGAGAGATTCTAAGTCGTTTGGTGCTTGAGCGTGTAGTGCATTGTGATTGGTCTGTTGTAGTTCGTGTTCAGTGTCTGTATAAGTGTGGCTAAAGTTGTGGTCGTTATGTGGTGTGAATTGAAGTTCAAAGCTATCTGCGAACAAATTAGCTTTTTCCTCCGCAGTCTGGGTTAGTCCATTAGGGCCGTTAATGGGCGGTATTGTAGTTTTGGTGGATCTCATGTTCTTAGCTGTTCGCCAGAGACTGTGATTTGCAGGTGTAAGTCCCTCAAAGTGAGTTTTCCAGCGTTGCTGGGCGTGTGTTTTTATCATAGCCTTGATCTCAGATTTTCAGTGGTACAACTGTTGCACCGCCGAAAGGAAAAGGTTAATGGTTAGTTATTATCGGCACAGCAAAAGTGTTTTACGACTTTCGATCAACGACCACGTTAATTATGAACAATTAAATAAGTCTAAACGCCAACATAAAGTTTCATTTTAAATGTGCACCACAATTATTTTTTAAATTCGTGGTATATTTAGGATGATAAAGTTAAGAAACAACATTTTTCTTGTTTTTATTATCAGAAATCTCTGAAATACGTACGTATTGGTACGTTTATGTGTAATTTGTAGTATTTTGAAATAACTGCAAATCTGCTCAACCGAATGGAACAAAATTTGATATTCATTTAAAAAAATATTATATGGAAACAACTATGTGGTTTTATAATTATTCACTTGCATTGTATTGAGCATTTTCGAGCCAATTTTCCATTATTAAAATTTTTATTTGATCATAACTAAATTTAGTTTTTAATTTAAATTGAATACATTATGCTGAAACTGCAAATGGAATATTTAGTAATCCCAGTTTTGATCCTATATTACCGAATTTAATACATCAAATTAATTGTAAGTACAAAAGTGGGCAAACTGATAACATTTTTAAAACATTACAAGATCAGTTGTCAACACACGAATATTGATCAGTTTTATAAAGAAATTGATAAATTGCAGAAAACCAAATGTGTAGTAAGATGTTAAATTTCTATGCCAAAATAACAGACTACCGAAACTTCATTTGTTAATTTATAATTTGAATAGTCGAGACATTTTCAAGAAACCACAATATTACAAACACTTTTACGTGAGCGATTTTGCTTTCCATTTTCAATCGTAAAACAATGCTAATTTCATTCAAAAACCATCAAAACTTAAAATTTGTTTCAACCTGATTCAAATTGATTATTTTATTTTATGTAAATTGAATAATCATCCGTTCCTGATCCTTAAAACCGAACTGAAAAGGTCTAAACTCTTTCAAAATCGATTTACCCAAAAGACGTCGTGTCAAGTCATTTATCAAACGGGATCTGCAGCCATTTTTTTTTTCTGAAACATAGTAACTCCTATTTTCATCGCACTTTCCCCCCTTGACATTCCAACCACCCCTCACCCCCAAGCTCGATCCATGAAGATGAAACCTACTTTGAAAGCGTAACGTCCCAGTGACTTTTAAAGCCCTTTTGTAAACTCATTTTGCTCCATTTTAATCAACTATTCAGTTATTACGGAGGATGTCATTAATATTGCTATGGGGTTCAGTCTCCGGTAATTTTTTTCTTATTCTTATGTGCTTTGCTTGCTCATATTTTAATGCTTTAAATTATTAAAGTGCGCCTTTTTTATTTGATTGCAGAGCCTTTTCCAGCTTAGTGATGATTTTAAAATTAAAATTTAACGGAATAAGAAAAATGATAATGAAAATTGATGCTTTTTATACTTATAAAGTGCTTTTAAAGATTATAGAATCATTGTGTTCGTTTTAAAAAGTAAAAACGGCTAAATGAGGCTTTTTCTTTTTAACAAAGCTTCTCATTTGGTAACCAGTGAATACTGGTGTGCTCTGAATTATCTATGTGTTTTGGAATATAGAAAAATGTTATTGCACCTGAAATATTAAAAATATTTATAATATATATTCATTACAGAAGTGCCGCTTCATTTAAGTGTGCTATAAAAAATTAAAAGGTGCACAAAATACAATGTTCAAGTATTATAATGGTAGTTTAGATCACATTAAAAATATCTATTAATCTATAATTAGTTCTGCAAAACTTATCATTACAATGAATTATGTAAATTTATAAATCAACTTACTATTAGCCCATACAGTACTGATACTTCGCTATCTAGCAAAGTCGTGTAGGCTGTCTTTGTGTTAGCTGAATGAAACCCAAATACATTTAATTTTTAAATTATCAAACTGGCACGTCATTATTTTTCACAGAAACAATGGCCGCTGGATTTGGCACGGTTTACCACAGAAAAAATACTGCTTTGAAAATATTAAAATTGATTCGAGTTTTAAAATTCGATAAATAAAATTAAAGTTTCGAGTTCTGTTCATCAAAATAGTTAAAATTTTAGTTTTATATATAATGGTTGTATTATATAATGTTTTTTATATAATGGATTTTATATAATGGTAAATTTTGTTTTTTATATAATGTATCTACATATAAAATTCGATACCATTGTGTGTTTTAGTTTTTGAGTTATCGTGTGGAGACATCAAAGGCACAGTCCAACCTATACACACACATAAAAACCAGATTATAATGTATGTACACAATAGTGTGAGAAAGTTAAAATTATATATTACTACTTTAAAATTTAAAACATTTACAGGCTTTTCATACATTTATTTTTTCAGATATTTTATTACACTTCTGTTTAAAACTTCCCTCTTACAGCAAAAGAAATCCCCATTTCCTGCCATCTTATCTAAATACTATTTCTGATTCTAAAGCTGCCCCTATATCTTCCACATCGTACGCAGAAATAAAAAAAGTCGTGCTCCTGTAAAGAAAAAGATTGCTAAGTTTGAATTAAATGAAAAAGAAATGGATATTTCTTGTGTAACCATGAAAGTTCATTTCATGGTAGAAGGGATTTACCGCGTTGGAGTCAAACAAAAATCTAACAAAAATCCCCAAAATGTCCGAGTAATTCCCCTTACCCATAGAAGGAATTCGAGATCTTTGATCTGGCTTTAGTGCGGTGAGGTGGTTTTGGCAGACATAACAGAAAAAAAAATATTGTGTCAGAAACAGATATTTTCTGCTTTTTAAACTTTAAATAAATACCGTTTGTTAGTAGCGTAGCTTTTGTGGGCTTATCTAAACTCTTTCTTAATACGACGGTCATTTTAGTCTAATGCCCTGTTAGATTTTCAATGTATTTGTGTTTTTAAATTGGTAAAATACTAAAGTATTTGAGTTGTTATCCAAATGCAATGGTAATGGGGTGGTTCATATAAAGTATGTAGCATTGTGATGTATTAGTTCAGTTATAAAAACAAGAGTGAAGCAAAATAAAATTTTTATTTAAGTTTCTATGTGACACATGTCATAAGGTAAATCGTTCTTACAAAATTCTAAATAAAATGACTTGACATTGAATTTATATGTTCTTCTTCTTTGAACCAGACCGTCTAATCTACCTGAAGGTGTAAGATATCTGTTTAGACTGCCGGGTAGTACCACACAATGTAGATTAGAACCCATTTGGGGAAATCATCCACAGGGGCCGTACCCTCTTTCCCGTATTTACAACCTCTCGGAAGGACTCGTAAACTTCCACTATCCAATTACTCTGTGGGGTCGTATTGTAAAGGTTTTTGACCTGACTTAAGTTCCATTAATGATCTACAACATTTAACAAACACATACTTTATTCCAGCTAACTTCGCTGACAACTCAATACACCATTACATACACAGAATATTTACAAGGTAGCACTATCATATATATACCTCGATCTAATCTTAACCTTTCGTTGCTGAACTGAATTAGCAATACTAACCAATATTAAATCATAGCTATCTATACTCACAATATTGTAGAGACCATCCCTTCGCTGAGTGCTTCCATTAATGAACAGACCAATACCACACTCCCATATAAAGATAACAGCCGAAGCTAACGTCGACAATTCACGCTTGCATTTTGCTCGAATACGAATCCTTGAGATATGATCTCTCTCTGATCTCCCCTGATTTTCTGCCGAACTCTTGCCGCATTTATAGTCCTGGCCGGTCGTGAGTACGTGACTCTCGAATACAGAGTTGAGGTTTTTCGTGCATGAATTAACATAATGAACAGTAGAATTAGCATACAATAATAGAATCCTCACAGACGTACGGACTCACATACGTGCCGCTACTCTGCGTGAACACGGAGTCAGTTTAGGCAGACGCGGGAATCTAAGTCGGGTCATCCAAGTGCAATCACTGAGCGCTAACCACTGAGCTGTAGTAGAAAATAAGTATAATGTTTGTGTTTGCGACTCCAAGATATATCTTGAAACATTATTTCTTAAGCGAGAATTTTCATTTTCGTTTCTTAAGTGAAAGTAAGCAATTTTCCCTAACATTTTCTTCAGAGTAAAAAAAAAATATGCACAATATTGTCTTAAAAGGTTAAATGTCAAAAAAAAAAAACATATGCGCATTTTTAAACGCATAAATTACAAACTGTATGTCGAATGTCCATTATTCTAACATAGACTTTAAATATAATTTTCACCATATGTTTATAAATATTCCAAATGACATAAACGGTAATAATTTCATTTTTCTCATGCATTCTTAAAGTAAAATATCTTCATCAATCTTCAGTTTTGAACATGCAGTCGTTAATCCTTAGAACTAATAATAAATTTACAGTCTGCAAACAGTAAAATATCCAATTAACTTAAATTTAGCATCGATGAAATATTTTTAAGATCGAAAAATTTCGTAAATATTTACGTCAAAAGCAATAAATTAATCTGGAAATGCTGAAGGTTGATAAACTTATAGATAAAAGCAAGCAGTATTTTAATACCTTTCACTCTGGCTAAGCATATATTTGTTGGTTTTAGTTTCAAATATAAAGTTTTAATGCTCTGTGTCTTCACAATTAGAATCATGGGTTTCATTATCATGTAACTCAAAGGAACGGAGCTAATATGTTCATAAATTACACAATTTTAATTTTATGGGACAAGCATGTGTTTCAGAATATTATATTAAGTGTTTGAACGTAGTGAGTACTGTTGATATTTAGTAAAAGTGCAGACATGCATATTACTTACGTTTTTTAGTGTAACCAGCAAGAATTAGTGCATATGCGCAGTTTAAAAAATATCAGTTTTAAAATATTTAAATTCTAAAAATATTTAAATAATCATTGAATCGCATTAATCGCATTAATAAATTTGCATTGAATCGCATTAATAAATTGAAAAAAGTAGACGATAGTTTTAAAAACACGTTATTGGTTTTCATCTTAAATGCGACCAAACCAAGAGATTCACTTTTCTTAAGCTTAGTAAGTGCTGAAGAATACTTAAGTACGTATCGTTCCTTTACAGATGTTTAGCATTGTTTATAGATATAAAATCACTCTTTAAGAGTACTGTATAAGTACACTAGAGGTAGTGCCACTTAGTGAGAGAAAAAAGATGAAATATTGTTAAGGAAAAATCTCAGAAGGCACTATGAAGATGACTCATACCCCTATTAATGACAATTTCCTGTCATGGAGGAACTGAAATCATATTTTGTGTCACACGATATGCACAAGTACTAAAAATAGTGCTTTGTATTGGTATGAGAAACATATCCGTTCGGTGAATTTCATCACATTTCACTGTTGTATGGCATTTGTGCTGAAAAAACTAAATGCAAAGGTAATATTTTATTTATTTTCTTCAATCGTATTTTTTGAATATATAGTCTTAAAGTTTTCGGTAATAAACCTGTGAACTATATCCTACTGTTTCATTAAAGTTAAGTTTATACACTCTATAACAAAAAAATCGACGCACCAAGAAGGAATTGTCCGATTGTGATAAAAATTGGGAGATGTGAAGAACATACATAGAAAAAGAAACGATTAAAATTTCAGAACGATTAAATGATTTAGAGTTTGGCCGTATACAAAGGAAGGAAGTCAATAAGGCGTTGGACCACCTCAGGCCTAGATGCAAGATGTCACCCGGCGTGGCATAGACTGATAAAGTTCACGTATGGCGTCCTACGGAATGTCTTGCCAAATTGTATCCAACTGTCGGGCTAAATCTTCAACATTCCGGGATGGTTGCAATCGCCTTCCCATAACGTCCCAAATGTGCTGTATGGGAGAGAGATCAAGAGACCTAGCTGGCCAAGGGAGTGTTGGACAAGTTTGAAGACAAATCATAGCAACACGTGCCGTGTGCGGCCGGGCATTATCTTGTTGAAAAGTAAGTCCAGAGTGTCTTAAAAGGAACTGTAACACCACCGGTCGTAGAATGTTGTCTACGTACCGCTGCGCTGTCAGTGTGCCAGAAATGACTACCAAAGGGGTCCTGATATCAAAGGAGATGGCACCCCAGACTATACTCACCTGCAGATATACACCTGCTGAGTGTGCAGTTCCGATACGCTGTAGCTCAGACTATGTATTCATTGACCACCAAATTTTATGCATTTGCATGTTCGCTCGAAATGTCTTTGCATACCAAATTTCATTACAAACGGACAACTCCTTCTTGGTGCATCGATTGGTTTTTGTTATAGAGTATATAATCTATTAAAAAGGTGATGGGTTTTCTTGCAAAATTAATTTCCTGGACATTTTTGTTGAATGTCAAGTGATATTCTTCTGCTTGTGTGAAATCTAATGAGACACCGTCTTACCTAACAGAAAACTTTCAAACAAATAATGCAAATAGTTATCGAATTGGATAACTTACATTATAAATATGCATATACACATGCATACAGAGCTTAAAATAATTGTCTATTAAATTTTATAATAATTCTAAATATTTTTGTCTGTTACATTTGAAATCGAAATCAAAGCGACACATATTTAACATTCCATATACACTCCTTTTTCCACTCATTGTTTGAAAAGAACCCAACATATCGAAGATTCTGTATGAGTGTTTACCTCAATCAGTTCTTCCTATGCAACAGCAAACTTTGCTTTCAGTTATTCTTTCATTGTACAATGTAGCCCAAGCCTATTTTCAAAAATACGCACGTTGAATACATACATAGAATACTTAACATGAAGTGGTTTTCCAAAAAATGGCTTTCCTTTCAGAAAGGCAGGCTCATGAAAGTTTAAACAGCATTTCAGCCTTCCTTTATGATAAAAGCTAAATATGACGTCACTGAACGAACTGAGTTTGACAAAATTCGGGGATTTCAGCTGAAAATGATTCTAAAGAAAGATTAAAAAATAAGAATATCAGTTTACAGGGCGTTTATTTGATACCTTATTTGATACCAGGGTGCTTATTTAATACCTGGTGAACAAATATAGTAATAAGTCGATCAGGACAAATGATAAAGATAAGTTATTTCAATGAAAGTAGACGACTGTCTGTCTGAAAAAACTGACAGTCCTCTGAAACATATTGGTTCTACACCAACTTAATAACTAGTATTTTATTAATTAAATTTTACAACCGCTTGAGTAACCGCTAAGAGTTATATGTACTGGCGAATACTCAAATACAAATATAATTAAGTTAAACATTGCTAATTAAGTATTTTATACTCTGAGTTTTGTTATGAACGTGCTTGACTGTTTTACTCTGAAAATGTTCACATTACTTTCACAATGATTATTTATAAAATGTTGGACATGTGCTTTACATTAAATAATTAATTTCTGCTTCATCAAACTTCTAATTAGATAAATTAATTCGTTTAATCTGCGTCAGTAATAGCTAACGATTAAACATTTCGTAAACACATTTGACAAGGGGGCAACTTCTTGTCATCTAAACAAGTTCATACTATTATTTTTTATGATGTATTTAAAATAACTGTTTTTTTATAGTTCCTCACTGTTGTTGAAACGGTTTTTATATTATTTCACTACCCACAGTCATCAACGATAATATGTTTCTATTTCATTAGGTTATTGACCTTCCAAAATAAGTTATTTTAATGTTATAATAAACCTACGAATATACTACAAAGGTATAAATATATGTTTAAACATATCTAAATATAAGAAAGCTGCACATATTTCATATTCAATATGCTCACCCTTTTTTATTCACTGTTTAAACATCATCCAACGTATTCGCGATTCTAGCATAAAACTTTTGATTCAATGACTTCTTCCTATGTAGAATCAGTGGTTGCTTTGACTTATTCATTTATTGTGCAATGTATCGCAGGCCCTTTTTTCAAACATCTGCACGTTGCGTACATACATATCATTCTTCACATAAAATAGATCTTCCCTTAAATGGAGAAGTCCTTTGAACAAGGCGAGCTCATGAAAGTTTAAACAGCTTTCTGATTCTTCGTTGACAAAAGCAAACCAGGACGATGTCGAATGAATAGAAACTGACAAATCCGGGATTTTCAGTGAACGTTATTTATAAAGAAGTGTGTTAAAGCTACAAATTTAGATTAAAGAGATTAATTATCTTGAAATTTCGGGAGTAGGAAGAAACAAGAAGTAAATACAGTATTTTACACCTTTACGTTCGATGAAAAAAATTATCGTGTAAAGTACTCAAAATATTAGTAATTTTTAACAAGTCGTACATATCATACACTGAGTATGGAACCTTCTAAGCCAGGGGGATTATTAAACTGAAAAATTGCAATCAAGGCATCCTGTGATAAATTATAAATGACTATGATAAATTATTTTGTAACTAACAAGTCACGCTACTACAACGGTTGTCAAAATACTTCATCATCTAACCCATACCTGGAGTGAGTTATTATAAATTTATATATTTATTCATCAGTATACAATACATTTCTTACCTTTGAGTAAGACTTCCTACTAATAAACGTATACCCTTTAATTCATTTCTTATAAATAACTTTAGCTATTATAAACTCGTCTCTTAGTACCAACTCAGTACAAGTACTCAAACTATATTAAGATGTATCACCTTTTTAACAATTCCGTATTGGTTTTTTGAGTACCGACTGTCTATCCGTCTGCTTGATAAATAGTTAGTTTATCAACTATAGTTAGCTCTAAATTTAATAAATATGTAGTTAATCAACTAACTATTTATCAACGTGAGTCATAGTAGGTTTTGAATGGGGAAATTTTAGACAATTTTAGAGAATAATTTTATTTCTTGTTTAAATCAGATGTTTTCAACTAGGACCATATCACCCTAGTGGCCTCCACAAATATAAAACGTATGTTCTATATCATTTCGTTTTTACTTTCTGCATCGACAAATGGATAATTCGTAAATTCAATTTTTTTTGTGAATATAGAAATATATCTTTGTATTCAAATTATATTTTCTTCTGAATAATAGGTATTGCATTATATATAAATTGCATTGCTATATACAACTTAAGTGGTATAATATAAAGTTACAATTCTCCCATACATTAGAATATCCAATTAAATATTACGTCAAATCAAAATTAATTTGAATAAGTAAATTCAGTTAACACAAATTACAAAGATAAAAAAATAATATAGATATATTTTAAGTATTCTTATTGGGTTTGTTTTTGTATTAAATTACCTCAACATGACGTATTTAAAACAGTTATTTCCCTTCTCATATTTATACTTTTATCACATTTTCTGAATATATTAAAGAGTTGTAAATGAATGTTCAACTAAATTCCTATTACTATAATAAAAATCATTGCATCTGCTCTATTGGCTTTATATTTAAAAAATCGTGAAGCAAAATCTAAAATTTGGCACACACGTGCTATCTGTCGCACAAAAGAGTTAAAAAATAAGATATAAATTAAATTCAGAAAAATTTCTTTGAATCATTCAATCGTGCATTTTGTTGTAGAAACGTACATATGTAGGATGGGAACTTTCCACAAATGTTTTCACTGGTTAAACAAAAGCTGCAAAGTTGATGTATTTACTAAGAGAATAAATGCTAAAGGAATTTAAAATGAGAGATTCAGGTGCCTGTGTCAACAGAAGAGGAACGTCACAAACAGAGAAAATATCCCCAAGGCGATGAAATTCCAGAAAAATGAAAAAGAGAAACGAGGTAGAAGAGTTAGAGCTTTTATTAAATTCGTCGGATTTGCTGAGCTAAGAGAAATATCGTTGCCATAGCTGAGTCAGATATTTGAGACACTCCATTTTTTATGATACGATCCTTTATGATATATTTTAATTTTTTTTAAATGATTTATTAACGTTTGATTTATAAATTGTTTGCATCGTACAGATACACGTTTACAATTTCAGCGTATTTATCTTAAAATATATAAACAAATAATTTAACGTTGCTTCACTCTTATGGAAAAAAATGAAGATGAAAAGGTTTAATTTGGTCTCCTTAAATGGTATTTCGACTTTTATAAGGTTGCTCCCTTATACGGATCACGCGATAAATTTATATAATTCTACTAGGATTTTATATATATATATATATATAAATTGAAAGATTTTAATCGAAAATTATGCATAAACTACTGTATGTACAAAAAAACCCATCTCTAGCATGTCTGTTACAAATGAGTAACTATAGACCAAGACTAAGGATAAAGATAGAAGGTAACATATCACTACAATGGAAAGGGGAATGAGAAGAATATTAGGATACAAAATTCACAATTAAAAGTATATAAATATATTAAAAAGAAAACACGGCAAAAATGAGAAAAGGCAATAATAATTAGCTCAAGATAAAAGATTAAGACGTAGAGAACAATCAATTGAAACTACACAAAAAATGGCGGTTAGTTCGAAATTGCATTCTCATCAGGACAGCCATACAATTCGAATTAAAACCGATAGCCAGTTTCAGACAATGGCGATAGTATTTAACTATAGACACCATTGGAACTGGTTACTGGCTAGTGGAAGGAGAAAAATAAATCAATTGAATTACAAATCAGAAAAATAATACCTCCTCGAACAGAAATATGAACTCACAAGCATTGGTACCACGAGTAAGTTGAACAAGCGACTGAGCATTTCACCTCACTTCGTCAATGCGAGAGGGCACCGGAATGAATACATTTGAACGATACATATTATGTATGGAGACTTTCAAAAATAGTAATCAGTATAGGACTCAGGACAAGTGGAAAATAGTCATTCGAAAATAGTAAACAGTATTAGACTCAGGCCAAGTGGTAAGTTAGGTGATAAGAATGGGTGAATTCTCAAAATTGAATTCTCAAAATGATGTTTCTAAACAATTGAATAGAATTACAAGATTGATATGATAGCAGCTTTATGATAGTGAAGTTGTAAGAATCTTTTTTATCATATAGATTGGTGATTACATGATTATTGAGAATATCTAAATTTAGGTCTAAAAAATTTACAGTTTGACTAATGCTAGGCTTATTAGGAATTAATTCTAGGTTAGATGGGTAAAAATCAATATTAATTGGATAGGAATCATCAATGATAATACAAATTAAGTCGTCAACATATCTATATAGAATATATGAATTAGAGTTAAAATAACATTCATAATAATATAGATATAAGTTAGCGAGTATACTACTACTACAGCCACCTTGTGGTACACCAGATGTTTGTAAATAAATGTTATCACCTTGGATAATATAATTGTTGTATAACACAAAATGCAAATATATATATATATATATATATATATATATATATATATATATAGCGACAAAGAAGGTTTGCAGATTGATTACCTAAAATGAAAATATAAGTAATTTATATAATTAGAAAGCGATTTGTACCTTAACTATCCATAAGCTGATTTACTTTCGTTCATACAATTCTAGAAACATCATTGCAGACCAGCTCTGTAGAATTCATCTATAGAATCTGCTGGAAAGTATTACTACTATACATAATAGAGAACCATGTATTATAAAATCTCTGATCAAAAGTAGCACTATCTACCCATTAGTAATATTACAAATATGTAAAATTCCATTAATGAAGATTCTTTTGTGAACCAGAAGTAAAAAACACCTTAAAAGACAGTAATTTCTATTACGTTAATTTAGGGTTGCGTTATATGAACACTCGGGGTAGAGTTTCTAGATTTTAAAATTTTTGTAATTCTAGAAACATTATTGCAAACTCGTTGTATAGAATTCATCTATATAACGTCTACTGCAATGTACCACTGCTAAAATATTAAATAATATATACTGCGGAAACTCTTATTAAATGTATCAATATCTACTCATTAATAATGTTACGAACATGCAAAATGTCCTTAATGAAGGTTCTTTTGTGAACCAGCAGTGAGAAACATCTTTAAATGCAGTCATTTCTATTGCGTTAATTTGCAAACCATTACAAACCAGGTCTATAGAATTCACTTATCGAATCTCTGCTGAAAAGGGCCACTGCTATACACATTATAGAATCACGTACTATAGAATCTGTGATCAAAAGTAATACTATCTACCCATTAATAACGTTACGAACTCGTAAAATGTATTTAATGGAGGTTCTTTTGTGTATTAATAGTGAAAACTTCTTAAAATGCAGCCATTTCTATTATGTTAATTTAGGGTTACCATAATATATATACACTCGGGACAGAGTTTCCAGATTTGGCAATTTCACGTTAATTTGGAGACCTTCGAAGATTTCTCGAGGGTATTTGAACTTTCTCGAAATGATGAATATTTTTGGAGATATCAACCCTTTCTTGAAATTCTACGGAGAGTGTATGAAAGGATCCGTCGGTCAGTTGGAGAGCTGGTGACGTAATATGAGTTGTATTGAATTGTACGACACTTTAGTGTTTTGAGAATACTACCGTCTATTTTGTTGTTGTTGAGACCCAGACCGTCCGACCTACCAGAAAGGTGTAAGGTAACTGTATGGACGGACGGGAAGTGCCACCCAATTTAGACCGGAACCCAGTGGGGGAGGTATCCACAGGGACCGTACCCTCCTTCCCCTACCACCAACCTCTCGGAAGGACTTACGGACCCACATGTTTCACGTGATCGTACTCCGCATGAACACGGCGGCATTTGTGGTAGCGTGCAAATCTAGCGCGCAAACCACGGGGATACCGCACCCGAGATGGCCAACAGCACGCGGTGTTCCGAGGTGGTCACCCACCAAGTACTAACCGCGCCCGATGCTGCTTGACTTCGGTGATCTAACGAGAACCGGTGTTTTCAGCACGGTACGGCCGTTGGCCTGCAGCATTATTGGTTGTGTCTGAACGGAACTACAATGCCGATAACGAACAAAGATAAACCGTCCATATTTTAAACTTGTTTTATATGATGTTAGTTGCGCGGTAGAAACACGCTTTACGACCGAAGTTAACACTCATTGGTCCTGCAAATTTAATCACTTGCATACTTGGTATAAAGGAATTTGCATGCGAAATTTCGAGATAATCGGATTATTTTTTAGGAGAGCTTTGTTTTTGTTTTTGCAAAAGAGTGTATATTTTATAGGAGTTCCAAATGCATTTATTGCAGAGGGAGTAAAATCTAATTAGGTAGCGTTTAGTCACTCAAATCATGGTATTTGAAGTATCGTGTAATAATTGGGTAACGCTTAAAGTGTGGACACAGTTAAAGGGACTTGATGATAGACAGACAGAAGGAGTGTAAGTGGGAGCATACCAAATGAGGCTACCCATGAAAATTTTTTTGAAATTTGGTCTGTCTATCCCTGTCTGTCTATCATCAAGCCCCTTTAACTAACTGTGTCCACACTTTCAGCGTTATCCAATTATTACACGATACTTCAAATACCATTATTTGAGTGCCTAAACGCTACCTAATTAGTTTTTACTCTCTCTGCAATAAATGCATTTGAAACTCCTATAAAATATACACTTACAGCCTTTCTCCCGTGGTGATAAAAATTCTATGTAAAACTCTACTGCTTATTATTATGCATATTTACTTGAACAATGTGGTATATGAGTGTATTATGCTAACGAATGACGGCTACTATTCAAAATATGCTGTTTTATTACTAAACCTATATCCCACATATCTATTATTATGCTCTTATTCTACTGACGAGAGCATAATAAGCGTAAAACCGGTCCAGGGATGCTGTTATCCCCAAAAGGAATGTATTCCAAATCCTATCATATCTCTACCATCTAGTAAGCTCAAACAATCTTTGCACACGAGGACACATCTTGCATAATAAATAAAGGACATAAACAAGTGCATAAATAAAATCTGTGGTCTCATTTATATTCTACTAGCGAAAGAAATTTGGTTCTGTATTTTCGAGGTACGGAAAAGGAGAGATGATGGAGAATGAAAGGGCCACTGCTATACACATTATAGAAAAGGGCCACTGCTATACACATTATAGAATCACGTACTATAGAATCTGTGATCAAAAGTAATACTATCTACCCATTAATAACGTTACGAACTCGTAAAATGTATTTAATGGAGGTTCTTTTGTGTATTAATAGTGAAAACTTCTTAAAATGCAGCCATTTCTATTATGTTAATTTAGGGTTACCATAATATATATACACTCGGGACAGAGTTTCCAGATTTGGCAATTTAACGTTAATTTGGAGACCTTCGAAGATTTCTCGAGGGTATTTGAACTTTCTCGAAATGATGAATATTTTTGGAGATATCAACCCTTTCTTGAAATTCTACGGAGAGTGTATGAAAGGATCCGTCGGTCAGTTGGAGAGCAGGTGACGTAATATGAGTTGTATTGAATTGTACGACACTTTAGTGTTTTGAGAATACTACCGTCTATTTTGTTGTTGTTGAGACCCAGACCGTCCGACCTACCAGAAAGGTGTAAGGTAACTGTATGGACGGACGGGAAGTGCCACCCAATTTAGACCGGAACCCAGTGGGGGAGGCATCCACAGGGACCGTACCCTCCTTCCCCTACCACCAACCTCTCGGAAGGACTTACGGACCCACATGTTTAACGTGATCGTACTCCGCATGAACACGGCGGCATTTGTGGTAGCGTGCAAATCTAGCGCGCAAACCACGGGGATACCGCACCCGAGATGGCCAACAGCACGCGGTGTTCCGAGGTGGTCACCCACCAAGTACTAACCGCGCCCGATGCTGCTTGACTTCGGTGATCTAACGAGAACCGGTGTTTTCAGCACGGTACAGCCGTTGGCACCACCGTCTATTTTGTGAATTAGCTGAGCGTTTTATTGCTGTGTTATTATACCTGACATTTCAGTAATCATTCAAGATAATTATCGAGCTATTCGCTGTATATTGTTCCTTTTTGCGTTTATAAATGCTTTTAAAGGAAAATATTAGTTATGCTGAAATTTGGACTCATTGTTGTATACTCAGAGTACACAATTCCAGTGAATACGTGAAACACTTGACTTAAGCGAAATTCGTAAAATTTATCACTATCCTAAATATTTTATTAATAGAATTAATAATTTCATGTATGCATATTGATCTCATAATGTAATTGCATGTATACTATTTGAAGATGAACATTTTTATATTCTGAGCTGAGTAAGGAAAAAAAAGTAGTAGAAAATTTTCTTATGCCTTACTTCTTCAAGAAAGTATTAGAAAGTTGCGTTCACACGGTTATTAATAATTTTTAATTTTCTTAATGCCTAAAGGATTATATTGTCAAGTTCATCAGAAGTACTAATCTTTATCAAATTTCTTAAATTAAGAGTTTTCAACATAAAGTGCAAGATAACTTCGACTAAATTTTCCTAGAATATTTTAAAACTAAAGAGAAATATTTTTTAAACTTTAATATTAAAAAACTTTAAACGTAAAAAAATACATATTGTTTTAACAGGAGTTAGCAAATAGTTTTCAAAATATATTCATACTGATATTTTAGAAAATGTAGTGCTTTGATTTTTACAAAATTTTTTTGGCTATAATTTCATGCCAAACTTGTAAAATTATTTCTGCATTTGTAACAATAAAAGTACGTCAAAATGGCAGATATTATAAAATTGCATGTATGTAAAAGTAAAATCAATATTTTTTTTTTACATTTGACTGAGATCGTGGGGTTTAGATGTTGATAAATATTTATTAATAATTTTATGTTTTTTGAATCTATTAATGAAATTGTTATTAATTTTGATTTAATAACTAATTACTTTTAATTAAATAACTAATTATTAATTGATATTTTTTATTAATTAAATAATTTATAAATTATCAATTAAATAATTTAATAATTATTAATTAAGCTAAATATCATTAATTAATTATTTTTTTTTGTTATTATTATTCATGAATAAATTTATTAACTAAACCGTTTCTACAAAAGTAATGTATAAAATACTTAGCAATGCATGCCATTTAATATTCGGCATTTTATTACTTTCTTTCAAGTAAAACAAGAATAGATTCAAATGGTAATATCGAATTAAATAATCATAAACAAACAGCCCATAAACTATCAAATTTTCTTTAAGAAGCGAATATTTTTCTGGGAAGTATATCTAATTCAAAAGTAAACACAATTTAATGTTCATTAAAATGCAGTTAAATATTCCCCTTTGGATACGCTCTGGTAAGCATTCCCGCGGAAGTATCCGTTTTCAGCTACTTTTCATAAACAAATTCAAATAAATGCATTCATTTTTGCTGGATCGGATTTCTTCATTCCACGCTGATGTCCTTTTAAAGAGCCTCCGGCCTCTTCTCAGAATATATTCCAAACGAAACAACAAAGAATTTATTGACAGACAATTTAAGCAAAGAATGCAATTTCTGGATGCTTCTTCAAGTTGGCTCCCCCCCCCCTTTTCGAATTTGTGTTATCAGTGTTTCTCCCCTCCCTCTCTACCCTAGACCTTCTATTCTCACCCATATCCGGATTTGTGCAAAATGCATATATCGATTTCAGCTTCATAATATCGATTCCCGAATGAAGTTGAACTGAAGACAGCTCTGGAAAAAGAAGCGTTTTTGAGTTTCCTTTCACTTTCTCATTGATGTGTGGTATCGTTCGAGTTTCATTGTTGAAATGTTTCAAAATTCGAAAACGAAGAGATACAAAGGAAACAGTATGCATTTTTCGGACATAATCACTATGTTTATGATATAAAAAAAGTTTCCACAGTTTAAAACATTTTTTTATATAGGATAAATTTTCTCTGCGCTGATTTTTGTCAAAGTGTATTTAAAACTACAAAGTATGTAAATGTTTAGCTGTTCCTATGCAAGTCCTTAAGCATCCCAGTGACTTTGTAAGCAAATGTCAATGAGTCAATAAAATAATACAGATGACAACAGTCGTCAGAATTTGTAGAGAATTGCGAGATCATAAGTTGTCACCGCAAATCGTAAATTTTAAAGCTTTGCATAATTAGTAGATCTTGACAATAAAACTGTTACAAAAGATACGTATTTGAACAGTATGGATGTTGACGAATTGTTGATATATCTAGAAATGCTGAAATAGACACTACTTACAATTTGCCGGGTATTTATTGCTTTCTATCTGCCATATACGCATTTTGTGAGTTCTTAATGCAGATTTTTACTAATTATGCAATGATACGTAGCTTCGCAATTGACATTTTTCTTCTATCTCGCTTCGTTGTGGAGTTCATGTTTCTAATTTCTTCAATTCTCCGCTGATGGCCCTGCAATCACTTTTATTCGACGGGACATAGTCATTGTACCATGGTTAGAAATAATGTGTATGCATAAGGACAATTCATTGCAAAATTATTTGGGTGCTTCAACACTTTCCTAGGAACCCTATATTCAGTTATGGATCAAGTCCCCATTGCAGAAAATGCATCCATGATTTTATCAAATGGAATAAAGATTAGGACGCGATTCCAATATTGGAAACGCTCCCAATAGGATATTTCTATGAATATTCAACGCATGATTAAAGTAAAATTCGAGGATAGCTACGTTGTTAGGATAGTTTTAACTTTAAAAAAAATGATCATTGAAAACCGAAATGAAAATATGAAAACAGAAACCGAAATAAAAATACTTCTTTAGTAACAGTATAAGTAGTTGATTAAAAATATCAATGTGTTTTGGAAGATATAATAAACTCCTTTCTAGAATAAAAATATGAACATAACAGCTACACTTAAATAGATTAGAAGGCGTCTAACGTAGATGAATTTTTCCTTATGGTGGTGTGGTAGCTGTCTTTTTAACCTGAAGAAAGATGCTACATTTAACCTTCGAATCAATGTGATACTTTTAATCACGTGATTATGCTGTTACATACGCAGTATTTTTATTTTTATTTTTTTGACGGTATGTTGTGTGGATTTTTAGGTCTCTTAAAAAAACTGTTAGAATAAAATGTAATATTTTAATTATCTTTCCTATATAAGGATTTTTCAACACTTTACAAATTCATGCATTGTATTTCTTCATTACAAAATTTTGATTTTTAAATGTGTATTTATAAATAATGTAAATACAATTAAATTTATTTTTAAATCCTTTGGAAAAATAAAATCAAACATTTAAATGATGGAAATGAATAAAAGTACGATAGATATTAGAAAATTCTTTAGAAATTGTGGCACATTAATTGGTGGATTTTACATTAGAAACCTTCAGAATTTATAAACATAAATTTTAAGTAAATTTCATCAATTACAAAACTTATCAGTCATTGTTTCTCTTTTATCACAGTTTAGTGCATTAAGCACTTTTAACATTATGGGTATTATATATTCAGTAAAGTTAAGACTATAACGATTTAAATAAACATTGTTTATGCTTTAAGAATTTTGTAATCGAAGGAGCACTAAGGAAAATCTTTGACGTATATGACTTAACTAATGTTTATGTTATTATGAGGAGCTTTCGACATTTTTAACTTCACTTATAGTTAATTGTCAGTTTTTTCCCACTCCCTGCACTGTATTTTCATCATTAAATGATTTTACATTAGAAACCTTCAAAAAATTTAAACATAAACTGTAAGTAAAGTTTATCAGCACCAAAACTTATTAGTTACTGTTTCTATTTTACTACAGTATGGTTTGTGTAGCGCTGTTAGAGTTCTGGATATTATATTGAGTAATGTCCAATTAAGAATAAAACTGCTTAAAGAAACGTTGTTCATGGGTTTGGAATTCCGTAATTGAAGTGACACTAAAGAAACTCCTTGACGTATATGACTTATGTTTATGTTATTATGAGAGACTTTCGATATTTTTAAACTTCACTTATAGTTAATTGTTAGTTTTTTTGCCTTTTCTGAACTGCATTTTTGTCATTAAAAGTGCTTTAAGAAGTATAGTAATGATTCAAATATTGATTTTCAAATTCCACTCGGGAGTAAAATAAAAAGGCACGTTATTTACTTGGGCCATAACGATAATGATGACGAATACTATAATAACCATTATCATTAAAGAAGACTCGTAAGTTCAAGAGCAAGTCATAAATGGGAAGTTACGTGTTTGATCCGGAGTAAAAATGCAACCGTTTTTATATGCAAAAGCAATGCGTTTAAAATACTGCTTTTCGAAAGAATTTCTAATTTTCATATAATCTACCGTATATGAGAAACTTATTTTATGGCTTATGTAATAGTTTTCTAATACAAGCATTGCACAAAGCATGCGATATGCATATAACTACCATGAGGTTTCAAACCCATCTAGTTATATCCGTGTATTGAAGATTATTTTCAAAGAAAATCCATTTTTTCTTTAAAAAATGAAATATCTACATGTCCACAGTTGTTATAAATTACTTATAGAAGTAAATATATTTTTAGGCTTGGGCAATTTTCAAAAGTAATTTCAAGCGTGGTTAATTTTAAAGTTTGATCGTGACAGATGGAACTATTGTTCTCTTGAGACAGAAAGGTTATTTCTTGAATAATAAAATAATTTTTCTGAACTTATTATCTGCATTCCGCAAATTATATATTTTAAAATAGGTACGAAATAATAATTATCCTGCGGTTTATGGAATAAAAATGTTAATTTTTGAAGTATGAATTGCAATTCAAGTTTTTCAATATTCATTTTAAATATAACATTTATATGGTCGTTGAATCTTTACTTATTGACTTATTGACATTGTTATTACTTTCCTTATATACATAATGTATAAGGGAAATATTGTGACGGGGTCGAAAATTCGAATTCGAGTTTTCGACGGGAGATCCCGTTTCAAGCATCCCTGATCGCGAATCAAACATTTTTGAAGTGATGTCTGTGTGCGTGTGTGTGTGTGTGTGTGTGAAAGTATGTGTGTGTGTGTGTGTGTGTGAAAGTATGTGTGTGTGTGTGTGTGTGTGTGTGAAAGTATGTGTGTGTGTGTGTGTGTGTGTGTGTGGAAGTATGTGTGTGTGTGTGTGCGTGTGTGCCAGTGAGTCTGTGGTGACGATATCTGACAAACGAATGGAGCGATTCGAATGAAATTTGGTACAAAACCACAATACGTGAATACTAGAAGCCTATTGTTTTTAAACGTAATCGAATGTTCAGGACCCACCTAAATTTTCGAGTGAAATTTTGAAAAAATCATCAAAAAATCAAAATCATTAATAAAGTTATAGAAATAGACATCTCTTATGTAATTTTTCCTTAGAAAACGATTGATGGAGAAACATGTTCACTTTTCATATGTAATATCATGCGATAAATTTGGTGACATCATTCTCGTGGATCTAGCTCGTTCCATTCATGTGGAAAGATACTTTGAGTAATACTTTTGTATTTGAACGCCAATAGTCATTTATCTGCTATAAGAACAACTTATTTCACCATCCATAACGCTTGGCGAGATTTTGGCGACGAATTTAACGGAATGTAGCCAACTTGACGACTTTTTTAAATGTTGCCAAATTAACGAAAATCTCGCCAAATGGATAAAAATGACTCTAAATCAATGAAAATGACGACTAATCGTCGAAACTCCAATATCTTGGAAAGAATATCTACTATAAGAAAAACCTATATTTTTACTGTAAAAGTAGTAAATTCATTGCATTATATAAGGATAGTCATGTGTTGCACACATCAGTTTTTTTTTTTTTTGCAATATATTTATCAATATGTATGAAATATCTTTCTGTTATTATAAAACATCTTTGATACTACTAATAGTTCCGCAATGTTTGTATAATTCTAATAAATCCGACTTATATAATTAATCATATATCAATTCATACTCATATAATATATCAATTCATATGCAGAAAAATAACACTGCTTATTTCATACTCGGACTATAAAATAAAAACTGAGTAAAAACGAAATAGTAAAATCATTTTCTTATTAATTAAAACAGATAGCAACTAAAATATAAAACTTTCTCTGGTTTACCACAGAGATAATGTTAAATCCAACTCTTGAAATATGTATCATACTTATTTATTTATTCTACTGTAAAATTATTTCTCACCATGTCAGCATGTAGCTCAGCATGTCTGCTGTGCTTGCTTTATACATAATGCAATACTAGTTATATATTTATTTTTGTTCGCTCTAAGATTACAACATATAAATATCCATTCCTTTTTCCAGGTAAACCCAGACCAACAGTCACGTGGTGGAGAGAGTATTCGCTTTTGGATGACACTTACTCATACATACCAGGTGATAATTTGGTCCGAAATGAGTTACAAATCCCCGAATTGAAAAGGCACGATTTGCTGGCGGTGCTAACATGCCAGGCGTCCAATAATAACATTACTGTTCCAGCATCTACCTCTGTTACACTTGATTTAAATCGTAAGTAACTTATTTAATGTTATTATTATAATGGTTTTATTTATTTCTACTATATTTTGCTAGATATTCTACAACGTTGAATAATTTTGTCTAAAATGCATTATGTTACTATAGAAATATGTTTTGCTGTTAAATCCAAAAATAATATACACTCTGGGAAAAAATATATATGCATCCCTAAGACATTTAGCTACAGCCCTAAAACTTAGCATGCACATGTCGATTTAAGTGTAATGCAAATGACAAAACTGTCAGCACCAATGATGTTATAATATGCATGTAATATGCATGAGAATGACACATCGTACAGCATCTTTCCCGACCGTCCAAATAGCTACTCAAGTCCTCAGGATGAGTCGGACGGTATGGGTCTTCATCCTACAGCATGGCCAACTGCCCTACCGTGCAGATAACACCGGTTCTCGTTAGATCACCGAAGTCAAGCAGTATCGGGCGCGGTTAGTACTTGGGTTTGCACGCTGCCACATCTGCCGCCGTGTTTATGCGGAGTACGAGCACGTTAAACATGTGGGTCCGTAATTCCTTCCGAGAGGTTGGTGGTAGGGGAAGGAGGGTACTGTCCCTGCGGATGCCTCGCCCACTGGGTTCCGGTCTAAATTGGGTGGCACTTCTCGGCCGTCCACACAGTTATCTTACACCTTTCTGGTAGGTCGGACGGTCTGGGTCTCATCAACAACAACATCGTACAGCATTTAAAACAACCGGTGTTCTCACTCACTAGAAATTGGAACTAGATTTTCAGCTTTGATACAACAAGTTGTGTACAAATATGTCTTTGAAAGGTACTCGACGGTGCTATGAACATGAGCAATTGTCGAATTTAAAGAGAGGTCACATAATAAGCCTTTGGAAAATTGCTTAATCTAACAGACATATCATTCGATTTTCGGAGTGATATGGTATTTGCATAGTGCTGGAAACAGTGGATCGGAGAAGGCATATGTAACCATCGCAGAGAACACTCCAAGCAGATCGAGAGGTTTGTGCAGTCATGAGAGTAACTACATCCATATCATTGGCGTCAGTATTAGCCATTCGAAGGCATTTGTCATCCTTTATGCATCTTGTATCTACTGATACTATACAGAAGCGACTGGCAGAAGGTGGTATTAAGAGTCAACGTCCATTAAAGCACCTACCATAGACTCATCAACATAATTAGAGCCGTCTGGATTTCTGTTGAGCTTAGTCAACCTGGACAGTGTCCGATTAGAAGCGTGTTGTCTTTACTGACGAATACCGCTCCTCTCGTAGTCCTAGGGGCCGCTGTATAAATGTGGGGAGTGGAACTGGCTAGTATTCCGTTGTGCAACACATTTGTTGTGCAACACAAGGCCATTACACGTGGTGTGACAGCCTAGGGAGCCATCCCGAGGGATAATCCATCTATAGCTGTAAACCAAGTCAATCTGACGGATAGTCTGATAAAAGATCTTAATACATAGTTTCTTCATAAAAAGATCAACTGGAATACCAAAAGTCCTGAAGTCGGACCCACACCCCTTTTTTAACAAGTATACAACAATTGATTTTACAGTAAAGCAATTAAAAGTATTCTTATGAGTCTCTCTGGCTGACAATAAATATGAGTCATCAATCAGCCATATTATTTAATACGACCAGATTCCATCCCGATAATGATCGATTCTTTCGAGATGTATGAGGTTTGTGAGAGTAAAATTTATAATACCTCTAAAAGGAGTCTTGATGTATTATAAGCCGTAAAGTGATAACTAATAAGCATAACTATCGCAATTAATTTCTTGTTAAAATTCAAGACATACACTCATTTTTCATTTGTAATAATAATTTTTAATGATATTTATTGTTTTATATGATAAATGCTTTAAATCTCGAAGGAAGTAAATACTAACGTTTTATAAATTCAGTTTACTTTTAATAAGAATTATAGTTACTAAATTAAAATTATTTCTAACAGTTATTATGTATCTTTTCAATTTCCCTAACAAATTGTTCAGCAACCGAGGTCTCAGCCTGATCTGAGTGTGTAGCTGAACAGCTCGACACCAAGTTACTTGAGATTTGTCCAAGATTCTGAATAAGTGATTAAAATATATCGAATAATATATAACTGAAGTGATAGTTGCTTGATAGTAAGGTTTTCTGTAGAAACTGCTTCCCCAAATTTCCACTATTAAATGTGTTTGGAAGATATTGTGGCCCACATATTCAGAAACACCATATCAAAAGCTGCTGAAGTAAGCTCTAAACTTAAAAATACATCAAAATCCATTGTTCGATTTTTAATTTGATAAAACTAAAATTTCTGAGTACTTTATAATACTTCACATATTTTTTTTAATATATACTCTGGCATAAAAATGAAGAAAGTGAATGTTCTATCGCTATGAATCTTCACAGAGCAATTGGTATATAAATATGAAGAAGTAATTACGTTTCCATTGCACAAGAACTTTTATTTCAAAGTAGTGGAAACATAAAGTTATATGTTAATGTGTAGTTCATCTTCTGGCAGATAAACAAACCGATATACCTTGCAACGTGGGAAAAAATAGCAGACTCTTACAGTTTTATGCTGCAGATTCTCCTAGATGCCCTGATACTGTTTGGTTATATCATGCAAATTCTATGATGGCTGCTACTACCGTCTCAGCAAATTTCAGATGTGCTTGATTCACATGATTTCTGGACTGGTCATGAGAGGTTTACAGCACTTCAGAAGTTCTTTCGAGACACTTGTGGCATATGTATCCGGGAATTATCATGTAGGAATATAGCTTTCAGAAGAAGAACAACTGTTCACAGACTGTCTTAAATATACGGATGTCTTTGTTTGCTACAAAGTGCCACGCATTAATACTATAGAAGACTCATTATCATAGGAGAGGGTTCCGTAGTCTATTACATCAGATGTAATGATCGTGTGTTTTTTGGCAGCTGAAGCCCTAAAAAAATGTCGTACTAATTTCCTATATATTCATTATACAATCAAGGTAATAATTCGCTCCCACACAGAGCTACTCATTACTAAATACCACATAACATCATTTGGAAAGTGTCTAGTATTTCTGAGTTCAACACCACTGAGAACAGGTACTGCCTGCATTTCGTTGCCAGCGGAATACATCTTAATAGATGACGTCCTACTAACATTGGCTCCTAATGTAGCGCGATTATTGAATAGCTCATAAAGGAACCTGGTTGTCTTTGAATTGTCGAATGCAAATGAAGGTGCATTCGCCGATTAAGGTACATTTTTATCTGATCTTAATGTTACCGAATGACATGTAATCACATCGTATGATCATGCATTATCAAATTACATGATCATCCATGATCAAATTGTATCATCATGACAATCTGTTTATCTAGGATATCCAATTTATACGCCTTCCTAAACCTATTGCTGTGAAGATCGCCTTATTGACGCATCTCTTCAACCAAAATAAAGACCGAAATGTCTGACTGATCACAAACCTTCCTTATGTATAGGATCCATCTGATCCATAGAACGTTAAATTGCATTTACTAGCGTTTGATTTGTTATCCAGCCATCTACAAAGGCAAATGAACTATAACAGCGTTTCAATATGCTTGAGCTGGTGAGATTAGCGCCATTAATATACACTGCATAATGTGCTTTAGCTATAAACTCTGAAAATACTCTAGTCACTTATTGAGAGGTTTCCCGCTAATTAAACATATGTTTAATTAATGATAAACTGGGCTGATAAGTTCTGCTAAATTTTACGATTCTAGGATAACTGTTTTTTGGATTGTGTCATTTCTTTTGCCACAGAGAGTACATTACTTTTTGTAAAAATGTATGAATTGAAACAAATACCAGAAATGAAAATATATTTAATTTATATAAAATGTAATCAATTTGACAGAGCATTTTCTGACAGTCTGAGGTATTTTCCTGTATTTTCATTAAAGCATCGTTATTAAAACGATACTCTCATTTTTAATTAGTAATGAGATCATTATTATTTGACAATTGAGAAAAGCACTATATTGATTCGAATAAAAACTGATAATAATAAATAATTAAAACAAATGAGGCTTATTCAAATAAAACTCGCTCGAATATGATGTGTCACTCATTAATAGGATACAAGTTAAGCCTGCAATTCTAAATCATACTAAGAATATTTTACATAAATTTTACTTTTTAAAACTTATTTCAATGTAAAATCTTCTTCATAAAGTAGGTACATCTTTCCTTTTACACAAAGTCAATCGATCAATATCGACATTTAAATAAGTATCCTGATTTATGGTCAAAATACAATTCGTAAGACCGTCTTTCGGATTTGGTTTGACCTACGATATATTGGGAAATTCCTATTTTCCTTTTTTATCACCACAAGATAGTGAGAAATGGGTTATATATCTTATTGAATATAAATTAGAAGCTGGTTCACTTATTTTGTATTATGCATATTTTGAACTACCAGGTGCTCTCATATAAGTGTTCATCATAATTAAAATTGGCTTGATTCCTAACTTCTTTGAACTGTAGTTATGTGCGACATTGCAAATTTTAACAAATTTATTAGATTTAGTCATTATTATGTACTAAACGTTCCAAAAATAGTTAAATTCTGCCATCAAGTGGCTATACAATTCTGCATCTCCCAGTATAGTTTGCTTTTGCTACTATGAGGCGTTTATTAGCGCCGATTTACCGTTTACTTTAGAATTTTAATCCGATTTTAAACGGCACTTTCTCTTAAAATACATTAGGCTTAGGCATAGTAGAAAGGTGTAAACAGAAATATAATATGAAATACAAAAAAAAACAAATATAAATCAATGATCAATCTTCTAAATCACTTCCTGACAATCTAATTAGTTTCATTTTGTGTCAATTAAATCGACATTTCTGAAACGCTAGCATCATTTTCATTTATTAGAGTGAGGATGATTCTTATGTAATATTGAATAAAATTATTGAATCGAATATATCTGATAATAATAAGACTTTTAAAACAAATGAAACTTATTTAGACACAATATTTTTGAAAATGCTTTGTACCTCATTAGGATGTCACGCTTGAAATCCTAGATAATGCAAATAGTATGTTTTCGAACAAATTCAGCACTTTTAGACTTACGTCAACGTGAAATCCTTTTTATGGTAAAAGTGCACATTTCTTTCATGATCTAGTATTCAGAATTTTTTTCTTCTGTCCTATTTTTATATTTACAAAAGCACTTTTCCCTAAAAGTTTCAAAATTTCTATTTTACAGAGATTAATTTGTGTTTTTTATTATCATAGTGGATGTTTACGGTGACTAGTTCAGTCGTGCTTGTCTTCATTTGAAGTAACTGTCAACCGCATACTCACCCACTGATCGAGCAAACTAGCTGCTGCCAATTCTCCGGTTCACAGGCACATAATGCGCTTAGCCGAGCATTGACCTCTATGTCTATGAGGGCATACATTGCGTTCTAACTGCATCTTTCGCCTGCTGCACGGGTGTAATATGCCTTAAATGACACTTGGGAGTATATATGCATAAAATAGAGTGGCGATAGTTACTGAATTATATACACAGATGGTCTGTAGCCTATTTAATTTCATTCTTTAGAGGAATGATGGGTGATATTCTTGCTTGAAACGAACACTGTTTTCTCAATAATAAATGGATATGCTTGAACTAACAAAATAAAAAATATATATATTTATTGATAGGGGTAAAATAAACAAAAGTATTTTAAATGTTCGTACATTTTAACTCCAAATAGTCTAATAAATTAATATTTTACGATCCGGTCGATCAATAGCGACTGCCATTTTATAACCGTTTTCTGGAATAAATAGATTTAAAAATGGCAATATATGCCCTGAATTTTAGGCTGATATTTTTTTCTATTATAACATTCAAACTAATTCGAATTTTTAGAAAATCTTGCCAAGGTCCATAGTCTAAAGACTAAAAATACATATATATATATCAAAGTTTGCGGTTGTTCGTTGCTCAGATTTTCCGCTTGGCAAACAACAAACAAACACGCATATTTTCTTATTATGTATATAAAACATTTAATAAATATAAAATATCACAGTATAAGGGTGCTTTTAAACCATTACTTGTCGATATAATAGAGATGAAAATATGCTGCGTATTTTTATTTTCTCTATATTTTATTCTCGCTATCATTTTTATAATATTTTGTATACATGCTGGTTCTCTAAACCATGTTATTAAACTATTCCAAATAAAATTTAAAAATTCACATGTTCCTGGAGCGAGAGATTTGGCGCCTAATAGAACGAATAACCCCTGGCACACAAACCTATCATATTACCATCTGTCACTTATCTACGAAATACTTAAATCATGCTAATAACATTTAACATTTCAACTTCCTTCAGTATCTTATTTTTCGTTATCAATAGAGTTCGATTTTTTTTTTGTCTCGTCGTCTATCGGTGAGAATCGACATTTAAAATATTCTTTTGATTCATGATCCGGGATACAAATTGTTTATCTGTTCTTCTGATTCCGATTTGGCATATAATTTTATTATACATGATTGTAATAAAAATATTTGATTGTAAGAAATGAAAAAATATATTTTGGGACACATTTTTGGAATGAATTAAGTGATTTACATTTTGGTTATTCTTTACTACAGAGAGCATCCATTTTATACACTATTAGTTAGAATTTAACACAAAGCCAGTACATGTATGGTAGAACAAACAATTACTCATTGTTCTATATTAAAATTATTGTAATATACACAATAGATATATACATAATTAATTACATTTATTTATTGTCTTTCATATTTAACCCACCAAGATTATTTTGAGAAACATTTAGGAATACAACAATTTTTAAAACAAATTCGACATAGCAATTAATATAAGAAATCGCTATTATAAATAATTACCATAATCATTAAATTTGAAGCCCGTAATTGATACAGTATAGTAAAAAATGCAATACCGTTCGGTTATAAATGTTTTTTATATCCATATATTTATTCTTTATATAGAAAAAACATACATCTCGGCTGCCTTACAATTACATCACATTACATTTAATTCCGTTGCTACGTAACATGTTACATTTTTTATATTTTATCCAAATAAGTTTGCTTTTACATATATATAAATATATACAATATATTCAGTAAAAGTGGCTAAATTTTAGCATTTATACATTTTTAAATGTAATTCTAATTAAATCGCAAATCTCAACAATTTAGCAGCAAAAAACACATAAAATATCAGAAATTTATAGAATAAAAAAGTAACATTTTAAAAAACCTGTTCGAATGCGATTTGTCCTCCATTAATATGATATATGTCATGCGTGAAATCTTAAATCAATCTGGGAATTTCTCTACATAGATTTAACTTCTTTAACTTCTTTGAATGAGGGATACTCCGTCAAGGGGAAAATGCATCTTTCTTTCCACAAAAAGAACATCGATCAATATCGACATTTAAATCAGTCTTTTGATTTATGGTAGGGATACAAATCCTAAAGTCCGTCTGTAAGATTTCAGTTTGACTATTCTTTATTGGGAAATATATCTTTTATACTCGTCATATAACATTAATAAATGCAAATATATATTTATTTTTCATACATATAAAGTTGTATCAATCATTTATCAATAATTGTGTCAGTTATCTGTAAGAGTATACAAAAATGTTTTGTTTATATTTTATAGTTTAAAATATAATTATATATGGACTGCAGTGTAATCAAAAGTTGATTCTAAATTGAAATTACGAGATATTTACAGTTTACAATAATCAACATTTATAAAAAAGAACATCTTCGTGTCAGTTTGTGTTAAAATATGCAATAAGTTTACGTACCATAAAGTTATGTACTATAAAGTAAATGTACTATAATGTAAATGTACTATACAGTTTCCTGTTTGTTTTTTAATATTACATATTGCTGATTTAAAGAGGGTGGATACTAAAATGTTTTTTTTAACTGCACCAAATCATATTAACTTCCTGTTAGCTCTCTTTTTATTTTCGTTCAATATCAATGACAATTTTCTAAGCACATGGAGACCTTATACTCAGCACTGAATTTCGTCTCGCGTAGCATTTTCATTTATAAAATTTTGATATCATTCATCAGTCGTTCATGTAAGTCATCTTTGACATTCTCGTTCTCAGCTATTAGTCACATAGAGAGCTGAAACTCAAACACAGATACGTAGCGCATAATATTAACATCTAATAAATGTTCAAGTCAGTACATTACGTCATTGCGTTGCGTAATTATGTAGTTTTTGTACTCATCATTGAGGAGCTGTTTTTGGCTCCCAAATTATGTAGATAACTGCCTCTTGTCACACAGTTCCACCTTATGTAACATTTTCACCTACAAAATGATTATGTTATCACAATACACCGTTATGTACATACGCTATAAACTAGTACGCCATAACTTACGTACGCTATTTTGCCTTTTTCATGTATTTTCTTTGCGAATTGCAATTCATTATCTTCAGATGAAATGTTCTACGATTTTAACGCGTCAATCCATGCATAATGAATGATAACCAAAATACAAATAATAAAAAATCTGATGTTGGCAACACATGACTCTCCTTATATAATGTAATGAATTTACTACTTTTACAATAAAAAAATAGGGTTTTCTTATAGTAGATACTAATATTCTTTCCAAAACATTGAATTTTCGACAATTAGTCGTCATTTTCATTGATTTAGCGTAATTTTTATCCATTTGGCGAGATTTTCGTTAATTTGGCAACATTTCAAAAAGTCGCCAAGTTGGCGACATTCCGCCAAATTCGTCGCCAAAATCTCGCCAAGCGTTATGCACTAAGAAATAAGTTATTCTTACAGCAGATAAATGACTATTGGCGTTCAAATACAAAAGTATTACTCAGAGTATCTTTTTTCATGAATGGAACGAGCTAGATCCACGAGAATGATGTCACCCAGTTTTTCGCATGGTATTACATATGAAAAGTGAACATGTTTATCAATAGGAAATATTTTTTTTTTATTTTATATGATTATTTGATATTTTTTTTTGAAAAATGTACAATATCTCGAGAACGGTTCGTGTTAGCGTTCTAAAATTTATGTCAATCGTTTTCTAATGAAAAATTACATAAGAAATGTCTATTTGCGTAACTTTATTAGTGGTTTTGATTTTTTGACGATTTTTTCAAAATTTCATTCGAAAATTTAGGGGGGTTCTGAACATTCGATTGCATACAAAAGCAATAGGCTTCCAGTGTTTATGGATTGTGATTTTTGTACCAAATTTGGTTCAAATCGGTCCATTCGTTCGTCAGTTATCGTCTCCACAGACCCACTGACACACACACACAGACATCACTTCAAAAATGTTTGATTCGTGATCAGGGATGCTTGAAACGTGCTCTCCCGTCGAAAACTCGAATTCGAATTTTCGACCCCGTCACAATACTTTCCTTATACATTATGTATATAAGGAAAGTAATTATGAGAAATTACGTTTTTCTATGTCCTTCCATACACAAACGTAGAAAACTACAAAATATATTTCAATAACTCATGCAATTGAACCAAATTGAGAGGACCAATTAGATTCAATTTTAAAATAATCAACCCTGGATGTACCCACCCAGAGCATATGCGGTCTGGTGTATATTAATACTCAGTATCCGTTGCTAACTTACTACCCAATACCTGGTAATAAAAATGCTTAATTTTATATATTGAAGTGAGTCCAACGAATAATCAATGTATTATATAAGAGTGAGTCTTCATTCGATTATTTCAATACTAATATTCAATAGTACTTAGTTATGGTTGTATCACAATCATTATCAGAATAAAGGTATAAATAGCACTTACACTCCTAACATCCCCAGACACATGCGGGTCAACTGTTATACGACTATCTATTAAAAAGTAAACCATATAATATTTAAATCAATTAATATCAGATCAAAAAACATATAATTTCATTGTTGAGTAAAAAGCTGAAGAAAACATTCATAATTATGGATGCAACTATGGAGATGAGGATAATGGCATCAAAGTCCAGGACTAAAATTCAAACAACAGTAATTTATATTATGTTTTCGCTTTCATACGAAGTTACGGGTGTTGTCAGCTGAGTTACGACTACTTAATAAAAAGATCGAAATATTCATATACCGCTGAATACCATGTTAAAATGTTTTTGATATCCCATGTGGATATCAAACTATTTCCTTCACAGATTTCTCACTGACTTAAGTATTTTTATGTTGTTGTAACACATGGCTTTATTGGAATCTAATTCATACAAATAGAGATCTCATCACATACAAAAGAAAAATAACAAGAACAAAGCAGCAAACAGGGGAACACAGAAAACACTGTCAATGCAAAAGAACGAGTCCAAGGAAGCACAAGGCGAAGAGGGGCATATATTCTTTATCGTTCCATAAGATTTCTAGCATCCCAATAATAAAGTTTAATGACATCTCCTTGGCGCTGGGCGTCCCTATCCAGTCCTGGACACCCAAGAAGATGATCTGAGTTCATTCTGCCAACATTACATATTGGGCAAATGTTCGTGGGGAGAACACCTATTCTATTTAGGTGTTCTGCTAAACAATTGTCATAAGGTAAAATCGTCCTTATCAAAATTGCCACTATAGGACTTACCTATGATGCCGTCGCTAGGGGTGGAGCATGCAAGCTCCAGGTTCTCAAGCTGGAGAGACGAACACACAAAATATAAATAAATACACTTGACTTAATTGATCAATTTATTTTAATATTTTAAGTTATAGATATCCATTATATCTTGATTAATGATACTATTATTAAATCTATTATTATAAGACATATAACACTGACAATATTTCATTAATACATATATACACACATAATAAATTTAACATATGTTTTTAAAACAGTTTCCTCTAAACAATCGATACTCAAAATAGTTCTTTTAGTTCATTATCTAAGAACTCGTTAATATAATCTACTCTTACGAACTGATTGTTCATTATTTGAATAATCGATAAAAGTGTGCCTTCCGTGCTAATTAGTGACAAATTGAAAGTTGATTTACCTCTACTCTTTTGTGTTAAGTACTTATTCGTGCAATCTAAATGATGCACGAAACTGTTGCACATCTCATAACTGCAACAAGCTTCCATTTTATCGCTCACATTCGATATACTTTTTTCACAAAAACCAAGAAACACAATGTTAGCTCGTTCGAAAATTTGAAGTAGACTGAACTTTTTGGAATACGGCTTTGGGACGCTTTTTTCTTTCCCCCATTGTTTCCTACCACATCTACCATTCGTTGTTGATGCAGAAGGGGATGACCACTGTTTATGTATGCATGTGTTGTCATTGGTTCCCTCTGCAGCATTTAAATAGGTAATTATTTTGGTTGACATCCGTAATTGAAATTACAAAATGCCGTGCACGCCATACGACAACAATCATGTCCGGTTTTCAATCTAAAATTGGCAACCGCTTCTTTACGTGGTCTAGTGTTGAAAATTTTCCAATTATCTTGGATATCATGCCACTTTTCACCCCTGAATTTAGTCATAAGGTTATCTTTATAAGTGTTTATCATGTCTCTATTAAGTACTTTTATTTTAGCAGTAAAATCAAAATTTTGCCTTTGTCTACTACAGGTGTTAAAAAATCATTTTACTACAAGAAAATAAAATAAGAAATACAGCTTTCCAATATGTGGAATCTCTTATCAATGGATTTTTTGGTTGGAAACACATGCTTTGTGAAGTTCGTATCTGGATTCTTAAAGACTTGCCGGATAACTATGAACTTACTTTTGTATTACTTCAAAATAGCCGTATGGCAAGAAAAAAACATATACTAAGTATTTTGATTTAAAAACATTTATTGACAAGGCATAATGTATGCAACAGCTGCCTATAAAACTTAAGAGGTGTGTATACAAATCAGACAAGAGATTATAAAAGCCAGTATATGATGACTCAAAATTAATACATGTATAATCCCTGGATTTGGTTATAACATTTAAGTTGTAATACTTATGTAATAGAATATGGATGTCATATTCTCAGCTAATTCATCAGCGTACGTCTGTACATGTCAGAAATGTACTCTAGTGATATAGAGTCCTTTCTTTTCAGTTATACACAGCCGGTTACTACGCACCTTGTTAGACAATCCGTCATACGCGCGATGTCTCTGAAAACTGCACGCTCGTTATTTTGAGCTGGCGAATATCATACTATTTATTTTCCGAACTTAAACATTATGCTGTCGTACTACAGAATCGCATAAATTGTTATCTGACTTAATATTGGTCTACATAACCTACCCAGTAAAAATTTGTTAATTCTAAGTCAATCATAACTTATTACGTAAATTAAGTGAAATCATAACCAATAGTTATATATACCTCACAACTTTCCTCCCAAATACAAGTTTCTGTGAACTGCAAGGTCCAACTGCGGTCGAATAGTTCACTTTTCCGTCATTCAGAACTATAAGGTCTGGGATTGAATCCCAGATACGGTGGAGAGCCTTACCTAAGCATTCAAGTATTTAGCTTTTCTGAATCTACTTTCAACTATAACAATCGGCGAGTGAATCTCTCTTAAGCATATAAATGGAAGTAAATAATAAAAATAATCAAATCCAATTTATTCTACAAAAAAGCGTCTACAAAAATATTTTTTCTAGAACGTAACACAATGCCCACATAAATGTAAAATGCAGACCATCATTTCGGAAATTCATGAACGTCATTTCTCAGTGTGAACATATCTGATGTTGAATGCCAAATATAAAAATATCAAGTGAAACTAAATCATGCGACTTTCGTCAAATAGTTAATCAATGAACACAATATGGTAGCATCATATAGAATGACAAAAGTGTAGCAGAATAACAAGAAAAAAGCAAAAAAATGCTGAAAATAAGAACTTTAATTATTATTTCTCAATAATTATTAATGCTGTGTTTTATTGTGATTTTGCTTTGCATTTTAAGCTTTATAGTTTCAGCATTTTATTGGCGTTTTCTGATTTTACTTATTTTTCGTCACAGGGAATGCCACCAGACGGCGTTCGAAAAATTAAGTTGTATTTCAATTTATTTCTGAAAAAAACTAACATGAAGAAACATGAAAAATGCTGATTTAAAGAAGATATATTTTTTTACTGAAACTTAATCAAATCTGCAGACTATGGCAGACATGATTTGGAACTCAGACATACATTTTATTTCTTTTTATATAGAACAAATGTATAAAAGTTAAAATTTCATTAAAGTGAGGAAATACTTTCCAGTGAATTTGGAAGAAATGAAAAAATATAGTTTTACACAATATTAAAAGGAATTATTTTGTCTACTGGCAGTCTAACTATAAGTACGAACTCTATTCTCAAACCTACATTACACGACTTTTGACGGAAATTTTAAAAGCTTTCTGTGTTATTCATTTATGCCTGGGGTTTTTCAAAATCAAAAATAAATGCTTTAAGGGGATGCAAAATGCAAAGAATTCGTCCAGCGTTTTAAATGGAAAATATAAACATATATTTAAATAACTAAATTTTCAAGAATCAAATTATTGTAAAATTCAAGAACATTCAGAAAAGATATAGGAGGAATTGAAGGTATTGGATGTATTTGTACTACAAATCAGACACATAACTTAAACGTAGACAGCTAGGTTATATTTTTTTACTTTCCTTATATATACAATGTATAAGGAAAGTATTGTGACGGTGTCGAAAATTCGCATTCGAATTTTCTACGGGAGAGCACGTTTCAAGCATCGCTGACCACGAATCAAACATTTTTGAAGTAATGTCTATGTGTGTGTGTGAATATATGTGAGTGTGTGTGTGTGTGTGTCAGTGAGACTGTGGAGACGAAAATCGACGAATGAATGGACCGATTCGAATGGAATTTGGTACAAAAATCACAATCTGTAAACACTGGAAGACTATTGTTTGTATACGCAATCGAATGTTCAGAACCCCCCTAAATTCTCGAGTGGAATTTTGAAAAAAATCGTCAAAAAATCAAAACCTCTAATAAAGTTACACAAATAAACATTTCTTATGTATATTTTCATTAGAAAACCATTGACATAAATTTTACAACGTTAACATGAACCGTTCTCGTGATATTGCAGATTTTTCAAAAAAAATTTCAAAAAGTCATATAAAATAAAAAAAAATATTTATTATTGAGAAACATGTTCACTTTTCATATGTAATACCATGCGATAAATTTGGTGACATCCTTCTCGTGGATCTAGCTCGTTCCATTCATGAAAAAAGATACTTTGAGTAATACTTTTGGATTTGAAAGCCAATAGTCATTTATCTGCTGTAAGAATAACTTATTTCTTCGTCCATAACGCTTGGCGAGATTTTGGCGACGAATTTGGTGGAATGTCGCTAACTTGGCGACTTTTTTCAATGTTGCCAAATTGACGAAAAACTCGCCAAATGGATAAAAATGACGCTAAATCAATGAAAATAACGACGCATTGACGAAAATTCAATATCTTAGAAAGAATATAAATATCTACTATAATAATAATCTATTTATTTTACTGTAAAAGCAATAAATTCATTGCATTATATAAGTAAAGTCATGTGCTGCCAACATCAGCTTTTCTATAATGTTTTATATAATGATAAAGTAAGTAATCATATTAAAATAAATAAAATTTGAGAATGAAATTATAGTTATTATAATAACGATGGATTCTACTAATAAACTACCGATATGTGCATATAAGTATGTCGTGAAAAAAATAGTCTATTTTTTTCCAGTGTCGTGTAAATCTGTTAATCGAAACTTGAGTCTTTGACCGATCTATACATTTGGAGACGACTAGTACACGAAAAAACAAGTTTCAGAGTGACGTTTGTGTGTGTGTCTGTATGCGCTCGCACGCGCGGGTGTGTGTGTGGGTAATGTATATATCCACTCTATCTCAAAATGTAATTGACGGAATGTCATAAAATTAAGTCATGAACTCTGAATTAAAATTGTAAATTAAGTGTCATTTCAATTGCGTTATTTAGTGCAATTAAACGCAATTTAATGAATTATTAATGAAATAAAAAGAACATGATTTTGAGTCTGCACAGAAAGTCATGTGCAACTCACATCATATTTTTACATATTATCCGGAGGTAAAAAATACAATGTTAGGTTTTGTAATAAATTTCATTGAAAAAATACAGAAAGTTTCAGTACATATTAGTAATTTTTAGAAATGAAAAGTTATATTTAGATGAGGTTTGGATGTCTCCAATATGCTTCCTCGTCGGGTGTGGGTTAAAAAACTACATCGCATTTGCATTCTACACTAAAGAGAAAACTACATGCAACTTGTTAGCAATATTCAAATGGAATATTTTTAAGAATATGATTAATTAAGTTGTACCGGAGTGAAAAGCATGATATAGTATCAATAATTATAATTAATTAAGATATATAACATGCATATATATTATGGACGTAAATTTTATGCATATGTACAATTATTACGTATATTATATGATTTATTATAACAGTAGTGACCGTTCAACATTCTGCATTCTCAAACGTACTTCCATGTCAATTCAATGGTAAGGATTCGCGACCTTAAGAATGAGTTAGTTGATGGACGAAGCGCATTATTCTGCAAAGAACACGTAATCATGTAACTACATGAGCTTTAGGATTTCGCCTTTAATAATAAACTAGTTGTATTACATATAGTGTGTTGATTTGTTTTGTGTTGGTACTATTTATACTGGTATAAAGTTTGTTGGTTTATTTTAATGTAGTTTTTAGCGTAAACTAATTATTTAGTGGTCGATAATAAACCGAAAATCTGAGCTTGAGATAAAAAGAAAAACAAAATGGTGTTTGGTATAAATACATAAAATTATGAGATGAATACCGTTATTGATAGAAGTAAAGTAAGGTGATCAAAGACAATCACGTATAAAAGACTACAGTACTAATCATCGGGAAATTAAAAACTCTGCAATTAAACTCTGAAACTAAGCGATATAGAGAAAAAGAGTTAGACCGCCATCCTCACAAACGATCACAGCATTCTAGAGTATCATCTCCACAAACGATCACAACATTTTATAGTATCATCTACATCAATCAAAGAAATGTGTAAAATATATATAATATACCTGCAATTGTGCTAGAAAATGACTTTGTATCTCATTGTAAAATGCATTGAATGTTAACCAGCAAGCTCAACAACCAATCATTAGCATTACTTCATAGATTTGACACTACTGAAAATCGTTATTATCAATTACCAAGCGATTAATAAATATTTATGAAATCCAAACATAAGAAATTTATTAAAAAATTTGTAGTGCAGATTGTGAGATCAGGAAGGAAATACTGAGGTATCACGGAAGTTTAGGTGATATTTTAAAGCGAATACTCGTAACGCGGCGGCTATAAAAGAATGGTGTGGTGAAGTTAAATTTACATAAATACAATACAAATAATTACCCATAGTATCCCCCAGTTGACGCTTCAATTAGTAAAGTGGGATCTGAACAGATCAAAAGTACATCACATAATACTAAACAATAAAGATCAATCATGCTTGAAGCATTGATTATGAAACACTTTCCAACTTCAATGCAATTTAGTTTTCAAAGTCTAAAATGCAATACATTCCTCGGTAATATTTTAATACTTATCACAATACTACATTAATTTATTACATTTGAAAACTTAAACCTTCATTGAAAAAAATAAACTTCATTCAAATGATGGCATTGAAATATAAATTGCCTGGTTTAAATATCTCTAAAATGCGATATATTCCACGATAGTATATTTAAAATTATCATAATACTACGATAATTTATTATATTTAAAAACTTCATCGAAAACAACTGAAATTAATTCAAATGACGTCATAGAAAAATAACACGCCTGGATCTCTCTGTAAAAACAGCATTTCATTCATAACTTTCTCCCATTCATTTCATTCATCACAATACTATAATAATTTATTTTATTTAAAAATTAAGACCATGGAGCTACAAGTAATTAAACTCTATGCTTAAAACTTCATCGAAAAAAATCGTCCTTCTCTTTATAAAATCAATTAATATTTCATTCATATCAGCCATGCAGACTCCATGGGCTAAATTAATTTGTGTTAAAGAAATACAGCAATTCTAATACAACTCATTCCACAGATTTTGCTGCTTACATTTTACATAAGTGAAAAATATGCTTCGTTGTAAAAATAATCAAATTTGGGTAATCATTTAAACTCAAATATATTGTATTTGCGTTGTTTCAGTATGTAGATGCACAGAATTTAAGCAAAAATAAAGTAGGTATAGGACGGATACAACACTCAATATGAATTAAAAAGAACTTAAAAAATCACGATTTTGAAACAAGATGGATGCCATATATCATTTTGAAGTGGGTCATGTGATCTTTTCATATCATGGCACGTGATCGCTTCATATAAGAGGTGTTATTATTATTTTAATTTTTATTTAAAAAACTGCTGAATATATTTCGCTGAATTTTTTTTTATATATTTTATGGAACAATTTGAATATTACTTAAAATTTTCGAAGCAATTTGTGAATTTTAAATCCGCTTAAAAAATGTTTGAAAAATTAGGTCCCATAGGGCTCAATGTATTTCGTTTCTTCAACCTGGGTTCAATCCAAAACTAATTGGGTGATATTATTCATTTATATTCCCATAGGTCCTACAGACCGTCTGAACAACATACTAAAATTTCATTTTGATTAAGTCATTTTTATGGCAATTATCGTGCTAACGCACAGATAGACAGATAGACAGACAGATAGACAGGCAGAATGAACAAAGTCATAAACACTTTTCAACTTTGTTGTAAAGTGTTAAAAACTAGTCGAATTTGTGGCCACAAACACCCCGGGGCAAGAACAGTAATTGCATTACCTGCAAATAAATGTTGCAAATAAATGTTATGCTTCATAACAAATGGTGATATGTTGGGAAATAATTTTCCTTCAAGTAACTGTAACTTAACCTTAAAGTGAAGCCGTAACTGTGGACCGTAATGGGTAAAGGTGTGAATATAAAAGAGGGTGAAATAGATGGTTACGGCAGATGGGAAAAGGAGGAAAGCATTATGTTAGTGGATATGTGCTATGTATTGTCGCAGGACCTGAATTCTATTTTATTATGTAACCTAAGATAGGTATTTAAGTTTGTTAATAAATATTTATGTTATCAAAGATGGCTCTTCATATCACTCAAGAAACGCTATATAATCTATAAGAATAATGACTAAATACTTGAAATACATCGACTTAAAATACATCGTTAAAAGTGCTTTATTTTAGAAGCTGTTTAATAATGGCAATATTAATAACACTGCTGTATATTGAAATTGACTCATGAAAGACGCAAATTTTATTGCTTGCTCAACACTTTAAAGTTTCTGATCTAAAAATTACTATGTTGAACGTTATATGTTATCAAGACTTTTTACCACATTTATTTCTAAATTTTTGCATGATTATAATTTTTATAAATAATTTTTATAATAATTTTTATAAATAATTTTTATATATAATCTCAATTCTAAATTTTTAAACAAAGTCATTCTTTGGTTGAATTTTGGACAATTGATACCGTTTCAGAAAGCTTTACATAAATATACATTACATCTAATTACCTTGATTGAATATATTTTTATTTATGTATACCTAAAAAAAAACCATAACTAAATGTGTAAGAAATAACATAGATATAAATGAAAAAATATATTCCTCTCAAGGGAGGTATAAAAATTATATGTGAGCCTCACTAAAGTACTTGTAACTTTTAGAAACATAAGTGTCACAAACCATTAGATAAAATTGAGTACTATACTTCTGCATAACATCGAATAATTTTTCTTTCGTACTAAAGTTGCAATATTTTAAATTGCAGTAAACATATTAGTTTTGTTTGAAAACTGTAGTATGTATAATATGAAATTTAAGTAAATGCAAAATATAGCAATTTAACGAAATTTTCAGGTAAATTAGAAATATGTTGTTGTCAGCAGTAAAACTGTATTTTAGAATATACGAAAATAATTCTGCATTTTAAAGATAAATGCCTTGATTATTCTGTAAGACATTTGAGTTTCATAATTTAAGGTATACATGCCACGTCTTTTGTTTGATAATATTTAAAGGGTTGGGTGATATTTATCAAAACATATTTATTTTTCATTATGAATTCCGGAAATACTCATGTCTGTATGCCTCAAATATGCAAATATTTTATGAAATGTGGTATAATCATATATTTAACATTCTGGTTATATGAATATCACATTCGTTCACATTATAAATTGATGAAGATGACATTTACTTTAGTATTTTGGTCTTTAGGTATGTCGGCTTTATAAATACATTAATGATAAATAATACTCAAGACACTTTATTTACTTTCAAATGATGTCATGAGATAAATAGACACGTAAAAATGAATTTAAAAAGAGCAATTCTTTATCACATAGAAAAATTACTGAAAGACTGATAGTTTAAGGGAATTTTGCAAGTAGTTATTGACATTTAAGAAATACTCAAAACTTTATAGTAAATGCATTTGTACACTATATGTTAAAACTGTTACGTTCGGTCAGTAGTACATGAAGCACCTGACGTTAAGCATTGTAATCTTCAGTCTGTAGAATTTTAATAACCCGATTCTAATATATTAGCTGATAAAGTCCACTAGGACCGTCTGCAAGTGGGAGAGGTATCTTGTCCTGCTTCAGGAAATGGTTGTAAAAGCACCATCTGCAGGAAGAAGAAGCTACAGCAGATCTGTCTATGAGTCAAAATATCTATCCAAGATTACCTAACTTGCTTCCAAGGCAAAGTAATTAATTTTGATAATTTTGAGGATGTTTAGTTCATTTTAAGTCAGATAACATTTTTATTATTTTAAAAGTTTTAAGGAGGCTGTTTTCTGATTTTACGATATGGATGACTTCACTAAGGAGGCTTTGTACGTCTGAGATAATTGAATGATTTGCAAGTTCTTTGAACAGCTTCGAAGAACATGTTGCAGGATTGTACGCCAGAAGTTTTAGCAGTTTCAGTTTACGTGTGAGCAAAGTACTCTCTGGAACTTTCTTGAACTATCTCGGTACTTGCTGATGCTTCTTGCACAGGGGTAGTTTTTCGATTTTGAAGGGGGGAAGTTGTCCGCGCCTAAGTTTGGGGAGGTATAGTCTTTTGGATTTGCGGTCTGGTTTTGAAGTCCTGGAACTTTTTACGCTATCGTGCATTTTGAGGGTAAAGCCGAAAATCAGATGGGTGAGCCCTTCCACAGTTGGCAAATTTTGCCGGGGTGTCATGGGATTTCTTACACCCAGCAGGAGTGACTACAATCTTCTGAGCTATGATTACACAATTGGAAGTTATAAGACATTTTAATCCCTTTCGATTTGAATAATTGGATTTTTACTCTCATAGAGAGGATGTAGGCGAGGTCATAAATCCTCGCCCAATTCTCGGACGACTCTAGACATACCAAGAAGATGGGGAGGGGGATCTATCTCTTCTACTTCTAAGTTGAGAAATTCTAATAACCTTGTAGCATTCCAATGCATTTGAATTCCTAAGGGTATCAAGGTAAGTATTAGCTGGGAGTCCCCTAAACACTACTTTTTTCAGGATTTCGTTTATTTGATTTATGCTATTTTATTTTGGATCAGGTGAGCCTGAACACTCCTGTAATCCTCAACGGCTCCAGGAGTGATCCTAATCACACTTCCCATAAGAAGGCCCTGAATTTCAGTTGTTAGAATTTTACTTAGTTCTTCTATGGGAGCTCCCCAGTTGCTTGAGGAGTCCACATAGAAGGACGAGATATTAATTTTAGGGGGTGGGGCTTCAGTCATTTCGACTTCTACTTCCTGTACTTTAAGTTTAAAAAAATTTGTTTTCTACGAGTATTTCCTGACTGGTTTGGTTAGGGTTCTTAATTGATCTTTTTAGTTTTTTACTTTTATTTTGGGTTTTAAATCTTTCCAGTTTATCGTACATTGGTGTTTTACGATTTTCATAAATGTCATCTTCATTTTCTGTTTTTCGGGAGGTGTGCACCTGAGCAATAAGCTCATATAAGCCGCACACTAAAAGGGTTTGGCTGTCAGAGTTATAAGTAACCAAGTAAGAATCAAGGACAATACCTTTCAGAATGATGTTAAGCTGCCTCCTCTTTTCGGAGTCCATATCCTCCTATAATTCGTCCTCCAGGCGGGAGAAGATGAAGTCATAACATTGCAAGTGGTTCCATACTTTCCATTCAATATATGCAGAATGGAGTGAATCTTGAGCGAAGCCCTGCTGTGTTTGGTAATTTTCGGGAGAAATTTGCCAGAGGAAGGGAGGGGGTGCCTGCCTTTCAGCCTCTTTCCCATCACGTGCTGACTCTACTTCTTCTTTTTTCATTGTCTCTGCCCAGTCTAAATGTGTATCTGCTTCTGCTTCCTTCGCAGTCGCAGCTCGTGCTTTTCCCAAATACTTTAGCATACCCTCGATTCGTGATTCAGCAGTTTCACTTTTAGTAGAAATATCATCTTTCTACTTCCTATTCTTTCCAGTAAGTTTGACGTTTCGGGATAGAACAGTTCCTTCAGCTCCTAGCAGAGCTTTTACTGCTTCCAATATCATACACGTCTCCGAATGAATGGATCAATGAGTAATGAATGAATGTTGAAATTGCTAAAGCATCAAAGTGTATTCTATTTCACCGTGCAAAATAGAGACTGTATATTTACTTTTCAAATTTTTTGCGATTTGACATTAGAAAAAGTAAATATGTTACATCAAATAATGACAAACGGTTCAAAGTATCAGACATGGTTAAAAACAATCTTCATAAGAGAAATTACTGAAGTTCTTAATTGAAAAAGTTAACTGAAATATCGGTGATATCATCAAAGTCAGGAATTTCACGAAAATGTCATAAAAATAGTCCCCCGAATATGAAGTTGAATAAAATTGCAAGCTCATCACAAAGCCAGTTTTATTAAAAACATTTACTGTACAAAAGTCCGATGCACATCCGATGAACATCCAATGAACATCAAATGAACATTTCAAGCACATGGAATTATCACAGCAAATAGGAAATGAAAAATGGATTGTAAGAAAGCCACTTTTGTGAAAATTACAATTGCAGCAACATCTCAAAGCTAACCTCTACAAGAGAGTAGAAGCGATCAAATCCCACACACATACGACGTGTAAAACTTGTAGTAACCGGAGGAACAAAACAACTTTCTACTTGTTCATGAATTTAATAAGTTAATTTCATAGTGCATTTAAAATATATATAATAAGTCACTGACGAAAGTATATTTGGTTTATGCTTATACACTATTTAGTCTAATTGTGCCAACAGAGTATGTGTGTCTAATGGAAATCCCATAATATGTTTGCAGCAGCGTGTCAGAAGTCCAAATGTTTTTTTTTCGAAGCTTTGTATATAAAGTACATTAAATTTCATTTCAAAGTTTCATTTGAAAAATTTGTTTTGTTTCATAAATTTGAAAAATTTGTTTTGATTATTGAGTTTCAAAGATCATTGTTACAGTACATATTACGTTTAGTATACCACGATGTTTGATTTGGACATTGGCAGAGTTCATAATCTTCAAAATATTCGCCAAATATTTAATAATAATTAAATATATAATAGCCAAATAATTAAATATATAATCTCCAAATTGGATTTTCAAAATGCAGCAATGGCAATCAGTAGAGTGACCCATGTATTATGCAATCGAGCAATTTTATACTATGACTATTAAAACAACCTTTATCTACCGCACGAAATTAAAAAAAAAAGAATTGAATACAACTCACTTACGAAATGAAATTTAAAATTGCTAGTAAACACATTTAATTGTAATAAATAGCTCATCCTATGTTGCATCAACTTCTCAGAACGATATATGATTAATATGTCTTAAATTTATCCTGTTATATTCACAGACAGCCCTTTTTGATTACAAGAGCAGAATGAAGTTGGAAGTTAGATAATTGAGCTTTTCCAATTTGTCTTCAAAAATATACTTCATTATTATAGATTAAATTTATTTTTTCTGATGCAAGAGAACATTTGTCGGATTATTGCAGCCATAACTCAATATTTACGTAAATCTAAAAGATAACTATATTTTCTTTTTACAATAACTTTGGTACACTGAGTGACCACTTTATTATGACCACCTGACAGTTTTTAGCAAATTAGCTATGGTGTCACACTGTTGCCGTTAGAGGGCTAGACTAGTATAAACATGGAAAGCGTAGTTCCTGAGACAGTAGTATAGGTGATTTGTTTGTGAATATATGGGGGAAAACGTGATTTGACGGACTTTTAACGTGGGATGATTGTAGGCGCTCTGAGCCATCGAGCGAGTATCAGCGATAACATCGCATTTGTGAAATCTTCAAGAGCAGCTGTAGTTAAAGTGTTTAAATATTGGACTGTGAGGCAAAAAACTGGGTCTCAACGTGCACCTTGTGGTCCTCACCGACAAGTAAATGTTCGGGCTGAATGGAGAGTCTCGATACTTGTAACAGAGAACAGAAGGATAACAGTGCATCAAATTGCAGCAGATCTTAATCAAGGACCGTCGAACGATCTGTGAACGTACTGTTGTTCACCGCACAATGCATAGTATGGGATATGGAAACCGAAGGTCAGTTCGAACATCATTTCTGTCTGAAGCTAACAAGATAAAACGTCTCAAATTCGCAGCGGAGCAAAAGGCTTGGACAGTGGATAATTGGAAACACGTTATGTGGTCGGATGAATCACGTTTTCAGTTACACCATGCAGATGGGCGAGTGAGAATGTGGCGGAAACAGCACGAAAGCATAGACGCTAAGTACATTGTTACAATCCTTCAAGTTGGTGGAGGCAACCTGGTTTGGGGAATGTTTTCCTGGTCCTTTAATTCGTGTTCATCCACGTCTGAATAAGACATCTGAATAAGACATGATGCAGCGAAACATTAACGATGTGGTCGTTATAAAGTGGTCACTCAGTGTATTTTGCTATTTATAATAAAATTTGCAACACTTCAAAAAACGTAATAATCCCAGTATAATCACATATACGTCATTTAAATCATTGTTATGTTGAAATATAAAAGTTAATAATAATATGAACTTAGTAAAATATTTTGATTGCAACTCTTTATAAATTTAGAATCAAACATTCCAAGCACATTCACTTGATTCTGTGAAATATTCTTAAATGTTTTCAATAAAACTTTTTCACTGATCCCATAAAATAAGCATAATAAACAAATTTCAGAAACCATTTTACATGGGCACAATTCCCAGTTTGTGACTACAGAAATTCATCATATTAATGCAAATTGATCTTAGAAATGTTATATTTTATTTATTCTTATCACGTACGAAATGGAAAATGATATGTAAAATAGCACAATTTTCAAAGCAATGTAAATAGTAACCCGTTGAGTTTTTATATTAAACATTAAAAACGTGATTAGATTTCCAGAATGTCATGAAATTCACGATGATTATGCGTGTGCATTTTGGTATTGTAAATAACAAAATATTACTACGGCAATTTACCCCATGTATTAAATTTATGCAGCCTACTTTATCGTTTATAAAAATTCATTTTCATTTCTTGTCTTTCAATTGATGTTTATGAAAGTCCATTTTCTTTATTTTTCTCTCAATATATTTACATAGGAAACCGAAATATCATATTAATGAGAATAACTTCATTCGACAAAGAACTGAGATGGAAATAAATAATAAGGCACATCCAATGACTTTAATATATACTTTTTTATACGCAGAATTTAAATCAAAGGTTAATGAGATAAAATATATTTTTAATGAGAAAGCTAAATAACAATTTGAGTAAATTTAAATTTTAACATATTAAGTGTAAAAGTAGCAGTATTAATCCATTCCACGATATCTACCTGTACAGATGATTACCTATCCATTGAGTTATGCAACTTCTATCAAGCAGTATACATTTCATCAAAGTATAGATATTAATTATCTGGAGTAGTGATAAAATCTTAAAGCATATTGTTATTCTTAGCTTTTTCACTTATTCTAAAGTAAAAATGAATGATTAGTGATGCGTAAAATTTAGGTAAATGAAATGCTTAATTTCGTTCTAAATTTTGTTTTGTGCAACTGAATCTTGGGTCATTCAAACCATGATCAACCATGCTAAAAAACATATTCCGAATTATACATTCGGACACAAATATATATTTTGGCCTATGCGTTTAATATTGGACTACAACGTCATTGATTATAGGTTATGTTCCACGGTTACCTGTGAGTCCCCGCAACATATCAGTTTTTATATAAAGTGGCTATTTTTGAAATGCTATCAAATATTTAAATTCATTTTACAAAATACTAACCAAAGTGAACCACGAAGGAAAAAAATGAAAAGAAAATGCTATTTAATTTGTTGAATACTACAACAATTATCTACGATGAAAATATTATACTCAGCTTCAATCCATATTAGATAGACATATAGATAGACATGTTTTCATTTTATAAGAAGAAAAAAATACTGAAAAGGCGTGGATAAAGCAGAGCAGGTGATTTTAATTAATTTTAAGTAAGATATTGAAAAGTAATTTTTAGCCTTTTGAAAGTCCTGCAAGGATATGTAATTCAATTCCAGTGCAGACTCTCAGGTTTTAAAATATAGCAATTATAACTTCGATATTTTCATATTTTGAAATATTTTGTGAATGTGGTTCTAATGCCAATAATTCAATATTTTGAACTGTTTTGAAAACATTTAAAACCACCAAAACCGTAAGTTGTTATTTGACCAAAATCATTTTGGCTAAGACTGAAACCACTGCGGAATTTTTATGAGGAAATTAAATAAAATATATAATTGCATTTTTGAAAGAACAATGAGGCTTTTTAATGCTACTAGACATATACCATATCACATATTTTAAATCATTTACAACTTCGGGCATATATCTATAAGTTTTAAATAATGAAGATTCAATATTTCCTCTCTTCATAGTCAAACCTGTTGACGTAAGGATAGACCCCACCCGGCAACCTCTCAGCGCTGGACAAGAATATGAATTCACATGCATGGCCGCTGGATCCAGACCGGCAGCAATAATTACGTGGTGGAAAAGTAACAAGCAAATGAAGAACCCGGACGACAATTCCATTACAGCTGGAGACGTCACAACAAGCATCTTCAGGTTTGCTCCCAACGTACAAGACAATAATGTTCACTTCTCCTGTAGGGCTCATAATCCTGTCATTAGCGGAAGCACTGAATCAGATGGGTGGACTCTTGAAATATACTGTAAGTATTTAAGCACTTAATAATTAACTTTTTAAAATGTATATTTCTGTTTAAATTCGAAATTAATAATTACAGGCAAGTCCTTTAATTGGAAATATTATATTACCAAATTAATTTTAAATTATTATTGGTGATAAATTACATTGTTTTAATAGGATGAAAGAATATTTTCGATATAGTATTATCCGGGATGTTATTGCAGTGATAGGGCAGAGCCAGCAGTTGTTGCAGTGATAGTGTGATAGTGCAGAGTCAGCAGTTGTTGCAGTGATAGTGGGATAGTGCAGAGCCAGCCTATAGGGTACTGGGTATGAGACAAACTAGATTCGCTCTCGCATTGTAGATAACTGATTCCACGAACATGTTTCGCACTTTTAATTTTCAGCATAAAATAGCCGATTGTTTAGTGTAGTACTCGTTATGTTTAACAGAAGTATTAGAAAAATTAAAGATAAATATAAATTTTTTAAACCGATTTTAGAATGTGAAATATATTTTTCTCTACTGCTTTCCGAATTTCATACAAAAAAATCCTTATTTTTGTAAATTATAAAATAACGTTATCGGATATAAAGTTATAGTCAGGCATATTAACAAATATATATATACATGTTTTTGTTGAGCTTCGTTAAGATAAGCTGCATAATACTATTGGATATTGTTCTTAAATGAATATCTATGGTATTTCATATATAATAGTTCATCATTCGAATTTGGCATTATTAGTCAAAGTATTATGCACATGATGTAATATATGATTTCCACCTAAAAGATACGACAAAGCTGAACCAGAGTGTTCATCTTTGTACTACCTAAGTGACGTACCTAATTGACAACTTCTATAGATTAAATATTATCTGCATGTATAAAGTGTATCCGTGTATTTCAGTTACACGGGATATAATTAATATATGTATCACATTCAATCAATTGTAAGGTTTTTTATTGACACTCTAAATTAAAAAAAATCAGAAATAAACGAAGAAATATGCTATATATTTGAAAATAGTTCATTTCCATTTTGGTTAAGAGAAAGCATGACTTTCATGATGGAATTTTTAAGGTAAATAGCAGCGTATTTAAGTTAGATGTTAAGAAAACTGGAAAGAATTACTATGTAAGATCCAGCACTGGAAATAAATGTCTGTTTAAAGCATTTGGAGTTACATTTTAATCCATGTAATTAGTTTCATTCAATTGAATTCTTTAATCAGATACTTTGCATTTATATTATTTTAATGAAATTAAATATATCCGCCATTTGACAGATCACGATAGGACGATAAAACATTCGAATATTTTAATATTCTTGTAAAGAACAATGTTTTAAGTAAATTGCGTAACAAATATATTAATAACATAACAATGGTGGAGTAATCAATATGTGATGGTTTGCAAGAAAAGGGTCCAGGCGTCGGTAAATTTACTTTTGAGATAACGTCGGTATAAAGCCATTATACAGACAACTGTGTATTTTTTTAGTTTTCAGTGGATTTAGGTAACCGCATGATTCTTACATACGGAAAACGTTTTCATTATGTTCTGCTTGTTGTTAATTCCGAGGATATTTTTCTATCAACCAGGGTTGGAAGAAACCGTTTTTTTAAACGCACCATGGTTTAAACCAAAAGCGTGGTTCAAAAACATGGATTAATCATGGTTTAAATCAGCCAACCCTGCTATCAACTGCCCAAAACTTCCCCAACTCTGTTCAAAACTTTCATACTGCCATTTCATATTTTGACACTCCAGCTTGGATAATAATGCTAAATGTGTATGATAAGTTGTATTTCTCGTAAAAACAGTTTCGTAGAATCATCATAAGATGTTGTACTTAATAAGACCATAAACTCAGTTTCGAAATGATTTCTGACAACTGGAATATTTTTTTGTAAATTGTCACATTTTAAGAAATTAATAGACCCAATCACAGACCTAATCAGCATTTTCTGTGTTCCTAAGGTAGAATAAGAATATTTTTCGGATTGTGAGAGTTTTAGTGAGTTCTTTGATTGAAAGAAGGGTTCTTCAGAGAAGATGAAGGATTCTAGTAGTAAGTGGAAGGATTCTAGTAGTAAGTGGAAGGATTCCAGTAGTAAGTGGAAGGATTCTAGTAGTAAGTGGAAGGATTCTAGGAAGAATTGGACGAGAGTGAGATGGAGTGAAGCAAAAGGCTCGATGATCGATTTGGAGGAGTTCAGAAGTTGGCTGGCAGCCTAGTGGAAGGAACCTCCATTCAATACAGCGATGATTGGGAAGAGTCAAGTATTCGGGATGGAACCGCAATACCAGGCGAAGGAACAGAATGCGGGGTAAGCATGCAAACTCGAGAACTCGTGTACGATTTCGGTATAATATAACCTGGTGTAAAATGTAGTATATGATATAATTGTATTATCATTATGGCCGTGATAAATACAGGAGGTCCATAATGTATCCAGTTTAGAAATACAGCAGACGTTTTTGCAAGAACAGAAATGTGTTTTTGTTCAGAAAAGAAATTGAAAGTGTATATATAGTTTATTAGTGTAGTATGAATATTATGTTCAGAAAGGTCTTTACAACTGCATTAAAGACGCCCAATTTTTAAAAGATGGGGCAAATGATGAAATAGAGGAAATTAAGAAATAATATCAATATCAACATCACAGCTCAACCTAACAGCACATTTTCATGATTAATTCGAAGCTTGGATGGATATTGACCGTCAACGTGCAACATTAATGACATAGGATGGCATCCACCAATAACTTTATCATACAGATCCAAGCACAATATACGATAAACATTCAGAAAAAAGATTAATTTAACGGTAAAATCCCCATAAGTACAAAGATGAAGGAGAAACTATATATATTAAGATTACGGGTACAATACTGATCAGATTTTTTTCAGAAACACTACGAATCCAACAATTTTATAAAGGAATTTTTATGAAAATTTACAGATAATATAATATTAATGAATTTCTCTGAGCATTTATTGTTAATATAGCCTTTTGTGTTTGGTATTCCAATATAGAGCATTTTCATTAAATATCCTCCATTATACCATTACTTTTCACTTTTTATTGTATTATTGTTATCAAACAACCTGCGAGTCAATGTGATCACAATAAGCGGAGCTACTGCATAAATATCGAAATATAGAAATGAAAATCAGCTTTATGAAAAAGTAATTTTTCTATTTTATTTTGTATTTGAATACATATAACATTTTAAAATGTATTTTCTTTAATAAGTTTAAGAATATGATGTATAAAAATTTAAATATATTTATTTTCTAGATGTTCCACATGTTTCGTTACAACTGGGAAGTACGTTCAAGAAGGGGGAGATTCAAGAAGGAAACGACGTGTATTTTGAATGCAATATAAATGCAAACCCTTGGGTAACTGAAGTAAGCTGGTATTTTAAAGGTCACGAACTAAGGACAAATACATCAGCAGGCATAGTTATTAGTAACCAATCTCTAGTGCTTCAGAAAGTTCAGAGGACAAACCGAGGACATTATTACTGCATGGCAACTAACTCTGAAGGAACGGGACGAAGCAACGAAGTGTTTCTAAGGATACGATGTAAGTTAAATTCAAAATGACTTATTGAGACTTTATAAACAAATCGACACCAACAGCTCTATGACAAAATTGACATCATTTATATTTACAACACATAGAAAAAATATTTGTATCAGTATTTTTTTTTCAAAAATTTTTAATTCAAATCCTTTGTTAATGATTGTTATTATTTTGCCACAACAAAAACTCTGGATATTTTTTCTCTGAAATTTAGCTGAAGTAAAATCATCAACATTAAAACTTGCACTGCCTTAGTTTTCATCCATATAACAATAGGTGGATGGAAAATGTTCGGAATTCGATCAACTTATTTTTTTAAATATTTATACTTCTAGAACTTCTTGTTTTTTCTTTCAACTGATGTTGTTTTTTTTTTCAAATTTATTGTTATTTTATGTATCAAATGAAACTATTGCGCAAAATATTTGCTGAATATTTCTTCTGTACAACTAGTTAAATTTCTTGCAGATTCTTTTGGCAATGGTTTCATATCATGGGGAGATCCGATTTCTCCCTTCGAACCAAATATGTGTCAGTCAATTAGGGGTCCCCAGAGATTTGACGAAATATTTAAAAGGTTTCACCAGACAAAAATGTTTAGAATATCTGCTGTAAGTTTTTGAATTCAATTAAAGAGGGCATGATTGCGCACCAAAATAAATATGAATAGTAGTGACACATAATCACATCCTATCTGTGTCGTTATGCCAAAGGTGTGAGATGATATTAATATCAATAAAGCAGGAGACAATACACATCTATAGTTATGTAATTGGTGTAGTGCCGTCAATGCCAGAACGGATTATTAATCGCGTTTATCATTTAGGACTTATGAATTCATGCGAAAATGAATGTATATCATCATTAAAATTAATTTTCGTTTATGTGTACTTAGATAATATCGGAACAATTCAAAATACAATCATAATTATTTACCTAATACATTTTAACTACTGTTCTAAGTTGAATCTTTAGGGAAATATAAAAAGAAATCGAACATCAAAAGTATACTTATCGAAGTTAACAATTAGCCACGTTATTAATCACATTTTTCTGTGAATTATAGTTTTATTTTCAATAAGCACATTTTTAATGACTATTTTGTATACTTACGACATATATTGTTAAAGCAAATATTTTCTCCACAATTTCATGAACTCTGATAAGATGTAGAAACAGTTTTGCTAGTTAGTTTTGCCTGATATCCTTCTTTATTGTTACAGGATCTGTTTAGGAAATGTTTATTTTAGTAATAGTTAGTTCTGCCTGATATGTCGTTGAAATGTTTCTATACCGTTCTACAAAATGCAATAGCTAAAAGTTTGAGAATACTATTGTGTGATTTTTTATAGTCTTTAAGACGTTTAATTTGTATTGTTTAAACAGTTAATTTTAGCTGACTTGATAATTTCGAGTTATGGAAATAAGTGTTATTGAAATTCATATGTTTTTGTTTGGATAATACATTTAGATATTTTCATCTATTCAAAATCATACTTATTAAAGAAACGTTTCATAGTCATGATTCCAAAAACTATCATAAAACCGCATATCGTGATATTATCAGTCAGCTTGAAATCTGTCATATTTTCCTCTAACAGCAAAATTTTCTTTTATCTTGACATCATCATCTTTTGGCATTTCAGCCTAATTCCTATAAAAAGATTGCTAAAACGATGAATGCATTAGAAGCAATAAATTACCTCATCCTTAATAGAAACCTCCACAGACAGACGTTTATTTCCTTAGGTCGGGCACTCCTTAATTTATGGCCAAAGGGTCATATACCATAAGCTACAATACTTTCTTCCCATTCGGGTATTTATCAAGTGAGCGGCCTTTCTTTCTTTCAACGTGTTTTTACTTCTAGTCAAGATGAATGTACTATAGAGATTTATGGTGTACATTTTATGTTTCAGTTGACCTATTTAGGTTATTTGCTTACGTTGTATTAATATGTATCCTTGGATTCTCGTAAAATGGCTATACATTTTCATAGTACATAAAAGGTATAATAAAATATTCGTAAACTATTGAAAATTTATATTTGTAAAATTTTAAAAATTTAAATTTGGTGGAGTGTTAACTTGTTATAAAGTTTAGGAACGAAAAATAAGAGGTCAGAAAATTATGACTATTAACAAAGTAGAAATGTTACTATAAATTAGCATGTGGTACAATATATTAAATAAGGTGAATATAAATAATGTTTTAAGAGCGTTATAAGTAATGTTTTAAGAGCGTTACAAATAATGTTTTAAGAGCGTTATGTTTAAGCTCTCACTGGCGAAACTGTAAACCAGTGAACCCTGCTGTTGGTCTGAAAATGAAGGTTCACACCACCTATGGAACCATCGTATTCACATAAATATCTTATGCATGTTTTGTTTTTTTAAATAAGTAATAAGGATTTACATCCTTACCAGTTCGTTAATATTTAAATAATCCACAAAAACTGTAGTGGATTTCATCAATTAGTACATTAGTACACCAGATAATATCCTGATGGTACATTTTATCAGTTTTGATGAAATTGTATCAAAAACATTTATTTTACAATATTTTTATGGATATGTGAAACCTTCATTGAAAAAATGAATTTGGTTTCTACAAATAAAAGTGCTACTTATAAGAAATGTATTCTCATAAGCAGCAGTTATATTCATTGTGATAAGTGTGTAACTGGTATTGCTGATCTGTGAAAGGAAAAATTCGCAAAAAATGCCAAAGGTGTAAATTATAAACACAATTGATTTTTAAATGATCTTTATTAATCAAAAATAAGAAAAACAAATACAATAAACATTGGTTACAACGTCCTCGCGAATCTATATCGTAGATTCGAGTATAACGCGGGAGCAAGTATGTTTACTTTTCTTTCTTGTGTCATCCCGCTCTTGTTGCATTTTGTTCTCTGCGTGGTCATGGTAAAGCAAGACACAGTGTATTTGGTGATGAGAAAGATTTACAGAGACAATTGCAAATTAGTGAATTGATATTGAAACAGGTCAACCAATTTGTGAAGTTATCAGTAATGAACAAATAGCTGTTGTAACAACCAATAAGAATATTGAAGTGCAGGGTTCTGGAAGTGATGCAGCGCTTGGACCTAGCGATATTGCTGCAAAAGATAAAATTATGAAGCAAGAAGTCTTTCAAGACTTTTTGGTCGTGGGGAGGCGAACGAAACTTTAGAGGACAAGTTTTCTATTTACCCACATAAATATATCTAAATGCTGTCACATAAATAGAAACTAAGTTTATATAAAACACGAAAAATCGCTTTCGGAGTAGGGAGCTTCACCCACGAATGTATGCCTGAAAAAACACACGCCTATATATATATTACATAATATACAACTAGTGCAATACGCAATCACAAAGATGTAAATTAATATTACTGGAGGGGAAATTGTATTTGGTTTCCCCTCCATTGAACTTTATCCTCTTTTTTGATTTCAATTATATATTACATATATATATATATAATATATATATATATATAATATATATATATATATATATATATATATATATATATATAATATATATATATATATATATATATATATATATATATATATATATATATATATATACACAAACACACAATATCCTTTAAACTGTATCATGAAATAGTTATGGTTAAAAATACTGTATTTTTTTTAGATCTGCGATTTCATTATAGTAATAAACGTGTCTGTATGTATACGCGGCCTATATAATTTCAGATGTCGAATTTTGCTCTATATAAAAATTTTAAATGTTTTTTACGTTACCATAGTTTACTATAATTGTTGTCTTTATTTCAAAGTGAGAGAAAGTACCACTAATACTGTTCATATCCAAAAACAGGGGATCGACGAAATAGCCGTTTTTAGAAACGTAACAATAAAACAAATATTTACATAGAAAACAATAAATTACAATTGGTGTTCGAAATGTTTTAGTAAATGGTTTAGAGCAGATACTATCCTGCCATAATTTCTATCTCATTCCTCATAAAAAAGCCTCATAGAATATTTCATGTCCAAAAACTGTTCAACATTTATTTACCTTTATAATATAATGTTTGTTCTCGTGACAGATAGTTTTCTTCACATGTATTTTAAAGTTTGAGTGATTTATTTTACATTTGTTATTTACTGATAAACTCCTTTTCAACCCAGCTTTATTTTTGTGATTTATTTTTTTAATCAGATGTAATTTAAACAGTAGTTTACTCTTTTTATATGTATGAAAACGTAAAATTGCTTTGAGGATTTTTCAATTTCATCGAAAATATGTCCTGTTATATTAAATATAATTAACTATATAATAATAATAAATCAAAAATCCTCTTTCTGCCTACAATTCTCACGTTTATTTTAAAACGTTTTATTATACATATATTGTTTATCTGTTCCGTATAAATTAATTAATTTTGAAGCATTCACTAAATTTATCCCATTTACATCATATCTATTTGTCAATGTGTACATTATGTTCTATATGTTAATGTGTACATTATGTTCATTAGTGTAGCTCCAAACCACGCCTCAATTAATATCCTTTTCCCGCAGATGCGCCGGAATGTAAAGCCAACCAGAAGAAAATATATGGAGTCGGTAGATTCGAGTCGGTCCAGGTTACATGCGAATTGGACGCAGATCCCGAAAACATCACGTTCCGGTGGAGGTTCAACTCATCCGGGAAAAGTATGGACATAGGGACGTTCCAGACGTCCGGCAATAAAAGCACTGCAACTTATTTGCCTCATACAGAAGATGATTATGGTTCTGTGATATGTTGGGGTAGTAATGACGTCGGTAGACAAAGAGAACCGTGTGTCTTCACCGTCATCCCTGCAGGTAAGAGCAGTAATGATTGCTCCAAAAGTAATGTCAACATTATTTATTATTCCTTATGCTATTGTACCCTCTATACGTTATTACTTGTGCGTTAAAGAAATATATCCACTAAACATATCTACCAATTATATTTTCAAACGCTTTTGTATTTAATAAACAATAGTTGAAATCGTCTGAAATGTAAAATCAAAATCAACATAAACGAAAACTTACACAAACGTGCCATTTAAAATTGAAAATAATAATGTTGATAGAGCTTATTTGAAATTTGGAAGCATTTAATTATCTAGTAAAAAGCATATAACAAATCAAAGTATTTATTTTTTGAATATTTATGATTCGTCCGTCAAAATAATACCGTCACTGGCTACATTAAGGCTGTTATTTGAAATGCCAGTTGATTATAGTTATAAAATGTTTATTTAGTAGCAGACTGATATTAAACTAAGAATGAAATAAAATGATTGCAGTAAGCATATAGACTTTGTAGTTTATTTCATAACTAATTTCAAATACACATTTCAAATTGATTAAGTAGATAAGCGATGTCTTTCGCCTTTTCAAACAGTTTTAAGCAAAAAGAACTAGGTTATAAAACAATGGAAATCCACAGATTGTAAGTTATAAAGCATTCATTGTATGAAGCAGAAATGCAAATCTTATGAAAAACGTAAAAAATTTAAACATGTCAATCAAAAACAAGGCAAATTATGCAATCAATGAACAGAAAATAAATAAAATACGAAATAAAATGCAATGTAAGTATAAAAAGCAAATGTAAGTTATAAAGCATTCATTGTATGAAGCAGAAATGCAAATCTTATGAAAAACGTAAAAAATTTAAACATGTCAATCAAAAACAAGGCAAATTATGCAATCAATGAACAGAAAATAAATAAAATACGAAATAAAATGCAATTAAAAGGTTCTTAATTTGGGGTATATATATATATATATATATATCCACGCATTAAAATAACAGCATCATAGTAATACGATTTTTTAAACTATTGTAAATAACAAGAATGCTATAAATTTACGAAACCTAGAAACCTATAAAGAAATGAATAAAACGTGCACGAAACAAAATAAATAAAATACTATAAACTAACAAAATTTACAATAAGTTTAAATGTCAAGGCACAAATTACGCTAATAACACAAAAAACACAATTGGGAGGAGGGACACTAAAAATAAAATGTATTTGTCTTACAGTCGACAATCTGGGGAAATTTTTGGAATATTTCAAAAAAGAAAAAGAAAATTCTGAAGTATACAATTTTCAATGTCAATATATGTGTTCCTGGAGCTTATTATTTTTACCAAACGTCTTTAAAAACAAAAAATAAGTAACATATAGATTTGATAATTTTATTTTCCTCCACATACATTTATATCGGAAGCAGACAGATATGCATTCTTAACTTTCCATGTAACAATTTTTCTTTACAAACATGCGTAAGTCAAAGATATGCTAAATGCTTTTTTTTGCACCTTTTATAATTTATAGGTCCTCCAGAACCTCTTCAAAACTGCACGGTTGTAAACTATACTGAAGATTCCTTACAAGTTGAATGCATTGAAGGTTATAATGGCGGACTGCAGCAAACGTTTCAGCTGGAAGTTTTTGATGACTCTGGGAGGAAACTCCACGGGAATTTTACATCATTTCAGCCTCAGTTTTTCATATCTGGACTGCCTAGTGGCAAAAGTTTACGCTTGGTTGTCTTTGCTAAAAATGGAAAAGGAAAAAGTGCCCCTATTATCATGACAGCTCATACATTACAGAAACCCGAGAAATTAACAGGTGATTGAAAAAACATTTTTAATTGCATAGTTTTGTTTTAAATTATTTATTATCCTGATTGAATACATAGAAGGTAGCATCTGTAAGTATGTAGGTGTAGAAAAATACCGTAACTTTTTCATAAAAATTTACGAATTTGATGATTGGCCCCGTTATTGCTAAAGTTTTAATATAGCAGTAACATTTGTTTTGAATATATCTCCTTCATATTAAATGATCTGAAAATTAGCAGGATTTCATTATTTATTTCTAGAGTAAGTTACATTCAAACTCGGTATGTTAGTCGAGCATACAGTTACTGTAATGCTCATATTATTAAATACGTTTAATCCATTAAATAATTAATACGTTTAAGGCATTAAATAATTAAGGCATTAAATAATTTAAGGCATTAAATACGTTTTATTGTTATTTAATATGATTTTGGCATGAATATCTTGTGGGTCAACAAGCTTTAAATTTTGTGATGTTTTTCTCTTTATTTTATTTTTCTATGTCCAACGCTGTTGATTACTATTAAATTGTTTCGAAAGATCTATGTGGTTACGATGTATCTATTGACTGGACGACAAGCAGTTTTTCTTATCACAGAGATCCATTTGTAACGTGCCCATTTTAATTATTCCTGTCGACTCAAAATGAAAATGTGCGAAAACGATCCACAAAACAATCATTCTCTGGCAAAATAACCTATCTGACTATATCTTGCCGGTATCAATTTAAAGTATATCAACTAAAACTCTAAAGGGTAAATATCAGCAAGAGGGTTAAATAATGCAACATTATTAATGTATATGTTGACAACTTCGTAAAATCAGCTAAGAGCATGCAGCAAAGACTTATATACCTGCAATAGTTATTTTAATGACTAAGGTGGAGATTCATAGTAAATAAATCCGTAAATAAAAGGTAGACAAAAGTTGCAATTTCATGTTCTCCACCCATCAGCCAGAATAAGTGAAGCAATTTTTCTATCGTTAGAGCTCATATCGTTAGAGCACAACAGATATATGTTAATGAATACCGATGTAGGTATTAGGAACATGATTCTTAATTTGGAACAAATGACACTGACGTTTTTTTTACTTTAAACTTGACCTTCCACTTTCGTCAGTTCGATTTCGATATTTTAGGAATTTGATGACACTAGATATTAATAATGACTTTGTTGGTCACAACAGGTACAAATGTGGTTCATAACAACTTTTTTTGGCATCAATGCAGAAAAGACAATTATCTGCTAATAATCACTTTCAAAGGCAAAATCTATGCAACGATGCTGGTTGCGTTACTGGACGGATATTGCAATTTTGAAGACTTTAAAAATAGTTCAATATTAGAAATAATCTGCTCAATCGGAAACCGTTATCCCGCTCAATCGGAAACAGTTACCCTTAAAATTCGCTTGTGCAAGGAGCATGGCCAGTAGGAATTAAATAGTGTTATGTATTCGTAAATGAAATAATGGAAGATCGAATAGAACACATGCAATTAATTCACATCTTTAAAAAAACTATATATTTGAACCGGTTTGTGAAGATATATCATTTTCATCAACGACGCCAAATTATACTTTTATTGGACGCTAGGCTGTCTTTTTCACATATGCTCATTCCGTTGGATAGGACAGCTTTCAAAGTCTGCACGGAGAACAGGTTTAAATAATGAAAAACTCTGCAATTTATTACAAAATGTATTGATATGTTTACAATAGCAGATTAGTAATACGAGTAAAACAGTCTGATATGATCACCGGGTTGGACCACTTTGGATTCAATTTAACGCAATATTTTTACACCTAACTTTGAAATTTTTGGTCTTCAAAATTTCAAAATAAGCAATCCTATACCAAAATCATCGTATCATGTGAGTCAACATGATCCAATGAACAATACATGTTATGAACCATATATAATAATGTAACATTTTTTCACCAAAGATACATGGTTTTTTGATGTGTTCGTAAAAATAGACTTTTTAAAATTGTTTCATGTGCGTCAAATAAAATAATTTACTTTAATTAACAACAATTACAATAATATCAAATTGAACAATTGAATAATCAAAAATCAAATAAAATAATTGATTTTTTTGATAAAATATAATGTTACTTGAATATTATGTATTTATTTTATATTCATACAGTTGGTATTTCTATTAACATGATGACAGATTAAAATACATAATGGATTTTGCAGTTTCCTTCATTTCGAATTATAATATTTATTTTTAGGCATGCAAGGCATGATAATAATGAGACCGGTTCTGGGACTTCTAATAGGAATTGTTGTCGCAAGTGTACTTGTTGCTATCGTTGTGGTTGTTTATTTAAAAATGAAGAAGCGGCGGAAAGAAAAAAGTAAGTATCAATTTGTTACATTTTACTAAAAATATTTAACTTATATTTCTGCAAATTCACTTTGAGAAGTAAAAAGTATATTTCAGTCTTTTTAACATCGGATTATATCAATATATGCAGTATATCAGTATATATCGCCTCTTAGAGCAACAGTGAATGGAGAAGAGTTTTGCACTTGGTTTTCTAAAATATAAATTAAAATTAATATCATCGAAATGAAATATATACCCTTGGCAAAGCAAATTTGTGAGCACTTAGACCGTACAATTGCCCAGTATATATACATATATATATATATATATAAAGAAATACAATCCCAAAAAGTATGAAAAGTATTTTTTCCCCACGGGCATGATCGATTGTTGTTTCGGGCGTGCAGAGTCTCTGGGAGCGTTTTCATGAAGTCAAAGCTAGCTTCTAACCAGGAAATAGGGGTCGCAATCCCCCTTGACCTTTCTGCAACCCTGTAAACACAATCATTCCACCTATATATTTTCTTTTTTCATTTTAAATCTTATATATATATGCATGTACTTAATAATGACGAAGAACAAACAATATATATATATATATATATATATATATATATATATATATAACTATACTATACCTATTGTTACTTAGTGATTATAAAATACGTTGTTATAAAAAATGTTGACATATTATGTATTTACAATATGTCGAATTTTACCATGAATAGAATTTTACCACAATAGAAATAATAAAAGTATATACTATATTTAATTTATGCTATTGTTTAATATAAAAAAATAAATTACATGCAGGCTACAATTTGTGCGTGTGCACATTTTAAATATATATAATATTATAACTACTGCTCCATATGTTCCTGATGCAATCTTATATATAAAATATATGATATTTAATACATATAACTAATATAGATTTTATTTTTCCTTCAGTAACGAAGAGAACACCTGAAGTAGTAGATAAGTAAGTTTTACTCTTTAATTTCATTCATGTAATTGCAACTATTCGCAGTGCCTGAAGCTAGTGGACACTTATTATCAATCACTTCTTAAAGCAAATGAACTAAAAATATGCGCCACGTAAAATACGCCTTTTGCAACCTCTTAGCCTGCTTTAGCAGTAACACCGACTAGCAGAAACGTCTTTAACAGCTCTATTTTATAAGGTAATGAACTGAATGCAGGTGCCTGCTAATTTGGGAGAATATGCCGCATAATGCTTGGCATAGCGCCTGCTTCGAGGACAATATATACATCCGTTACGCTACTTCATAACCTGTATAAATCAATTTCCACTGCATGAGAGATACATACACCTACACGTGGGCACATAGACTACTGCACCGATTAAATAAGAGTCTAAATAAACCGATAAACACTGAAATCTGAACTACGTACTCGGACGTAACATATAAAGCTCAAACCCAGTGGGTAGACCCCTCGTCTATGGCGATTAAAGATTAAACTCTTAGAACAAAAATAAATTAATAAATAAATAAAATAAAATAAATGAGTTAGAATTAAATCTTGAATATGGTAAATATTATCATATTAAACATAATATTCGCCGGAATAATGAAATGACTGTGCGTTTAAAACATATAAACCGCTCAAAAATTAAAGATCCTCTCAAATCAAAAAATGAAACACTTCATTGTGAAAATATTTGTTTATTATTTTTTTTAATTTCTCTAGAAGGCAGACGATAAGATGGAAATACATTTCTTGGAACATTTTATCTATATTGTATTAGCCTATATTTTATTATGTATCGCACCTCAAATTATATGCATTTCATTAATTTAATAACATCTCAGCTACTAATTATGCAGCATATTATACTTCTGAGAACAGACTATACTGAGTTTGAGCTAAAACCTCGCAATGTCAGTGTAGCATTCGTATCCAGATTGAATATGCGGAATACATGCACCCGCGCAACGGGCGGCACTATACTTAGTTTGAGCTAACGAATAAAGCGTAACACAGTGCAACACAAAAATGACTTTAGGCGCTTATATGAAATGTGCCTGGATTACGTAACAGCACACAGCAGGCTGCTAGAAATATGTTCGACAGCTGGGGAAGGGAAGCTATTGCAAGTTAAGATATGAAGTGGCCGTACTGGTAACCAAATTCGACCCGCTCTAGGAATAAAATATATAAATTCATGAAGGGAAATGTAAATATTTCTTACGACAATTTATTTTTGTCCCTGAAAGGCAAAATCTACGATAAAAACAATCACAGGGGTTTCAATGCAAATTATCCAAATGAAAAGGTCAAATAAAAATGGCACGACAGTCTATTGACAGTTATGCTGTGGGACCAGCTGTCGCCAGTGGTGTTAGAACCCAAACACTCATGTGTGGGAGCCCAATACTTTACAATTAGGCCAAGAATTATCTTCGAGATCGAATTTTAAATTCGAGTTACACTTTATAGCAGAGAATGATATCACAAGAACGGGTCACCACAAATCTCCCTCTCTTGGTCGAAAACGTGCAGATCAATTCTGGTAGAACAGCGTGAGTCAATTTCATAAAGTTCGCCAATTCGTAATTGAAGGCTGAGAGGGATAACGTTAAGAGCATTGGTGCTGCCACCTAGTAGGCGTTACTATAATCATTGAGAATGTTGCTTGTTGCTTTTTTTTTGTCCCGTTCATTACTGATGAATTGGTAGTGCTTATAGGAGGTTCAGCGATCACACGTGAGATCCCCATGCTATACGATTGGACCAAAATATATATTTGGGTCTGAACGTATAATTCGAGATATGCTTCCAGGCAATGACTGACGCAAGCTCTAGTCCCTATAATGTCATGTTGTATCGAAGCTTATATTCCTCTAATTTTCTTTTAAAATACATTCCAGCAGTGGTTTATATTTACAAAATTGATAAAATTGTATTTAAAATATACGTGAATTCAAATTTTGAAACATACGTAACTGCGTTATATACAATAACTTAAATTGAAAATCTTAAGATGACATATACCTGAAAATATACAGTGCTGCCGCGTTTTCTTTAGGCTTCGTATATTGATTTTGATTGGTTTTGCTTACATTTAAATTATAATTAGAAATATTGATTTTATAATGTACAATTTATTGAGTATCAACATGTAAAAGCATACTTTATACTATATATTTGAAATATAAACTAAACAATTAAGGTGTATATTCAAGGTATATGTTAAAATGAGAGAACGATGATTCCCACACCATTTCATTTGATAATAAAAAGTTATACAATGTTTGGATCCCGCTCAAATTGCAGATAAGAACATCCAGAAAACCGTCTATCTGTTATTTTGTGCTAGTCAGTTGGAAAAACGGATATCTTGTAAAGGAATGTGAGCAAAAAATATTACTATGTGCCATAATTTTGCAAATCTCTATCGAGGCCAACAATTTGAGTCAATTTGACAAGCATAAAATATCCATAAAAAGGTATGTCTTGATATTAGCTGAAAACTAAATGACTACATACATTTTTTAGTATAAATAATATCCTAGTGTCGTTAAAAAAATATCAATGTAATATAATGCAGAACGCATCAAACATTAAATGACGATATTTATTTAACCACAGCTGTACACATTTAATTAATCATATATATCCCTATTCATGACACCATATATCTCGCCCAGATAGGAAAGTGTACTCTGCGTTACTTCTAAACTATGTTAATTACTAGCATACTTCAGATTGAATATGTTATTATAATGTATATTTTAAAATGTGGTCTTTCTTATGCATAGATGCCAGACGCCTTTAAAGAAAGATACAGATGACATAGCGGACAGTGAAGAGAAGGGGCCAGATATAATACCAGCAAATATGAACACAAGACAGCATTTTATAGTCAATGGTAAGTTTTCAATTTAAGACTGCGTAATATAGAAACTTAGAAAATTCAGCATAAATACAAATTATAAAAGACCGACATGAAGCGAGGCCTCACTTTATCAAGAAGTTCGGCAACTCTTGTGTATTTCTGCGGTGATAAAAAATACCGTCGAAACCGGTTTTTATATTTGTGTTTATACTGTGGTTACAATGTCTTATATAGTAGAGTTATTATTACAACATCTTTTGATGAGCTCTTTTTGATTATTAGTTTATGTCTGAATTGTTGCCCTTACAGCAAAGATCGTCACATGTGTGACAGTGACGTTGTAGTCACGTGACACTTGGGTCACAATCTGACATCATATTTGTGACTTTTATGCGACGTTACGTATTAGTAACTTTGTAACTTCATTGTGCTATATTCTGTGACGTTTCTACAATTTATTCAACACGTAACAATGTGACGATATTACAATGGCAGTTACAATATGACGTCACAAACAAGTTAATATGCGAGGTCACAAACGACCATGAAAATGACCAAAATGAATTCGCTGTGACCTCAATATGACATTGCCGAGACGTACTGCAACGTCTTGTGACGTCCCAAAGTCACAGTGTGACATAAATTTTACGTCACTGTGAAAAAAAAAATTATGTTAGGGTGATATAGGTTTCGTTTTATAATTTAACATATTGGAAATATTCACGTGCGTCGGACTTCATAATATTTCGCTTATGGATTAGCTAATTAATAAAATGTTATATGTAGATCATGTTATGAAAGTTAAATTTAACATTTTCTTCATTTATGTATTATAATTTCAATATTTATGTTGCTCATATAAATTACCATTATTGTTGCAGACGATCCAAAAGACCAGACGTCTCCAGCCAAAAATTCAGGATCAGTGTGCCACTGGGGTTCGCCCCCCAGAAATCCATGTCTAGATGCGACGATGCAAGTGCAGCCTTGTGCGACGTATAGAAGGGTAATTAAGATTTAATCATTTTTATAGGTACAGCATAAATTGCACATTTTGTCTCATAAATATGAATGCAGTTTGCATAGAATATTGCAAAATTGGTATATCTGTGTAATATTATATTATTTATGCATGTAAGAGAATTAATAATGAATTTAATCCCACATGGTTTCGTCATCAATATCTAAAACGTGTGTAAAATATCCTTTAAGAAATTGTCTGCTGATATTGCCAGAAAATTAAATTGTAATTACAAGGTAACTTGAGCTTTTTTACTTTGCTTCTGTATACGGTAAGTGTATGGCTATATTAATGTTAAAAGGCATTATGAAATTATTAAATTAAAGGATCATGTCTGTCTGACGACTTTGTTATTGAAAGAAGCGTGAAATCGAGTTTTAAGTTATTATACATTTTTAAAAATATATGTTTTGTATTCGCATTTTTAAAATATACACAATATACCACTCAAATTGAGTGTAAATCACTGCAGTAGTTTCTGAGAAGGATCACTGGTTTTGATAAAACCACGTTTTATACCTAAATTATAAACATTTTTCGTAATTTTTTTAAGCATGCATATCTAGGTATTAAGAATAAAACAATTTAATTAATAATAATAAAAAAGGATTAATAATAATCCGAAACAATATATAATAATCCGAAACAATAAATAATAATCCGAAACAATACATAATAATCCAAAACCATTACAAATAATCTAAAATATTTAATAATAATCTAATAACCCAACATAATTAATAATAATACAAATGTAAGGGATTACAGAATTCATTAAAATATAATTAAAATTAAAATACAAAACATTACAGCGTAACATTTAAAATTATAAACATAGACATTAAAATTGATTCGGATAGAAATTAAAGCAGGTTAAATATATATATATATAATATCAATATAGTAGATCAACAGACAATTAAATATCAATATAGAAATACATCTCAAATTCAACAAAATTATAAATAAGTGAATAACTGGTCTTTAATATCCCTGAAAAAGAAAGAAAAAGAAATGTTTTTAAATTTTTGAGGCAGAAAATTGTAAAATCTATAAGCTCAGAAATGATTTCTGAAACCTAGTGGAATTGGCTCGAAGAGGTCTAATAATTCTCTGTCTCAACCCGAAATTATTTTGACTACCGACAACATTTTTATTTCTAATATAAAACAGTTTAAAGACTTTTATCGAAGTCTAAATGGAAGAATCATACAATTGAGGTAAAGGAGGCTCTTGATGAGGTTTAAATAAAACGGCCCTAATAAATAATTTAAACAAAATAACAGGCGTAAGGTTATTCAGATAAGTACCACCCAAACAGATTATGCCATATGAAATACAAGAATGAATTCGGGAATAATAAATAAATCAAAGGACATCAGGAAGGAAAAATTGAGGTGAAAAAAATAAGATTTCCTGATATTTAACCTCAATCGTTTACTAAGCCCTGTAATATGATTCTTCCAAGATATCCAGCTATTCATCGAGGATAATATCAAGATGTTTAAAACTATTTACCTATTCAGTAACTCCACAATTGCAAATACTACCTGGATAACTAGTATGATATTTAAAAATGAACCTAAATAAATACCTATAAGCAATATACCATTCAAACCTTATTCAAATCATTTCAGATTACGAAAAAGCAACGATTTTAATAAAATCTTGTTTTATAGATGAACTATATGCATTATCGGAATTTTTATTTTCTGCGTTCACATCTACATAATTTATGAAACATGCCGCCTAAATTTTGTTCAAACCGTTTCAGTGGTTTTTGAGATTAAGAGGTGTCAAAAACTTGACACCCACTCACCCACACACGAGACTGACATAAAACTGTTCTAATACCTAATGGCATCACCGATGTATTTATAGTGAAAACTCGACCTGTGGTTAAATCACGATCACCAGCCTTCACGGGCTAAAGTAAAAATTATGTATAATCAATTGCTAAAAGCATATCTGATAGGAAAAGTTGTACGAGTCACAATCACTGTCACCATACTTTCCAGTAACTCTCCACGCGAGAAAAGTAAAAATCAATTTTTAACCTCCCAACGTTGTATTTCCAGAAATTTTTTTTAAAAGTCTTTAAAATTCTTAATAGCATGCAGATAAAAAGTACTGAATCATTAGTTTCGCCAGATATAACATTAGACAGAGATGTATATATTTTTATGATCGTTTAAATCCCCTTCCCTTCTTCCTAGATTTTGCCATTCATAACCATTTTGCTGCAATTCTAAGATCAAATGTGTAGATAATATACATTTTAAAGGAAAAAAAAAACATATTGCATTCCTGTTATATTGTAATACCTCGAATTTCTACCCAGATAATCTTTAATCTTAATTTTTTCTCATACTTTTGTACACAAAATTTTTATTACAGTGAAAATTTTTAAATATATAAAAATATTCAATAATTACTTTGTTAAAAAAAAATAAAAAACATGACTAATACGTTTCTTAAAATTTGACTAATGAAATTTCTAAGCATGTATTTCATTATTTTTTTCAAATACGTGTTCTTTGACTAAACTCTTAAGCATACGAAGACTTGTAAATAATGGATTTTTTCCCATTTACAGCAAGAAGATGTAACTTATGCAGAACTTGCTTTGCCTTTGGACCAACAAATGGCGGCAACAATGACCGTCCGGAGAAAAGACCCTCCTACCGAATACGCCAAACTGGACTTGCAGCGCCACATACATTCTCAGAATCGTGGTGACGAGGAAGAAGAAATCAGTTGCACATCTTGCGACACCCCTCTTATGAAAAATAAGAGAGAAAGTGCTGTTTGAAGAAATACATTTTTGCCTATGGTTCATTAGTTTTATGAGTGTAACCATTTGATGGTTGCAGTTAACAAAAGTGCCGAATTTAGCTTAACAACGCCGTTCTTCGGAGGCCACATACCTGAATCTTGAAAGGCCTATGTATGTGGAGTACAAACCTGAGGGCCCAAGTCAAAGGCATTTTGTCATCATCAGCAAAAATGAAATGTTTGGATTTCTCTTTTACACCGAGGAGCTTTGAAGACGATGTATGGTAAAAGAGCTTCTGACAATAATCTTTGATGCATATCTGTGAGTTTTAAGATGGATAATCCCTTTATATGACTAAAATCTCTTGGTGATGTTATCTCATATTCAAAGCTCCCAATCCAAAGATGGAGAATATCGTTCAAATATTTTCCTCTGGTAGTCTTTCAAGACTTTGGTGCAGGCGGAATTTCTCAGCCTATAGCTACTTGCTCTGAGGTCACCTGTAAGAAAAAAATACGGAATATATCTGCACTGGTAAACGTGGTAAATAATGTCAAAATTGTTTCGAAGTATTGCCAACTAAATAATAGAGGCGTTGTGGTTTTATATGATAGAATTATGATGGTAATCAACAGATCTAGAGGGATATAGATCAAGAGCTCATAGCTGCTGATTTCTAGCATTTAATGATTGTTGTTACAGTGAAAAGCATATTTTTAAAACATATTGCTGTTGCACAAGATATTCAAAGTTAACTTTATTGTCTTGATACTACCATTGAGGATGATAGCATTACCATTGAAAACTATATTCGGGTTATCTTCTTTTTTACATTCTAGACTAAAAACTCTCTGTGTTAACTTACATAATATCAAGTTGTGAAGGAAGGAACAATTTTGCGATGTAAAACTCTCTTTGTGTTCCGCTTTTCATTTTGTCTTGCAGAGCACACGAATTTACGAGCACTCAAGTTTTTTACACGACTTTCTTTGTCGTGAGATTGTTTGTTATTTATATAGTCTTATTTTTCACTTGTAAAAAAGAGTCTTTTGTACAAATATATGTAAACTATTGCATACCCTGTGATTCTAGTGCATCAAATTGAAATTTAAGGATTCACTAACTAAAAAAATGAGTCTTTCCATTTGTGATTGAGGAATAAATCTTGAGCAAAGTATGATTTGTAAATGGTAACTATATATAACTAGGTGATTTTGAAATAATTCGATGTAAATAGTTTTCTATTGTAATTCAAAACACTACATAAAATGGTGAGTATGACAATCGAAAGGCAAGCACATAGGGAAATATTTGCTCTCATTAAAAAAAATGATGCAATGAGTATAAATTAGGGTAAAGTTTGATTATCTGTGGCAGATTTTCATGATTATTATTGACCGGTGTGTATTATAAAGGCTCAAATAATATGTTCTTAAGCATAATGTTGGTGTCCTATTGTAAATCTGACACTTTTTAAAAAATAAATAGAAATATTAAAAATAAATATTTCATTTTCTACTCTAGTTTTTGATTCATTTTGTCATACATTTTAAACGAAAATATTTATACGATCTGTATGATGATCGATATATTTCATTTGACGGGAATTACTTACTGATAGAATTTATATATATATATATATATATATATATATATATATATACATATATATATATATATATATATATATATATATATATATATATATATATATATATATATATATATATTTATTAATGATATCTGTATGCATGTTCTTTTCGATTATATTTTATATCTTTACGTTAATACACGTAATACCACCTTTATACACGGTTAGCATATATTTTTATTCATACTTGTTTCATTTTATATGCTTCTATATGTTCTTGTGACTTTAAGATCTGCTTGTGACTTGAAGTATCCCTACATCTGGAATTTATAATGGGTTTCTTCTATGGACTTCTAACGCCGTAGCGCATATACGAACATCCTTTCTAAACTTTATACTTGGTTAGAATATTTTTATTCATACTTGTTTCATTTTATACGCTTTTATATGTTCTAGTGACTTTAAGATCTTCTTGTGATTAAAGTATGTTTACATCTGGTATTTATCATGGGTTTCGTTTATGGACTTCTAACGACGTAGCGCATCTACGAACATCCGTTTTAAACTTTATGCATGGTTGGAATATATATTTTATTCATACTTGTTTCATTTTATATGCTTTTATATGTTCATGTGACTTTAAGGTCTTCATTTCGGGATTCCGTTTTTTCCCCTGGCATACTGTTGATTGTTGTTTCGGGAGTGCAGTGGTTTCTGGGAGTGTTTCCTGGGATTAAAAGCATGCTTAAACCAGGAAAAGGGGTCGCAATCCCCCTTGACTTCTCTACAACCCCGTAAACACACAACTTCTAATTGTATTATTCCATTTTCAAATTATATATATATATATATATATATATATATATATATATATATATATATATATATATATATATATATATATATATATATATATATATATATAACATATATATATATATATATATATAATAAAATATTTCGAACATCATACATAACATATGCATTGTGAATTATAAAGAAATCAAATACTGGCTGCAATTAGTGGTTCTCAACCTAAAAAAATCTCAAATTTTCAATACATAAATTTGAAAATGCTCAACCCCCTAAGATCCCTTTATTGACATGTAGTTCAGATGAAGTTCGTCTTCTATTTGAGTTGTTACTATCATAGCCTATCACAGAATATACAAAATACATGCTTCATTTCTTAAAACCCTTAGATTGTACAATATTTTAAAATAAAAAAACTAATTAGTTTTTTTATTTAACATATGTAAGTTATCACGGTTTTGTAGATCACATAATCGTAATTTTATTATAAATACTAGCTACTGAGAGCCAGTTGAAAGGTATTAGTTAACTGATTTTAACTTTACATAACAAATAAATAATTCAAATATGTTTAATAACCTAAAAGAAAGAATGTAAATCCTGTTTTTATTGAGTAAAATAAGAAAAGATAATCAGATCAAAACTGAATTAAGAAAAAAAAGTAAGTCTTTTCACGTCTCGGATATCAGAAGTTGCAGTGACAAAGTCTGTAAAATGATAGAATTAATTTTTGTCTTAAATCCAATTCAGTCTGTAGGGACATAAATTAGAAGGATTATGATATACAAGTAATTCTCAAATAAAATACAAAAATATTTATTTATTTAACATCGTAAAGTAAACATTGATCGTAAAAGTTATTACTTTGAATACATGCATCAAGAGTTTTTTAGGATCGTGTTGTTCGTGGATGGATATAAAATAAATAGTTCTCTCTTGCACATATTAGACAAATTTTACTACATTTCTAGAGGTAACTAAATATAGCAACCAGTTTGTGTAGCAATCAGCTCTTTAGCAAGTTCTCAAAAGCCGCCGCCATCTCCAAGAGCCCTTTCTTTTTCACACGTCCCATCTCATCTCCCCCTTCCTACACGATACACAAGTTTCAATGCAGTATAGATGGGTCCAAGTATAGCGTAAGTAGATCAAGTGGGTTCATTTCACAGTTGAAATAGCAGGTGAAAATTGCATCACAATCAGAGCAAGTGTCGTCTGCAAAATAACTTTAGAAAAACGATGATTTAAAAAATACACCTGCCCTCAGGGCCGTTTCAATATGAACGAATTTTTACTGAAGTAGAATTTTAATCTTACTTGCTATCATTTGAAATTTTAAAGCCAGTACCCAGCTGATATGTGCCTGCCACCCTTAACTCCAATTAAGGGATTCGGAATAATGGCTACATATATACTCGTACATACTCTATCACATTTTAATAGTACAGATAAAAAGTATTTATAAGACAAACCGCTAAAAAATTTGGTTCTTTATTTTAAAAAAAAACCATATTCTTTCTCCAAATGATAAGTAAATTATGCAATAATATTACAAGAAAATTTATAAAATGCAAGTTTTATGATTATAACGTATCTGATGTCCAAACGATTATAATAAACTGCGACTCCTATGACACATGTGTTTATTTTATTTTCAAAGCAATCTATTAGTGATCTACAAGTGAAATTTAGATACAAGTTTGCAATATTTTTTTAAATGTTCTATATTTTAATGACATAAATCAAACATAAATTAATCCATTCAAAGATTGTAATCAGGTCAGCGTTTAAATCTATTTTGGGGCGTTAACCGCTAAAATTCTCTTCTATTTAGTTCCTTCTATTTAGTAGTTTTCTTCTATTTAATAGCCTTTCTTCCATTTAGTAAAATATTTTTGTAAAAAAAAATTAAAACTTATCTATTACTTTCCTGGCATGCAATAAACATTGCTTTATCTAAAGAAAAATGTATATATATTTATTACATCAGTAGTAATGGTATATATTGTAAGAGATATATATGTCCTAATCTACTCTAATGATACCAACAACTGCATACAAAAAGTTTGTAAAGCATATCGCATCTACTTTCCAGTACAGTTGAAAATACCTGTATGCTTTTCATATAGAACAATAGTGAAGGCCTGGTATGGGGTTTGTATATAAATGGAACTTGACCAAGGACATCACAAGGTCATCTGTACTTTGATATTTTCACTAGAGAACGCCGTTCTTGTATTGACAAAAGGTTTCGAGTGTGACAACAACTAAATGGCGTGCTACAAAAATTGGATCTCAAGGCCATTTGAATTGTCACAAGATCAAATTAATGCAATACTTTTTGCTGAAAGTAGCGATAGTGATTGTGGAAATTTAGATGAGAAAGATGTAGTCTTTTTAGAAGAAGGTTTGGAATACAAATGTGCAAAAACTTTAGGCATTATTGACGGCGCAAAAGTTAATATCACTGAAAATGAAGAACGTGAAGGCCTCAATAATTCTAATAAATCCAGAAATCCTAAACTGAAAAATTAATCTTAAAGTGATCAACCAGAAACATATATAAATGTGGCCTATAAAAAATTAAAGACAAACGGAAAATAGAAACATTGTAAAAAAAACAGAAAAGGCGGTGGATTGGTCAAGTAAATTACGTGCATCCTGCCATTTTACAAATATGCTGATAATGAAGTTGTTTGGGGTAAGGTAAGTTAGAATCTCTATTAAAAAAACCTTCAGAAGAAGATATTTTTTAAAGTGTCTAATTTTAAAAGTTTGGTTGAAGATACCATTGTACCACAAACTAACTTATTTGCTGAACATAAAGGGGAAGTATTGGAGATATCTAGATGTATGATTTGTTATGGGAAACCATATCCTCCCAAATTTGAAAGATTACTGTGCTACAGATGATGCATTAAGATTAAATCTGGTTACAACGAGACGATGGCTTATGAAATATTTGTTGATATTAGAAGAAATTTGCATTTCATTGATAATCGAAAGGATAAGCCACGACACGATAAGAATCATGATAGAGCGTGCAAGATTCGCTCCATAATATTTCAACAAAGCGTCTTTAGATGCTGTTGAACCAGAAAAACACCAGACAATTGATGAGCATACGATTCAGTTCAGAGGACATCATATCATGCGTCAATATTTCGAAAAGATGGTACTACTATGAGGATTTAAAATGTGTGAGAGATGGGTGCCATATATAAGATATATATATGAGTTTTATACAGATAATAAAGGATAAACAGAATATGGTCTTGATGAATTTGTTGTTTTACAGCTTTCTGAAAGGTTAAAAGGCATGTGTGCTAAATTCTACTTTAATATTTTTTACAAGAGTAGAACTACTTGAAATTCAAAAAAGTAGAAACACATTTTCCTACTGCACGATTCGTTCCAATAGGAAATACTAAGCAACAGATATATAAACTCAAAAACAAATGATACTGATTGCAGAGAAGCAAGTGGAATATATTTCATAAAAGAGATGGATAGTAAATCTGTACTCATGCTAAGTGCAATTGCGTGTTCAGCTGGCACAATTGCAGTCGAACGAAAATCGATAGGACAATAAGAAAAGAAATAGTTGCATGCCCGAAGGTCATTGCATGCCCGAAATAGTTGCATTCTCGAAGACTACGACAACTACACGAGTGGCGTAGACATTATGGATCAAAAGAAAAGCTTCCTATGAGCCAGATCACTCCTCCAGCTACAAATAATTTCTGCGTCCTTTCCATGATATTTACGGATAACAATGCTTTTGTAGTGTGGCAAAAATGTAACCCAAATTCTAAATCAAAAGGTAGAAAAATTAGATTGCATTAATTGCAGACTATTCAAGCAGAAAACATCTATTACATACTTATTGGAACAAAGTAAAGTAAACCAATTATGTACGAAGATAGTTCCAAGTGACACCTTCCAGATACATCAGAGAAAAAATTTGAGATACAAAAACTATTCAGATAAAAACACTGAAAACCACAGAAATATTTACTGCACAGTGTGTAACTGGCATTTTTGTCTAACAAACAACAGAGATTGTCTCAAGGAGTATTATGAAGTCAAATAAAGTATGTATTGAATTATAGATTTCTTTATAAATCATAGTACTTAGTTTATTTATTTATGCCCCTCTCCAAAAACATATCATTAAGCAAGAATGGGACATCGGTGACAGGAACCACTTTAACCTTTAAGGCAAATTGGGACATGTATTCCTCGGCTTATATTTTAAAAATTAACATGCTTAAAATTATATTTGCAACTATTTTCAGTTTCTTACATCCAAATAAATGGAAAATAAGAAAAAAGTTATAAAAATTAAGCTTAATAAAAATTCTGCAACCAGAACGACTAAAGGCTATTCAGTACTCATAAGTTATAGCAATAGCTAACCGTGTCATCCTTGCAATAGAAGCTCACTTCAAACTCTGGTAAATGTAAGTGTTAACTCAAGCTTAACAATCTAAGTGTGGTCACATCAACTAATTAAAACTAAGAGAAGCAGTTACGTACTTCATTGTTAATTTCTGCAAAAACGCAACAAAAGGATTGTCATTTTTTCGCAACGGGTTTGAATTTTGGAAAGCAAAGTTGAAAATTATAAACGACCAAATACATTACGGATATTTAACTGAAAACTGAATTCTCAATGTAGTCGCTTATCTGACAGAATGAAATATCCCACACCATTTTTCACGGCTAAAATTCAAAATACGATTTAAAAAATCCAATGTATCTGCTTATAAAATCTTTGAAAAGTTTTAGGACACATTTGTGAATTTGTCTGTATCACACATATCTCTTAATATAAAATAATCGTCCCCGAACTCTTAGATCCATCATACAATTTTATATGATTTTTTTTCACTTTATTATTGACGGACTAAGTCTCTTTATCGTCTTTTACACACTCTGGCTGTATCCGGCCATCCAAACAGTTACCTTACACCTTTCTGGTAGGTCGGACGGTCAGGGTCTCAAGACTCTGGCTGTAAAGTCAGACATATTTTCAGAAAAAACAGAAGTGATATTTTCAGAAGTAGAAATCCTTAGTAAATAACCCTATTCCTTCTAGAATTTGATGGTGAATCCATGTCAGCTATTATCTAAGCTGCATCTATAGTCGATTTTGAGAAATAAATGTTTCAATGAAAATTTTATACCAAGATGGGAAAGGGAACGCGCAGTCAAAATCCCAAGTGAATCCCAACCCTTTTTGGAATCAAATACCGAATCTATATCAGTCGTTATTCAGATTCTATTCTTCGATCCCGAATAGCAGATATCTCTAAACAATTTTTGGAACTTCTGATACAGCAAACGAAGCAGAAGTGAAAATATTTACCTTCTCCAAACTTTGATGCTGAATTCATGGCAGTCATAATGTAATCCTGTGGGTCCAAACCGGGATCTGCGTACTCCTTGGAGTTCATGGATAAACAACCGGGTGTCCTCAAATGATTCAAAAATATATGTATCAACTAATAAAATTATGTTAAATATTGTTTCCCAAGAAAAATTTTGGGTAAAAACTGACGACAATGGGCAAGATTTTTTAATTACTAAGGGTTCCTTGAGTTCAAAAGTTTGAGAACTACTGATATAAACTATATAGTAATTCTAAGAAATATATTCGTCAAAGAAAATTTGCAGTAAAAACATAAATTTCACATTTATTTACCAACGTAACGAATTCAATATTTCACACTTATCGCAACCAATAAGTGAGGGTGTAACATTTGCAAATTTACATATTCCCGGTTGTGTTTAGCAAAAGCATAAATGAAATATTTGTAACATTATCATCTGAGCAGGAATAATTTATAAAACTAATTTTTGGTGTTACATGAAGCATGCTATTATACACAATGGTGTCTTTTCATAAAACTGTTTCCCTTTTGCGACTATTTTCTTGTATACTGCTTCATACGATGGAGGCGTTTTATATGATTGAATGAAGTATTTGACTCTATGATGCACAAATGGAACCGAAAACGTCGATTTCCTTTTTCTGCGTATCCAATCTAAGAAAGTATTGTGAACAACACATTTGGGAATAAACCTCTCTCAAAAAAATATAGTTGTCACAAAACCCATAATCTGAATTCACTAAAGAAACCGTTTCAGTCATTTTTTCTATTATTGCATTCAGTAAATCAGTATTACATTAGTGTTTTCATACTTCTTCATCAGTAGATGATAATTTAAGACAAATTCCGGCTTGCGTAGTTATCAACACAATACATTATTCCATTTTTACACTATGGTATAACTTTAAGTATATTTAATGTGAGCTGGCAAATGTGTGAAGACATGAAGAGAAGCGTTATATTTTTTACACGAATATAAAGAAAAACGATTTATTAAATGAAATGAAATATTTCACACGATGATTCACCGCTGAAACTGAAAAAAAACGCATACTATGTCTCTGATAATTTAGTTTAGTAAATACGTTTCTATTTTTATTTATTATATTATTTGTGAACAATTTTTAAAAATACATTTTCTTTATCCCAAACTTCTCATAACAGAAAATTTATGAAGCATTTAATCTAAAATTATGGAAAAACCGGCTTTATACTTTTTAATTTTTGCAACTAGTAAGTTGGTAAATTTAACATGGGCGGCTTGATAGCATAGGCAGACATTTCGGCTGCAGAATATCTTCAATGTACTAGCGAGCCGTCGGATTGTTTTACAGCACAACTAGCGGAGATCTGTTTTCCTACAAGATGGCTCCTCAGACTGTCACACCAAGAGTAATGGCCGTGTGCTGTTCGATAGTAGATGCGTGATCGGAAACCTGGCCATTCCCTCTGCACACACGTATGCGGTGAATATCAGCAATGAGAGAGAAATTGGATTCGTCGCTAAAGACAACATGTCTCTATATGGTTACTGTCCAGGCTGACCGAGCTCGACACCAGTACAGACGTCACTGTTTATATTGAGGGGGTCAGTGGTAGGTGCCTTAATCAAAGTCAACACCTAATCTTACCTTCTGCCAGTCATCTCCTAATATTATCTCTTGATACAGGATGCATGAGCGATTGCAAATGTCTTTGAATGGCTGATAGTGACGCCATTGGTGTGGACATGGCCCCTCTCAGGTCTGCACAGATTTCTTGAGTAGATGTCAAACCTATAATTGTCCATAGTGCAGTGAAGAACTTTCAAAGGCATCTTTGTACACAACTTGCAGTATCAAAGCAAAAAATAGAGTTACATTTTCCCTTGAGTGAGAACATCGGTCGTTTCAAATGCTGCACGATGCGTCATTCTAATGATGTATGTTTCATGAGCACTGTAACCCCATTGGCGCTCGAAGCTTGATCATTTGCATAACTCGTAAAGTAACATTTACATGTCGATATAGCTCGATTTTTATGGGTGCATGCATTTTTTTGCAACAGAGTATATTTCTGGCCCATAGCTCTTGAGAAAATTTCCAACACAAACAAATATCATATACTCTAAACGGTCTTCAAACTGGTGATTTAAAAAAATGAAACTAAAAATCTTCATTACTACAGCTGGCAATAATTAATCTAAGTAGGTTTTTAAGGCCTGACCAGAAATCCTGTTTCTATGGGGCGAAAATATTTTACTTTACAACAACGTATATATAACACATATGACAAAGGTTATAGGTTAGAGTTTTTACTTGGCCGACTACCTTAAGAATTTTAAGCGGAATGTTCAAAATTTTAGATTTTACGCGGAGTCGAACAGTTACACATAGGTCCTTCGCCCCCGGTCGTCCATTTTGTTGCTCCAAGTCCTCTGGACGAGCCGGACGGCCTGGGGCTTTCACATAGGTCCTTCGCCTAGAGGAAGCTCTTTCTCAGGTTGGTCACTGAATCATCGCTCCACGTTCCTCACGTCGTGCGATTAGTCGAAATAGTTGCGTGTTTTGTTTCTCCTTTAGCGCTTTAATGTACTGTATTTAATGGACGTTGTTGTGCATCTTATGACAAGTCCCTAATGAATTTTAGACAATCCAGTATGATATTAGACCACAGATTCTCTTGTTCATTGTTGACTTATTTTGGATTTTGTGGTCTTATGTTCTATTCTACATTTGAGTATTAATTCGGTACTTTTATCTTGCATTCAGCACATTTTCAGTATTTTTATTTCCATTTGACTTTCACTTGCATATAAGTGCATTCAATGTAATTACACCAAAATTGATCAAATTAACAAAATTGATCAATTAACTAATGAAACAAGAAATATCAATCATGCGTAAAGCATTGATTATGAAGCAAATGCAATTTCATTCAATGCAATTTTATTTAACCATCTCTAAAATGCAATACATTCCTCGGTAATATTTTTAAAATTATCACAATACTATATTAATATATTATATTTGATATCTTAAAACTTCATCGAAAAAAATGAACTTCATTCAAATGACGGCATTGAAATATAAATTGCCTGATTTAAAAATCTCTAAAATGCGATACATTCCTCGGTGGTATTTTTAAAATTATCATAATACCATATTAATTTATTATATTTGAAAACTTCATCGAAAACAAATGAACTTTATTCAAATTACGTCATCGAAATATAAATCGTCTGGCTCTCTCTATAAAAGCAGCATTTCATTCATAAACTGTTTTACATTCCGTTTATTCATCATAATACTATAATAATTTATTTTATTTAAAACCTTTAAATTATGGAGGTACAAGTAATTTAACTCTATGCTTAAAACTTCATGGAAAAAATCGTCTTCATCTCAGTGTAAAATAAATAAACGTTTCATTCATATGAGCCATTTTGCAGACTCCATGAGCTAAATAATTTTGCGTTAAAGAAATGCAGCAATTATTATACAACTCAATCTACATATTTTTGTATTTACATTCTCCATAAGTGAAAATTAGGCTTAATTATAGAAATAATTAGAATTTGACGATCGTTTAAACTCAAAAGTATTGTAATTGCGTTGTTTCGGAATGTAGCTGCACAGAATTTAAGCAAAAATAAAGAGGTTTTAGGACGGATACAACGCTAAATATGAATTAAAAAGAACTTTAAAAATCGCGATTTTGACCAAGATGGATGCCATATTTATTTTGAAGTGGGTCACGTGATCTCTTCATATAATGGTCACGTGATCTCTTCATATAATAGACACCTGATCTCTTCATATAAAAGGTGTAATTATTATTTCAATTTTTATTTAAGAAACTACTGAATATATTTTGCTGAAATTTTTTTATATATTTTATGGGATAATGTAAATATTTTCTACATCTTTCGAAGCAATTTTTGAAAGTTAAATTCGCTTAAAAAATGTTTGCAAAACTAGGTTTCTTAGGATTCAATGTATTTCATTTTTTTAAATCCGGATTGAATTGAAAACTATTTGGGTGATATTAATCATTTATTTTCCCTTAGGTCCCAAAGACCGTCTGAATGACATACTGATATTTCATTTTGATAAAGTCATTTTTAGGCATTTATCGCGCTAACGGACAGACAGAATGAACAAAGTCATAAACACTTTTCAACTACGTTAAAGTGTTAAAAATTGAAACAAGAAACTGTAATATAGACTAACGAACAAAAGTGTACTAATAATAAGCAAAACAAACCACAATGAAGTCATTAACTCATCTTAAATGATATACGATCTGGATTAATTAACTAATTACGAAAAAAAATGTTTAAGAGTACTGTTAAACGTAGAAGAGAAAACTTACTGCAAATTGGTGCAATAAAACCATCTGTGAAGGAAACTATCGGATATAGAATTTCTATGAGAAAACTTTATTACCTTCACAAGGGTATCATTTTGTTGGTTTTTGTTTAAAAAAAAGCTCAATTTTTCAACGTTATGTTAGAAAACAATTCAAATGTTACTTTTATTGATTAAAATAGGTATTTTGTAGCAAAACATAGTTATTGAACCAGGGAAACATTTGTATTTAATGGAAAACACAAATTACTCCCTGGTACTAAAAATTAATTTAATAAAATTATTTTATCGCAAGTTGAAATAATATAGAAACAAAAACAGCGTCACGGATATTGGATTAACATTAAGAAAACTTACAACTCCATTTTAGAAGTCAGATTTTTTTTTCGAAATTAGTTTCAGATCTGAACGGTAAACTTTTCTTTAATTAGAGGTAAAACAATTATTTTTTTTCCTTAAACAAAAGGAAAAGTTTGTTATCAGTGCTGGCTAAATGTATAAAAGAATAACAATTACGGGAATGAAAACATTAATTAAAATAGGTTTTTAAAGCAAAGTTACGGAACGATAACAAATGTAATGTGCAATCAATTGCTAGAGTAATCATTTTGTCTTTGGGGAAAGACATGTCTTAATTAAAAGCGCGATTTGGCTCTCTTGCTCTGTTTCTGCCAAGATAAGAAGTTTTTACAATATTTTTTGCGATGTAAGGAAGGAAAAAATAAATGCAAGTATTTGTAATTCTCACGAAAAAACATTTTTATACATCTTTCAGTTATTTCTGTCATTTCAGATGAAGAAATTTACATGAACTTAGCAGTAGTCCATCTCGTTTATTAATAAATATTTAACGATTAGAAATATTTTAATAGTTATCCGCATAGGTAAAATCTACCCTATAGTTTGGATCTGTGAGTATAAACTTCACTATAGCAAGCACTCACAACCTAAATCAATATCTTAAAGGGACATTTCTCCAATTTCTTGGTACAATTGTATTTGACTGTCTCCATTGAGGTTTGAAAAGTTGTGGCGTATAACAAATTTGCTGCTGCCATTGGAGGTATCACCTATTCTACTCTGACAACCTCATAATGAGCGTGGCAACTATCCATGAATGTTGTTATCTGCAATGGACGCATAATTGTAATTTTAGGATTGTTATATTAGCACACTTTAAGATATCCCCTATAAGAGGGTCCATTGGTTATTAAAATGATCGTTAGAGCATCCTGCATCCTATAAGTTCAAATTCCTTCAAGACATTCTTAGTAATCTACATGGTAAAACAGAAATGAATAGTTGCCACATATGTTACAAACTCTTACACATAGCAAGTATTCTTGCGTAGATTACATGTGGCAGATATCCTATACTAACAAACACGTATTAAACACGATACAAGTCAAATATTGTTGTTTGCAATAGAAGAGCGATAACGTCGAGGGTATGTGAGTAAATACTTTATTGTTTTACTATTTCGAAATATAAATACATTTTAAATTTCTCTTTAATTTCATTGTTAAAATTCGCATGCATTTGAAATATTGTCATTTCTAAAAATACGGTTTGCGATGCTAAGAACATTGCGAAAATTTCGATTCGTTCGTTATGCAGTGAATGCGGTTAAACGTGAGAAGTCATGTCTCACGAGTAATTAATTTTCAAATCCAATATGGAAACATATTGAGGAAAATTTTACATGAAATATGGTTGAGCGCAGTCATGTTAATTATCAAGGAAAAAGAAGCAATCTGAACGCCATCGTAGTTGGCTTTGAAACAGCAATATATGATAATGCACATTTGGCTTGTGGACATATTACAACTAAAATCGACATTGGCTTCAGTCTGACGGCATTCAAATTGTTTCGCGTGAAAAATGTATTTTTGTGTGGGTGGTTTGTCTACAGAAGGCATTTAAAAAAATCTGATGTGGACAGCGCATGACTTTCCTTATATAATGCAATGAATTTACTACTTTTACATTAAAAAATTATGTTATTCTTTAGATTTTTATATTCTTTCCGAGCTATTAAATTTTCGTCAATAAGTCGTCATTTCCATTTAATCGTTATTTTCCATGTCTGTGTTGAAGATCCACGCATCCTAATTTATTTAAAATACAATGAAATATCTCATGGTTGTTGTCCAAAATTTCACCAAGGATGAAATACATTGAGCAGCAATACTCGTGGCATTTTAAATGCTACAGTTTGCCCACTCGTTGAAAAGTTTTAACAGGTCAAAATATTAAAATATACAAACTATAACTATTATATTTCGAAAACAAAAAAATCAATCCTAAATCAGATTAAATATTCTAAATCCAATTACATATCCTTCCAATTTAAATCTAATCCATTTATCTATATATACTAATTGAGAAGTGTCCGTCTGCCTGTCTGTTCGTTTGTCTGTCAGTCTGTCACGCTCTTTAGGCACTTCCAGAATAAATAGGGACTTGCAATCCGGTACATGGGTCGATCGTTTGATAAAACCCTCGGTAAAATCGTATTTTCCAAAAATGTTCTGAAGAAAGGGTGCTCCACACCAAAACGTCGAAAAGTGAAATGATGGAAAAGCATACTTTGCTATAAGATAGAGACTTCAAATTTGGTGAATGGGTACATCGTTCAAAAAGAAGACCGTGTGCAATTTCAGATTTCCTATATTTTCTACCTAAGAGGGTGCCGCACACCAAAATGTTCGATTTGCTGAATAAATGCTGTTGAGACCCAGACCGTCCGACCTACCAGAAAGGTGTAAGGTGACCGTTTGGATAGCCGGGAAGTGCCACCCAATTTAGAGCAGAAGCCAGGGGAGGCATACACAGGGACCATGCCCTCCTTCCCCTATCATGAACCTCTCGGAAGGACTTACGGATCCACATGTTTAACGTGATCGTACTCCACATGAACACGGCGGCAGTTGTGGCAGAGTGCAAATCCAGCGCGCAAACCACCGGGCTACCGCGTTCGAAATATGCCAACAGCAAGCGGTGTTCCCAGGTGGTCTCCCACCCAAGTACTAACCACGCCCGATGCTGCTTGACTTCGGTGATCTAGCGAGAACCGGTGTTTTCAGCACGGTAGGGCCGTTGGCAGTTGCTGAATAAATGTGAAACGGCTCCTTTAAAAAAGTTGCCAAATAAATGTGAAACGGTTCCTTTTAAATTTGATAAAGGCTTCAAATTTGGTAGATAGGCTAATCATTTGAAAAAAAGCACCCAAGACGATTACAGTTTTTTTTAAATGTTCGTTTGAGGGGGTTCTCCAGAGAAAAACGTTCGAAAGGTGAATTCGTGAAAATAACATGCTTCGGGATGAGATAGAGATTTCAAATTTGCGGTACGCGAAGGTAGTTTGGAAGGAAGAAAGTGTACAATTTCAGTTTTCCAATATTTTCTACTTTAGGGGGTGCCGCACACTAAAATGTTCTATTTTAGGTATGAAGGAGTAACGCCCTTTTGAAAACATGATAGATGCTTGATATTTTGTATATGAGCGAATCATCTGATAGAAAAACCAAGACGAATTGTGTTTTTCATAAATGTACATATATTTAATTGGGTGGGTACTCCACACAAAAACATTCGAATGGTGAAATGATAAAAAAATCATGCTTCGCGATGATATAGAGGCTTCAAATTTGGTGTACGGATAAATAGTTGAAAAGGAAGAAAGTGTGCAATTTCAGTTTTTCAACATTTGCTTTTGTAGGGGGTTCCGCTCACTAAAATAATCGATTTAACGAATAAATTAAAAATGCGTCCTTCAAAATGTGATAATGTTGGAAATTTAGTTTATGGCCTAATCAATTAATAAAAAAAACCGAAGATGAATACGGTTTATTAAAAATGAAATTTTATGGGGGTGCTACACAGAAAAACGTTCGAAACGTGAAGTAATAGAAAACACATGCTTCACGATAGGATAGAGATATCAAATTTAGTTACCGGTAGATAGTTTGAAAGGAAGAAAATATGCAATTTCAGATTTTCAATATTTGCTACTTTAGGGGGTGCCCCACATAAATATGTCCCACTTTCCGAAAAAATGAGACACGCTTCCTTTTAAATGTCATAAAGGCTTAATATTTGGTATATGGGACAATCATCTGATTGAAAAACCAAGACGAACAAAGTTTATCGAAAATGTTCATTTATGTATGTGCTCCACAGATAACGTTCGAAGGGGAATTGATAAAATAGCATGCTTCGCAATGAGAGAGAAACTTGGTGTATGTGTAGGTAGTTTAAAAGGAAAAATTGCGTAATTTAAGTTTTCCAATATTTTCTTCTTTAGGGAGTTCTGCACAGCAAAATATTGGATTTGCCGAATAAATGTGGAAAGCGAATTATTCAAAAATTTACATTATTCAGGGGTTGTTTATTGCGAATCCGTTGCTTTTCAAGTGGTAATCTGTCTGTCTTTCCGTTTGTTTGTCTGTCACGCTTTTTCTAGGCACTGCCTAAATTGATAGAGACTTGCAATTTGGCACAAGGCTCGATTGTTTGATAAAATTCCCTGGAAAATCGAAATATCCGAAAATGTTTTTTAGAGGGGGTGCTCCACGTCAAAACGTTCGAAAAGTGAAAAGATGGAATAGCATGCCTTGAAAGGAGATAGAGACTTAAAAGTTTGTGCATGGAAAAAATTTTCGAAATAAATAAAATGTGCTATTTCAAATTTCTAATATTCGCTGTTTTCGGGAGTGACACACACTAAAATGTTCGATTTGTCGAACAAATAATGAACGCTTCCTTTAAAATTAGATAATTGCTTGAACTTTGGTGTGTCAGCTAATCATTTAATTAAAACACCTATGGCAAAATAATTTTCAAAAATGGTCGTTTAAGGGGGTTGCTACATCACACGAAAACGTTCGAGAAGTGAAATGATCGAAAAAATATCCTTCGCGAGGGAATACAAACATCATATTTGGTTTATAAGTAGATAGTTCAAAAGAAAGAAAGTTTTTAGTAGAAAATTTCTTCTATTTGTAATTTTGGGGTTTCCGCTCATCGAAACATTTGAAAAGTGAAATGATAGAAAAACATGCTTTGCGATGAGATAGATACTTCAAGTTTTGTGTATGGATATGTCCTTCGAAAAGAAGAAAGTGTGCAATTTCAGATTTTCAATATTTGCTACTTTAGGGAATGTCACACACCAAAATGTTCAATTTGGTTAATAAACCAGAAATGCCTATTTTCAAATTTGATAGAGAGTTGCGTTGTTTCAGTATGTAGATGCACAGAATTTAAGCAGAAATAAAGAGGTTTTAGGACAGACACAACACTAAATATGAATGAAAAAGAACTTTAAAAATCCCGATTTTGACACAAGATGAATGCCATATTTCATTTTGAAGTGGGTCACGTGATCTCTTCATATAAAAGGTGTAATTATCATTTTAATTTTTATTTAAAAAACTACTGAATATATTTTTCTGAAATTTTTTTTATATATTTTATGGGATAATTTGAATATTTCCTAAAATTTTCGAAGCAATTTGTGAATTTTAAATTCGCTTAAAAGATGTTTGAAAAATTAGGTCCCATATGGTTTAATGTATTACAATTTTTCAACCCGGGTTCAATCCAAAACTAATTGGGTGATATTATTAATTTATATTTCCATAGGTTCCACAGACCGTCTGAACAACTTACTAAAATTTCATTTTGATAAAGTGATTTTAAGGCAGTTATCATGCTAACGGATAGACAGACAGACAGACAGACAGAATGAACAAAGTCATAAACACTTTTCATCTATGTTGTAAAGTGTTAAAAATCATCTGCCGTATAAACACATTTGATTTATACGCATAAATATGCAATATGATATGATTTTCTTCAAAAAAATTTACTGAAAATATATCGTTTGCATCATGCTATGTCTAAAGAAGGTTTAATTTGGTAAATTTTTATTATTATATATATTGACAACCCTTAGTCTCAGAAACTCGAAACATAGACACAATTTTAAGTGGTGCTATTCCAAAGATACCCAAAAAAGTTCACTGAATTCGGCGTAACCGTTTCCCCGATGATGAGACAAACACACATATATACATACATGCATACATGCAGACATACAGACAGATGATCAGTTTTTTAAATCGAAATAACATTGTGGAAATAAACGTCCCAAAATAACTCCAAAATTAAACTAAATTTTGGTGTTATTCACGAATGCTTAGTTTTTATTAAATGCAAATTAGCACAGACGAAGCTTTTATTTATGCGGTACGCTTCATTTGTTTTGTCTAATACCTGCTAAGTCCAACGATAAGTGAAGAAAAAGATTTTTTCTGAAATTTAGCGTAGCCAGTTTTACACTCGCAATATTAATCAATTTCATAGAAATTTCAAAAGATAAGTGATTCAGTTACCGTTGCACTATTTCTACAATAATTTGAAGAACTCAAACGAATTATATGTAGGGAATGTTTGAATTCCAAAATTAATTATTTTAATTCCAAGAATTATACTTTTTGTTTTATAAAATTGTAATATTCCTCGTTTCTTATTGTTTCAGGAAAATATATGATATATCTGTCTATGGGAAGTACGTGGGAGATATAGATATTACAGTAATATAATTCAATTAATGTAATCAATGGCTTTGTAATTAACGGATTAGCGGGATTTTTCTGCCTGCTGCAGTCCATCATTGATGTCTGCAGTACCAGACGGAAAGTAAATCCTATGTTCTGTTACTTTTAAGACACTACCCCTATCTTGTCTAGTATTCATGAACTAATCGTAAATATATTTTAGATGTGTTGAAGAACCCGTACATTAATTAGAATATTCTAAAATGTATTATGCAGAATGACTGATTTACCGAAACAGAATGATGTTATAAAAAGTTACTATTACTAAGGGAAGTAATTAGTATTACTTCCCTTGTATGCATAATGTATAAGGAAAGTGTCACGACGAAAAGGGTGCGTGTGCCAAAATGTGACAAATGTGCCAACAACCAAGCATATAATATGCAATACGCGAATAATAAGATATTTGTAAGTTGTATTTATTAAGAAGCAAATATGCTAAATAAGTTAAATCGTGATTAAGTCGTGAATGTGTTAAGCCGTAAAGTTCCATGGCACCACCCAGGTTCTAAATTCGAAAAGCTCCCGTCCAGGAGAATCCTGGATGACCTGCTGCACCAACACAAGAAGCCAGATAAGAAAATAAAAGACTTACCTTGCAAGCGACATCTCCTACAAACATTTATATTAATTACAATTTCAGGAGACAAAGATAACGTTAAGTAACCACACAGTTTTAAAGATCTTTCTTTATTCAATATTGTAATTAAGAAGAAAAAAAGTTAAAATGATAACTGAATCATTATCAGGAAGCACAATGCTAAGTAACTGTGACACTGGACTCAGGACCCATTCTAATATATTTGCTGCCACGGAAATATCCAATGATAATAAGTTAATCAACAATATATTTAAAGTGGCACAGCAACATTTAAGTATATAATAAACAACATGCATTAGAGGTATGGTCTCAACAACGGGAGAAAACTCGCACTCAGAGATACTTCGTTAAACATAAATTTAGAGGTCAGAATTTAATAACGTAGAATATATTTAATTTTACTGATATTAATTCAATTCAGGAAGTCCAATTTAGGATCTCTCAGTCTGTACAAATCAGCGCGGTTGACTTCCTTCAGATGATTGAGCAATCGAGGAAAACTCCCTTACTTCCTGAGTACGTGATGCAGAAGGGTAGGACTCACCATCAGCCTCATACCACAGGGAATTTGGCTTCATAGTAGCATTACACCATTCCAACATTTCGAGCCGGATCATAGACCTCGGGCTCCATCGTACATCATCGTCGTAGCTCTCTCAACTTGGCGGCGGGCTCTTCATCGATGTTCTTCGGCGATGATGGCGTCTTCGGCTCTCCTTCCCATGCCCACGGGAGGCCAGGATTCGACTTGGGCCGAATCCCGCACTCTAGGGTGGGTAACATTAAAATGGTCCGGGCCGACCTGAGAGTGTCGACAACCAGACAGGAAGAAGAGCCTCGAATATTCTTTGCAACAGTTTTTATGTAACCAGGCGGATTCAGGCCCCAGAATCATTCGGACCTGCCAGAAAGCTAATTACATCTATTGACCAATAGAAATCTTCATACCTTTCAAATGTTTCCCAGGGTCGAACATTGCAGCTTTGCCGCCGGACCTCAATAACAAAAACAGCCGTTGATATTTCTGCAGAACCATTGTGTAAACGCGCTTGCATTGCATTAATATTACCAGGCCTCGAGCAGAACCAAACATCTGCTCTGCCCGGGACAGAACCTTGAACTTTAACGGCCAAATTAATAATAACGAAACTTCTCTATGATTGCGGTTTTCACAGATTAATAAAATGGCGAAAAACTTTCCTTTCAGTATAGAATATTTTGTATAATAACGAATTTAATAGACAAGACGGATAATTAAAACAGGGTTTAAATTGATGTAAACATATAGAATCTTGATATATGATATATAAATTACGATTTTTACATAAGTGACACGAGATTATGAAATCTCGTGACGGCAAAAGTATTTTGACAGGGTCGAAAATTTGAAATCGAGTTTTCGAAGGGAGAGCACGTTTCAAGCATCCCTGACCACAAATCAAACATTTTTGAGGTGCTGTCTGTGCGTGTGTGTGTATGTGTGTGTGTCAGTGAGCTTGTGGAGACGATATCTCACGAAAGAATGGAGCGATTCAAATGACATTAGGTACAAAAATCACAATCTGTGGATACTGGCAGTCTATTGTTTTTAAACGCAATCGAATGTTCGGAACCCCCTAAATTTTCGAGTGAAATTTTGAAAAAATTATCAAAAAATCAAAACCTTTAATAAAGTTACGCAAATAGATATTTCTTATGCAATTTTCCATATGAAAACGATTGACATAAACTTTAGAACGCTAGCATGTGCCGTTCCCGAGATATTGCACATTTTTGAAATAAATTTATCAAAAAATCCCATAAATAAAAAATATATATTAATCGTTGAGAAACGTGCTCACTTTTCATATGTAATATCATGCGATAAATTTGGTGACAACATTCTCGTTGATTTAGCTCTTTCCATTCATGAGAAAAGGTACTTTCAGTAATAATTTTGTATTTGAACGCCAATAGTCATTTATCTGTTATAAGAATAGAATAACTTATTTATCCGTCCATAACTCTTGGCTAGAATTTGGCAGAATGTCACCAACTTGGCGACATTTTAAAATGTTACCAAAAAAACGAAAATCTCGACAAATGGATAAACATGATGCTAAATCAATTAAAATGACGACTCATTGACGAAAATTCAGTATCTTGGAAATAATATAAGTATCTACTATAAGAATAACATATTTTGTTTACTGAAAATGTAGTAAATTCTTTGCATTATATAAGGAAAATCATATGCTGTCGACATCATATTTTTTTATTTAGTATTTGCTGGTTTCATTTAAAAGTATAGAAGCAATTATGACCTTATCAGTAGTTCAAAGAAAATAATACTGCAACATGGTTCATTTCTCTGCTGAGAATAGGGTGAAGAAATTATTTGGAAAATGTGTGGTTTTATCTGTGAATGTATTATTTATCTGTATTGTTTATTTAGATCCCAAGCAGAGGGCTAATAATCAGATGGCTACAAATACTTGTACTTACTAGCTAGCTCTTGTACTTTTTGAATGAGCATTAAGGACTCGATTTCTCGAATAATTCCTTGAATGAGTCCTCGACTTCCCAACATGATTCACCGTTTTGTATTCGCAGTGTTACAGAATACTGAAAAATATATTAATTAACCAATGGTACCTCTAAGAATTCATAAAAATCAAAGATAATCATATTAAGTCTAGGACTTTTAAACAGGGACGTGTTCACATCAAGTATTTTAAAAGTTATGTAAATATATAAAATCGTACATTTCAACAAATTCTTCCGCTATCTTCTTCTTGAACTCCAAATCTACGTTTCTTTGTGTGTCAACGTCTACGATGGTCCGCCACGCATACCACCGATGTTCGCCTTTCGACATACACTTTATCCTACAATATTCTATTCTGAACCTCGCATGAGAGGCTTAGAATACTAGCACATAAGCGGAATACTAGCATCTCAGAACACTAGAGCATAGACTTGTGGAATAAAAATTCGAAATTATTATATAACAGCAAGTATTTAACTCATGTGATGCCAATTTGTCCATTGTTTTTTCATTGTTAAATAAAACAATAAATATTAATATTTCATGATATATTTTAAAGGACGTTTATAGATTTTCCCTCGTCTCATTTTATATAATATAGTCTCATTTTGTAAAAATATCGTATCGACCAAAATAGCATTACACATCTGCACGAAATTGATTTGGGAGATATTACGCTGATCATTTTTTCCCATGCCATCTATGCTGTTTTTGGTATTGTAAATTATTTGGAAAGTTCTTGGTTTTCTGATGGATACACAATGTGTTTTATTTAATTTAGCATCTAATTTAATTACACATTTTCTGCTGTTTATACATTTGATCTTATTATTTTTATTCCTTTATAAGCGCATTTTAATTCTCTATAGACTACAAATGCAGCTGAAATCAAACTTTGGTATTTCCTACATACCGAATAACTACCATGAACCACATCAACCCCAACTAGACCACTTTTAGTATCATTAAAATAATGTATCGAGTTAACCGTTTCGATATTTTATTTTAATTATACTAGTTTAATTATATAAAGTATCGAGTTAACCGTCTAATTGAGAATTAATATGAACAAATTGATCTCGTATTCACTGCAGATCCCGGTTTTAACTCATTTTGTAAAAAAATACTAATAGTGTTAAAAACAAGGAAAACGAAGCACATCCACTGTGTTAATTTCTCACAGTAAAATGCATTTTTGTGCATAAAAGTGTTGAAACTTGAAATATAGAAATGCCTTTCAGGATGACTTTGTAATACAAGTAGAATGCTTTGAAAAGCTCAAAGCATACCAGATGACTCATACAAATACGTTCCAAATTTCACATGATTTGAAAAAAAGATGATGGTAGCTTTTTTATAGACTGATTACGGTAGTAATACGTCTACTTCCATTTATAAGCAATAAAATTAAAGACACAAATCATAGATAAAAAGGTCACTAAATGAAATAAAACCATCCTATAAGATGTACAAATGTTAAAAGGTCAGAGCTCTTTCGGGTATAACTATACCCTTCATCAGTGGCTATATGAAAAATTACCGTGGAAACAAGCTCATATGTAGACCAGATCGGCAGACAAGTTTGCATCAATCAGCTACGGAGTAATGATAATATAAACAGGCTATTGAAGATTAATCAATTACAAAATTGCAATAATAAGTGTTATAAACAGGATATTTAACATTTAAACAAGTATTAAATACAAATACAAAGAAAAGACTATGAAAAATGTCCAAATTGTAGCTAAGCATAAATTACAATAAACTGAAACGACAGACATAACTATGGAGCATGTTTGACACGCAAAGAGTCGAGAACTACTCGTCAAGGGTAACTTTTGTGCAGGGTAAAAATTGCAAATGGAATCGCGGTAGATATAAACAAGAAAGATAAATCATGCTTAAAGCATTGATTATGAAACACTTTCGAACTACAATGCAATTCTATTTAAACAAGTCTAAAATGCAATACATTCCTCGGTAATATTTTAAAACTTATCAAAACACTATATTAATTTATTGTATTTGAAAATTTAAATCTTCATAAAAAAAAGGAACTTCATTCAAATGACGGCATTGAAATATAAATTGCCTGGTTTAAACATCTCTAAAATGCGATACATTCCTCGGTAATATTTTTAAAACTATCATGATACTACGATAATTTATTATATTTGAAAACTTCTTCGAAAACAACTGAAATTCATTCAAATGACGGCATAGAAAAAATAACACGCTTGGATCTCTATATAAAAACAGCATTTCATTCCTAACATTTTCCCATTCATTTCATTCATCACAATACTATATAATAATTTATTTTATTTAAAAATTAAGACCATGGAGCTGCAAGTAATTAAACTCTATGCTTAAAACTTCATCGAAAAAAATCTTCCGTCTCTTTGTAAAATCAATGAATATTTCATTCATATCAGCTATACAGACTCCATGGGATAAATAATTTTGTGTTAAAGAAATACAGCAATTCTAATACAACTCATTCTACATATTTTGCTGTTTACATTTTACATAAGTGAAAAATAGGCTTCGTTGTAGAAATAATCAAATTTGGATGATCATTTAAATTCAAATATATTGTAATTGTGTTGTTTCAGTATGTAGATGCCCAGAATTTAAGCAAAAATAAAGTGGTTTTAGGACGGAAACAACACTCAATATGAATTGAAAAGAACTTAAAAAATCACGATTTTGAGACAAGGTGAATGCCATATATCATTTTGAAGTGGGTCATGTTATATTTTCATATCATGGTCACGTGATCGCTTTATATAAGAGGTGTAATTATTAATTTAATTTTTATTTAAAAATCTACTGAATATATTTCGCTGAAATTTTTTTATATATTTTAGGGAACAATTTGAATATTACCTAAAATTTTCGAAGCAATTTGTGAATTTTAATTCCGCTTAAAAAATGTTTGAAAAATTAGGTCCCATAGGGCTCAATGTATTTCATATTTTCAACCCGGGTTCAATCCAAAACTGATTGGGTGATATTATTCATTTATATTCCCATAGGTCCTACAGACCGTCTGAACAACATACTAAAATTTCAGTTTGATTAAGTCATTTTTACGACAATTATCGTGCTAATGGACGGACCGACAGACAGACAGACAGATAGACAGACTGAACTAAGTCATAAACACTTTTCAACTTTGTTGTAAAGTGTTAATAAACAGGGAGTCATAAATGAGAATATGACAAGGGTTATTACAACGACTTAAAAGACATTTTTTTTCAAAAAAAGGTCGAAAGTTATCATTAACAACTCATTGGGCAAGAGCCGTAAAAAGTTTACAATTCTTGACGTCACGACATATTCAGCTAATCGGATACCAGCAGTAAGTTTAGTACAACCAATGTAAAACTTGTAGTTATTATCAGAAGTTGAAAGGAGTATAATGCACACACGAGCATGACTTTTAAAGTTATCTCTGTCCCTAAACTTATCAGTTCGAATGCGATTGAATAAGGTAGTAATATTTGAGTGAGCAGGATATATTCATGGAAAATTGAATGAGGGGACGGAAAATCTTCGTTTGATACGGAAGATTGGATTTATATGGCATAAGGTCAACAATAAAAACAAGTTCAGTATCTGGTTCAATAAATTTATGGCGAATATGAGCGAAAATTTTATAAATAAACTCAAAGGAATAAGCGGCTTCATCTCCAAGATTAAAGGTAAAGCTAATTTGATTGATCGAAAATTTCGTGAATAAACTCAAAGGAATAAACAGTTTCATGGCAAAAATTACAGATTGCAAATAAACTCAAAGGAATAAGCGGCTTCATAGCCATGATTAAGGATGTAGAAAGCCCAGACAACACGAGCAACCCGAAGGCTTATGGTTGCTGTGTGTGTGGCCGGATGATTAAAGATGTAAAGAAACTCAAAGGATTAAGCGGCTTCATGGCCAAGATTAAAGATTCATTTCATCCTATATCCTCTAAAAAAAGCTTCCTTTAACGCTTATTTTAATCGTGCTTTTAACGTTTCTCGTCTATTTCTGCTTTAACTAGTGAAATTACCTTTATATTTAATATTGGCCATGAAGCCGCTTATTCCGTTGAGTTTATGTACAAAATTTTCGCTTATATTCGTCGTAAATTTATTCAACCAGATACCAAATTTTTGCTGTTTTTGACCTTATACCATATAAATCCAGTCTTCCGTATCATCCGAAGATTTTCCGTCCCTTCATTCAATTTTGCCATGAATTAATTTTAAACCTGCTCACTCAAATATTACTACCTTATTCAATCGCATTTGAACTGATAAGTTTAGGGATATAGATAACTTTAAAAGCTATGCTGGGGTGTACGCTGCACCCCTTTAACTCCTGATAATGACTACAAGTACAGTTGGTATCCTATTAGCTGAACATGCTCGTGACGTCAAAAATTGTAAACTTTCTAAGGCTCTTGCTCAATGTGTTGCTAATGATAACTTTCGGCCCTTTTTGGAAAAAAAACTTTCCTTTTAATTCGATGCAATAACCCTTGTAATACATTTTCTTATGAATCCCTGTTTATTTATATCTGCCGTGATTCGATATGTAATTTTGACCTTGAATAAATTTTTAGTTACGCTTGGCGACTCGTTTCCGACTCTATGCGTGTCAAACCTCTTCATATTTATCTGTGACGTTTCAATTTATTGTAATTTATGCTTGCCTACAATTTAGACATTTTTCAATGTATTTGTATTTAAAACTTGTTTAACTTTTAAATCTCCCGTTTATAACACTTACTATTGTAATTTTGTAATTGATTAATCTTCATTAGCCTGTTTATATTAGCATTATTCCTTAGCTGATTTATGCAAATTTGTCTGCCGACCTGGTCTACATATGAGCTTGTTTGTAATGAGTATGTTGGTAATTTTTCATATAGCCACTGATAAAGGGTATAGTGATACATGAAAGCACTCTGGCCATTTGACATTTGTACGTCTTATTGGATGGTTTTATTGATTAAATGACCTTTTTATATATGGCATGTGTCTTTAATTTTATTGCTTTTTATAGGACGCTTGGATACGAGTTAACGGTGATACAAATAGCCAATATACATACATTTTCATTTAAATTTTACAAATATTTTGGAACATCATTGACCATATTTACGTTTCTAATTAAGACCTCACCCATAATTACCTTGTATATAGATGTATAAGTCATTTATTTTTACCACATACCCGAATCCATGCAAATCTTCATTGCTTTTGAAATTCATTTTAATGATATATTTAAAATATAAAGATGTAACTCTTAATCGCTGTCAGTGAGGTTAGAAATATTCATTATATTTATAATTTTGTTTTTGCTAATTCGTTATGTATTATAAAATCATTTATATTTTCATTAGTTAATAAATGTAGTTAATTCCAATTTTGTTATCACTATAAATTACAAACTTGGTCTTAAAATGGGTGCAGTAGTCTCAAACACAATGCATCGCATTTCAAAATCCATATATCAACTCTCAAAAACTGTATACCGTATCCTGAGAACATGTGTTCGCTTAAACATTTAAACAAAACATAAACGCATGAATACTAATTTCATTTTAAATTAATTTGTTGTCTAACAATCCCTGTTAAAACATTTACTTTTGCCTGGTGAAAGTAATACATTATTAAATTAGTTTGAATTACAAGTTATATGTCTTGTGCAATATAACTGTAGCTTCTACCTATTTATTCAATATATTATAAATGAAATACAGTATATAATTTACATTCAATAGAGATTATAAATCAAACAAATTATTATAAATCAAATAAATTACATTCAATAGAGAATATACACTGTTAATTTCACAAAATTATTTAATTTGTCTCTTGTTAAAGGAATCCCATAATGAAACGGTGCTATGGATACTAGATAAGCATCGAGAAAATTTACATTATATCTCCATTTTCAAAGTCAGAATTTCTTCGAAATTAGCTTAGCTTACATAGAGTAACGGTGAATGTTACTTTAATTAGAGATAAAGTAATTATTTTTTATTTCTCGACAAAAGTAAAAGTATGTTAACGGAACGAGCTAAATGCAGAAAAGAATAACAATTATATGAATGAAAACATTAATTAAAATAGATTTAAAAGCAAAGTTACGGAACGTTTACAAATGTAATGTACAATCAATTGCTAGAGTAATTATTTTGTCTTTGGTGAAAGACATGCTTTAATTAAAAGCGTGATTTTCCTTTTAGATTGATTTTTTTTGTCGTAAGGCATTTTTTTCTAGTATTATTTTTTTACTCAGAACGAAAATAAAATACATGTACGTATTTGTGATTCTCAGGAGGAAACATTTTTATGGCTCTTTAGATTGCTACTGTCATTTCGAAGAAATTTGATGGAATTTTGCAATAATTCCCTTGCTTTTTTAATAGCAAAAGAAGTGCTGGAAGTGTTTCAGAAACATAATTGCTTTTGTAGATACACACACACACACACACACACACACATATATATATATATATCATAAACTACCCGACACATGCCACGCAACATCATGAAAGAGCAAATAGAGTGTGATAATGAAGGACGCATAGACAAAGATGGCCCATATAAATAAGTGTTGTTAATTCCAGATGGATAATGCAAAATGCTAATAGTATAGACAGGGTGTTCAGTAGGAAGAAGCACCATATCTTGCAAAGATACACTCAGCATAACTTAGATAGATGCAGTGAGCGTGCGGATAGTTTCCTAAAGGATGGATGACCGTATGCCTTCAACCACCATCCACAAGTCGTCATCTATTTGAAGCAAGGATATGGCAATCAAACGATGGCCAATCACTTTCTATAAATGCTCTATGAGTGACAGAGGTAGAGACAGCGGAGGCCAAGAGAACAGCTGGAAAGCTCGCAACGATGGCCAATCACTTTCTATAAATGCTCTATGAGTGACAGAGGTAGAGAGAGCGGAGGCCAAGGGAACAGCTGGATAGCTCGCAAGGCTTGTCTTCTGATGGTTGCCGTATGTGGTCGAGCATTATCTTGCAGGAAAACAGTATTTTGCAACCTCTGAAGGTATAGAAATACAACCGGCCGCAGAACCTCATCCACATATCGTCGTGCCGTCATTATGCCTGTGAAACGAATCAGAGCTGGCCGCCAACACTGGTGGACGGTAGCACTCCAAAGCATGATGGCGCCAAAGTCCGGTTGCACTCCATTTGCAGGTGGCACTCCAAAGCATGATGCCGTTTTGTCAATCAGTATAGAGTTCAGCAGTTGGAACTGTTTCCACGTCGCATTCAGACTCTCATACATCGACTCTCATTCTAGAGACTCGTCGCTGAAAACTACCCTGTTCCGTACAGTCGTCCAAGAGGCTCGGTTCCCACACCATTGCACTCTCAACAAGACAGTCTTCGTAAAGAGCGGTTTGAGTGCAAGCCGCTTTCCACCAATCGTCGAGAAACTGTTCTCGCTGATATTGGAACTGTGGGGCAGATTGGAAAACAGAAGTTCAAGTTCATTGAATTTTAATTAAATACATTGCGTTGTAACATGAACTACCGCGTTAACCCACCTTATAAATCTTCAGTGCGGGTTACTGTAATTGAATAATTATTAACATAAAGTTACTCAATTAACTGCACTATTTTAACTTTGAATAAGAATAATTATTTATTAACAACATAGATTACTTATCAAATTAATTACAACAATTATGCATATTAATTGCGGCGGAGAAAGCAAATGTGAGCCCAGTGAATTAAGAATGCCTAAAATGCATTGATGACCTTCAAAAATTATTGAGGAACACATACCTTTATGTCTATCTTTGGACTTTGTTACCAGCTCGTACATAATGTCGGTCATATTTACTGGAACAAACACGAGGTATAGTTTGCGCACTCGTATTCGTCGATCATATTGTACGGCCATTTAAGTGTATTCTCGAACACTTCTGGAACAACTGTATATCAGGACATTGTCGTTCTTCATTGCCTGCTTTCTTACGTAGAAGTCGTCGTGAATTCTATCGTAGAAGTTATCGTCTGCTTTGCGTGTCAATTCTCGTGTATAGAAGTCGTGTATATCACTCTAAAACATTCGGTTGCCGTCTCCTCTGCCTGGGGTCTGTAGCGCCTGTTGTCGCTCTGATTGGCTGACCTTAATACAACACGACCAAAAAGCTTCCATAATTAGTTAACATTTTTAACCACCCTCGTGGCTGCTTCAAGGTTTATTGCCTACTTTGACCTTTCGGATCAGGTTACCATAAACTGGCGACATTAAGTCTGATGCCATTGTTAAACATTACAGACACCATAAATACAAACCTAAAACTGTCTCACTAAATCTTTCTAAAAATCTTGTCGCACATATATATCCGATCAACACAAAAAAACAAGAAAAAAAGTTACACCACTAAAGTTCGGTGTCACTGCCAACTCTGTAATTGGCATTTTTCCCTGCTGAAAGTTCTCCATAGATCATCAAGTCCAAAGAAAGTCGTGTTGTGAACACAAAAGTTTGTAAACACATATTATACACCACATATATAAGTTATTTACTCATCAACTTCATGTCAGGTCGAGTTTTACATTCAAGAAAAATTTAAATTTTGACTTATTTATGACTTTTTTGAATATGCGCATTCACTTTCCTAATGTTGCACATTTAAATACAATAACTGATAACTTTAACATTAATAATTGTTTTTTTACAAATTTCACAATATTATTGTTTCCAAGTTATTATTTCAACACAATTCCTTATTCATTCATTTAACATTTTTCATCATTGCAATTTTCATAACAATACATCATATTTGTTTAATATTTAGCACCATCATATATGATCATTATTTTTTAATTGAGCCATTAAAATACTTTTAACATTTATATGGGCTGGACAACATTCTTTTGACATTGCCCACTTTAACACGCAATGTAAACAAATAAACAGGTATTGTTTGTGTGACAGGAATGATTGATCGATCTGTTAATGATCATTATTGGAATCTTCTTAATTTTCTAGCGGAAGTGTTCATAAACAGAAGTGTTTAAAAACACACTTCGAACACGGGAGTGAACACTGATAATGACTGCCTCGTTAATATATTTATAACTCGTTTTTGCTAATCGCAGGATTTCGAGATAAGAAGTTTTCTCAACTCAAGAGGATTCGGCAGTTTTGAAGACAATTTGCTGTATTTGCTAGTGCTCGCTTTTTAATGCTGGACTGTAATGATCAATAATGGCTTTGCACTTTAAAGTATCGTAAAACTTTTTAACATAATTTGACGTGTCCATAAACGTTGAATTAATATATATATATATATATATATATATATATATATATATATTAATATATATACATATATATATATATATATATATATATATATATTAATATGTATACATATATATATATATATATATATATATATATATATATATATATATATATATTAATATGTATATATATATATATATATATATATATATATATATATATATATATATATATATATATATATATATATATATATATATATATATATATATATATAAGATTTAAAATGATAAAAGAAAATACATAGGTGGAATGATTGTGTTTACAGGGTTGCAGAAAGGTCAAGGGGGATTGCGACCCCTATTTCCTGGTTAGAAGCTACCTTTGACCTCATGAAAACGCTCCCAGAGATTCTGCACTCTCGAAACAACAATCGATCATGTCCGTGGGGAAAAATGGCCGAATCCCAGACAACATAAAAATGATCAAAATAACAAAAATTGGAAATTTTACTCACCAGCGAGACGAATCATCAAGACGATTCATGGGAGCGTTTTCATGAGGTCAAAGCTAGCTTCTAACCAGGACATAGGGGTCGCAATCCCCCTTGACCTTTCTGCAACCCTGTAAACACAATCATTCCACCTATATATTTTCTTTTTTCTTTTTAAATCTTATATTCCAAGACTCTGATAGTGCGGCAATTTGCGCCTTTCTCTTTCTTGAATTTCATACTTTTTGGGATTGTATTTATATATATATATATATATATATATATATATATATATATATATATAATCTGCCCATTTGTTATCATTATGCTTGTAACCTTGATTACACATTTTCTATTATTGCATGTTACACGTGTTATTGTCATTCTCTATTACAATTTTATTTAGTGAGGTGTAGTTAATTTGTATAAGTTATCAACGTTAACTTTAGGTGTCTTACTATCACTTAAATTTGACTTGAAATACAATTTAACCCTTTTATAATAACTGTTTATAAACCATTTTAATTCACTGTAATATATTATATTATATTTTAAATTTTAATTAACCTCTCACATGCTTCTTGCGATTGTCTTATGTATCATTTCCCATTTAAATACATTACTTAAGACTTGCATAAATTTAAACTTTTTAATTATTACTTTAAAAAAATTGAAATTAAATTTCTGTCTTGAATTTTTTTAACCCTTTCCTTAACACTTGCATGATTTTAACCTTTATAAAAAATATCTTTAAAAAAAATTTTGAAATTTATTTTTTGCCTACATTTATTTTAAACTTATTTAAAATGAACTCCTTGCATTATTTTACTTATTATAAAAATTTCTTTAACCATTATCCTTGAAAGTAATACCTCACTTGAATTTATTTCAAGATTTCGCTAAGTGATTTGTTTACCTTTTCAAATTACGCTAACGAGCAGATTAATCCTTCTCCTGTATCCCCATATTGATTTACTACTATTTTGCTATTCGTAGAGTTGAGTAGTATTGCGTGAGTCTTATCTTCACTTGGCAAAGTAGATTCACGCTTTGTAAACAAACCTCGAGACCTGAATGTCTTTATTTAACTATTTTATTATTTGAATATCCTTCGATTTAATTGCATTTTTATTTTTTTAACAACGAATTTATTTATTCAACCTTACCTACAACATTAAAAATATGTATTTATTTATTTTTTATAACTTTGAATACTTGACATATATGACCTTCCATAGCGTGAGATTGAATCTTGTCATTCTATCTCACAAATTATATTTAATTATTTATTACCTGGACATTTTTGTAACTGCGACTAAGATAAATTTTAGATGTTACAGTTTATCAATACATATTATTATTTACTTATCAACTCCTTATTCATGACATTTCTTACACACATTTTACTTTTATTTATTTACATAACATTCCTCAAACTTATTCAGATACTTATTTATTACAATTATTCGTTGTATTTCCAAATCTAGTCATCAATTCATATGACATTACTACTAAACGTTTTACGTAGATAATTTTGTATACCCTTTTTGCTCAGTTGATACCGTTGACATATCTCTTTTTTCCTTTATTTACATGCCTCGCTGCCATCTAAATTATTTATTATCCTTTCATATTTGGTTATATTCATTTCATATTTATTTATATTCATTTAACATTTATATCATATTTATATTTATATTTACTTTCGTAAAGTTTTCACACATGAATATTTTTATTTTATTTTCATATCATTATTTTTAAAGACATTATTTTCGTAACCATTCCTTACTTTGTAAATCAACAACAAAAATGCTTTATTTAGCACTCAATATTTTTCTATTAGTTATTTATTTCAAATTTTTTACACCTTTCATGAATTTATGATTTATTTATTTAAACCACAACGTTAACTAAATTTTATTTTATTTATATTATTTTATTCACTTTAGAATTAATTTAGTTACTTCATTTGCTTTCACAATTTATATTACTCAAACACTTATTTACTTTAGCAATTTTCAATGCGTATTTATATTTTACATTTCAACATTCCAGTACTTGATATCGTGTCCTCGATTGCTTCATTGCAGCGGGCGATTTACATCTATCTTAACTGTTCATAGATTAATATTTTAAATTCAAATTGATTTAAAATTTTCAATTATTTATGCAATATATTTACATTTTTAATGACATAAAATTTACACCATTAATGACTACGCCTTAACATTATCATTTTCAGTTCATATCTTTTTTTTTCACTTTTCTTACCATTTCTTACCATTTACCATCATGTCTTACAATTTTTAAACCTCAAGACTCTCTCCCGAATTTATAAAAGCTGCATCATTTTTAGAGCAAGCTTTACCTTGAAAATAACAAGACAATGTGGATAGGACTGCTACAATAATGCTCCTCCATCGATTTGGCTATATACACTTTCATCTACTTTTAATTAGGTAACATTTCTGATTCTACCTTTCATTTATACAAATGAGTTTCATAAATATAAATATTTTTGATCAATATTTTTATAACACATGTAAAACATTCTGTAAATAGCAATAACATGCAAAACATTCTGTAATCAGCAATAACATGCAAAACATTCTGTAATCAGCATTGACATGTAACACATTTTGTAATCGTCATTATTTATATACATATTTTGACAAAAAAACGCAATAAAAAGACAATAACTCACATTTAGAAATTCATACCATTTTTCATTTTTAGAAATTCATTCATTATTCATTTTTAGAAATTCGCACCATTTATCCATTTTTGGAAATTGATAACATTATTTATTTTTAGAAACTTATTCCTTGCCAGATCATTTTTTCTGAAATTTATTGATTTAATATTTTTATATCTCTCTCATTTTACAATTCTTTAAGAACCAACCATACATATAATTGGATTACCAACATATTTTTGATCACATGAAAAAAATTGAATCTAGCTTTCTTTCATTCTGTTCATGAATTTGCCCACTTTCATTTGCGTTTTGAATCTGTATCTCATTTAACAACTTTAATTTTTGAATAACTTATTCTTTGTATTTGCTTTGGTTTTCAACTACGTCTGAAGCTATTTTTTTAACATCATTAACTTCGTTATCATTTTGATTATTATCCATTATTATATTCTTATTTTCATTATAAATATTTTCACTATCATTACTTTCATTTTTAATTTTTTATAAATTAACTTTTATATTTTCATTTTAGATAACATCCATTATTTTATTCTCATATGAATTTTGAATGATTTCATTTTCACTATTTGTATTTTGAATTTTTGAACATTAATATCTTCATTTTCATCCATTATTTTATTCTCATTTGAATTTTGAGTATCTTCACCTCATGATTTTGATTAAAACTTTATTTCCATTTGCATTATGTATTTTTTTTTAAATCAATATATTCATTTTGTATATTTTCATGATCATTAATTTAAAAATCCATATTAAATTTCAATTTTGCATCTTTTTTATACCCGTATCTCTACTGCTACGCTGAATATTTTTATTCGCACTTTGAACATTTTCCACATGTACACTATGTACAGTATAACATTTTTTTGATTGAATCTCAATTATTTCACCGTTCCATTTATATTTATTTTCACTTTGTATCTTTCGAGCATTATGACATTTAATGGCGTGAATTTAATTCATTTTATCGTCTTTGTTATATTTTTCCGTCAAATTTTTCTCACTTAGTACACTTTGTGCCGCATAACATTGGATGGCGTGAATTTCAATTAGTTCATCTTTCATGTTATATTTATTTCAAATGATCAAATTACTTTTTCCAAGTTTATTTACTCGAAATCCTTGATATCTATCTTGTAGCGTACAGGAGTTGTTTTCCTCTTTCAAAAATACGGTATCTCCGATTTGCATTTCTTCGTTAGTAATTCTTTTGAAATTTCTAATCACTCCTACATTCATATTTTTATTTAACGTAATTTTAAACTTCTTTCGGTTACCTATTATTATACTAACTTTGTTATCTTTTATTACAGTTCGAATTGCACCAAATGGAAAGATTACTTTTGAGTGGGATGTGGGTATAAAAATGCCCTTCTTATCCTGAAAATCCTATTCAATATTTAACTCTTCGACAGCCAAATGACCTAGTTGCAACAAAATCGTGTGAGGAAGTGCAACATATATCTGGACGTCAAGATTTGACTCCTTAACCCATTATTTTTTAGCAAACTCATTAATCTTTTCATTTTTTGGGACATTTTCATTATCGACTTGTGTCGCATTTTGACTGTAAACATAACAACTTTTAATATTTTGATTAAACTCAAATATGTCCCTTTCTTTATCTTGTATGACAATTATCTTTTTCGCACTAGTCACATTTTGAAAAAAAATGTCTGCGTCATCAATATTTTTATAATTTTTATCATTTGAAAAAGTATAGTCATTAATATGACTACTTTCAAAAAATTTTTTATTATCCATTTGCGACATTTTACAAATAGTTTTCTTAATTTCAGTTTAATCATATTCTTTAATATCGATCTGAGTCGATTTTGTGCTTATTTCATTTATGTTCTTATCATTTACATTTAATTTCGCATTGCGCGCATCATTTTCATTTTTAATAATTTCAACTCCTACCTGTTCATTATTTGTCATGATTTTACATATATTATTTTCTGCACATGTATTAACCTCAATATTCTTTTTATTAATATTTGCCCCACTTTTCAGTTTTATGACAACATCATCATTGAACATTGCCTTTTTGGGCTGCGTTTCCTTCGACCAGGGTAATGAGGTACTGTTTGCTCAATCGCTTGTATTATCGCTTGACTTTGGTCTATTTTTAAATTTTTCACTCGACCAAAGCCCCTCTGTCAGTTTAAATAACCGCGATTTTTATTGATGCTGCGGTCTACTTCTTGCCGCTTAAACCTGTCATTCACAAACCTTTTGGTATTTGCATTAAAATATATCCCATTTTCGCGCACTTCTTTCTCTTACTCCGCTATTTTGCCCATATCGAAATTCACTTCTTTTATTCTCATACTTAGTTTCTCCATATATATTTTTTACGTTTCTGTTGTTCAAACAGGTAGCAAATTGATGACCTTGCTTTCCGCATCCTATGCAATATATAATTTCATTTTCTGATTTCTCCAGCTTACAGATAGAGAAATAATCTCCATGACTTCCGCATCCTATGCAATATAAAATATTTTTATTCTCTTCTTTTCAAAGCATTTCATCTTTACATTGCTGAAATTCAACTTTTTAATTTTGCATTGGACTTTCCATTTGTCTATCATTAAAATTTTTGTCAATATTTTTATTTTGCCTAATCGCATTAACTTCTGTACTATTAAAATCCTCAAACACACTTTCAAGATGCTCCGCGTATTCCACCGCCTTTTCAAAATCCTGTATATTCAGTATTTTAATTTCAAATGCCAGATCTTATCTTACAGATTTCATAAATTTTGAAAACATTATATTTTCCTTTATTTCTCGAACCCCGTTATTCCCACAACTATTCCGTAAAAATGCATTGGTCGAATTGGAAATTTTCAATGCTAACTCCGATACTTTCATCCCTGGCGTCATTATAATTTTATTTAAATGTGTCTGCTTTTGCAGCACTGTAAGAGATTTTTTAAACTGTTTCATTAATATGTCTTTTATTTCTTCAATATTATCTGCTTTTCGCAGTTCCATTTTTTTTTTTACAAAAATCCATGCGCTTTCTCGTTTAACCTAATTTTCAAAATTACCGCATTATTTTCCTCCGACCATTCAGCCATCTTTGCCACATTCTCAAATTTATCAATAAATAATTCAACATCCTCGTCTTTATGGCCATTAAAAACTGGCAATAAATTCATCAATCCAAAATTATCCATTTTTACTCTTGAATTTTCAGTAATCTCTAATTCCGATCTTTGCGGGGATTTCTGTTGTCGATTATTTTTCTGAGGCATTTAAAACCAAATTATTCCTTCCAAAATCCTAACTTATTAGCATAAAATACACAATTCAACATAGTACACATAAAAAAATTATAAATGCAAATTTCTTAATATTTACTTTTTAAAACAAATTATTTTCAATTTCTGCAATATATTCTATTTACTTTATTGGACATTTAGTGAATGTGTATTTTTAATTTTAAATAATGCATCCATCTTGTCATCACGCTTTCCTCTATTAAAATTATTCATTTCCTTAACTTAAATTATATTTATCAAAATTAATTATATTCCTAATATTTTTCATTTCAATTTTAAACTCGCACCAAAGTGTCACGGAATCCAAATGTGATGCACAATACGAAAATAGAAGTTGAAGTTCATTGATGTTTAATTAAATACATTGCGTTGTAACCTGAACTACCGCATTAACCCAGCTTATAGATTTTCAGGGCCATTTCCTGTAATAGAATAATTAATAATATAGAGCTACTCAATTAACTGCACCATTTTAACTTCAAACTAAAATCATTATTTATTAACAACATGGAATACTTATTAAATTAATTACAACAGTTATTCATATTAATTGCGGCGGAGAGAGCAAATGTGAGACCAGTTAATTAAAAATGCCTAAAATGCATTGATGACCTTCACCAATTATTGAGGAACACATACTTTCAAGTCTGACTTTGGACTTTGCCACCAGCTCGTTATTAATGTTGATCATATTTACTGGAACCAATTCGCGGTATAGTTCTCCCACTTGTACTCGTCGACCGAATCGTATGGCCGTCAGTGTTATTCTCGAACACTTCTGGAACAGCTGTATATTAGGACATTGTCGTTCTGCATTGCCTCCGTTTTTACATAGAAGTCGACGTGAATTCTGTCGTAGATGTTATCGTCTGCATTGCATCTCACTTCTCGTGTCTAAAGCCCAGGCCACCCGACTCACCCGATGAGCAGCAAAATGAGCGGCCGGACTCAATTCCCGGGTGTAGAAGTCGTGTATCACTCCAGAACCTTCGGTTGTCACCTCCTTTGCCTTGAGTCTGTAACGTCTCTTGTCGCTCAGATTAGCCGACCTCAGGTCAACGCGGCCAGACATCTTCCATAATTGGTTATCATCTTTAGCTACTCTCGTGGCTTCACCATGGCTTCCATGGTTTATTGCTTAATTTGACCTTTCGGGTCTGGGTGCGATAAACTGGCATCCTTAAGTCTGATGGCATTGTTTAACATTACAGACATCATAAATATAAACATAAAACTGTCTCACTAAATCTTTCTCAAAATCTGGTCTCACAGGAATATTCAATGTACCCTGCAAATTCTGCACAATTTCGACTCTCGGCGTTTGTGAGGACACCACCGCATGTATTCGAATGCGTCGATCAACGCGTGCTGACGTACATCTGGATGGATCGATACCACTGCGACGATTCACATGCCTTTCTTGAATCCATTTTCTCCAAATAATTTGTACAGTGGACTCATCTACGCGTGTTTCAACGGCGATACGACCACTCAGCCGTACGTAGGACCAAAATGAATCCCCTCGTAAGATTGTCTAAATGCTGAAACGGACTTCGGCGTCGTCGTCCAGGCATCACTTCAACAACACATGTCTTCTGAATTCTGAAACGAAAAACTTTTCGGAAACGGGTTTCCGCAGATGACAAAGAGTAACAATTTTTGAACCATCTGCATTTTCCATCCCTTTTATCCCGAGCTCTAATCACGTGACCTACTTGCATTTCAGATCATTTGCGCACATCGACCAGGTGCTTTTGTCTCGTAATTTGCTTAATTATACGGCGGGAACTGCATGGTGTAACATTTTCTATGTCGGATGGTGTACCTATTTTTTTCTTTTCACATAATACGTTGAACATTGCTTATGTAGGAATTAACTGGACTGAATCTCAACTCGATGTGTCATACTACAATAATTTTTGTAATAACATGCGATTTTTCTTCTTGCAAATTTTGCAAGAAAATATTTGAAAAATCTGAATCTTTGACTCAAATTATCCTGATTATAACATGTTTCCTTGATTTTAAAGGAATTGATAGAATCTTTCGATCGATACCAAGTTGGGAAATATACCACCACGAGGAGTAACTGCCCCCCCCCCCCTCCCTCGAAGGAGCTAATCGTGAACATAAAAATGTATCCCGACTATGTTTCATTACTCATTCTCTCGAATTTAAAAGAAAAAACTCTATCTAGTTCTAGTTTTTTTGCTAACAAAGAACTTCTCATTTAAACCCATCATCATTTGCGGCAGATATCGTATATACAAGATATCCACCACAGTCATACAAACGAAATATTCAAATAGTGTTCAAATAGTCCCAAAACATAAACTATCATAAAAACCTCGAAATTGAATATTTTCGTAACAACAATTCTGTCTCTATGTTTTTTAGTATGTAAATATAAAAAATCTTTATTCAGTATCCTAAAAATGATCCTAATTCCTATATTTTTAAATCCCAAAAGAAATTTAAATAACTATTATATTTTAATTTGTAAGCGATTTTCACAAGTAATTATGTAAAACGGTAAAATATAATTTTAGTGCTTTGAAAATCGGCAGGCGTATTTGGGGACTGGAGATATTTTGAAAATTTATAATTCGTCGTACAATTTTGAACTTCTGATGGGTATTATCACGTATGAAGACTTTTAGAGACAGCTGCAAAAAACGTTTAGAAAAAAAAATAATTTTTATCTAAGTAAACAGTAAGTTTGAAAATTTTACTCATATATAACATACAAGAATGTAAGTTTGAATATGAGTAATTTTTGATAAAATATGTATTTCTAAATATACTATATTTCTAAAAGATGGAAGAAACTTATTCTTTAATTCCATGCAACTTTTATTTCATAAATTAGGTAGTGTCCAACAGATAAAAATAAATGTCTGACCGAGCTAAGTTTCTGCAGCAAAAGCTGGAAATTCAGTACCCTGCTTTAATACATTTCACATCGAATCCATTGGACTTAGAGAGAATTATTAATTTAGAAAGTTGATTAGCCGCAACGGAGTTATTTGGTTCCTAAAAACAATCGATTGATAAATCGGAAATATATCCTTAATCTTATTTAATTTGTCTGGTACTTCAAGAACTGTAACTATACATTGTTAAACATTAACAGAAAACGTATCTTTTTAGATTAGTTCTTCCAGGTTGACTGTGTATAATTTAAATGCTGCACTTAACATACAGTATATTTTTTTCAAATAGATATAACACAAAATACGTGTTTTTTTTCAAATTACTAGTATAGTTGTAATGAGTAGAATAATCTTCGTACGACAAGCAAAACTAAACTAACTAGACTGTGCAATTTGTCCATTCACTTGCATTACGAAGGGATCCAAAACATTGTCAAATGGAATCTGCAGGAGATAATGGCAATAACAGTAAATACGATGTCACTTTTTTTTCGGCTGATCCCTAAGTTGTTTATCCCCCAGGGAAATTAAGTGATAAAATTGGTTCTGTCATACATCAAACATCATAACGAAGTTAGTTTAATGTTTATCCTCCTTTTGCCTCTATAATATAGGTTATTGACCAAAAAAAGTGTTTAAGTCCCTATATATTCGATTCATTTGTGATTTTTACTGGCATAATCGGCTACATTTTTTACTTTTTGAAGTAACTCTGCCGAGTGCTAACTACTCGGCAGAGTTACTTAAAAAGTAGAGCATGCACATGCCCACACAGCGAGAGGCTGATCTCCGAAGTCCTGTAGCTCCTGGATTTTCAAGTAGTTCACCCAGCCTGAGGTCATCTTACTTTCATTCTTCATTCAACAGCCAACGTCGTTCTGTAGCATGAGACCACGTGGGTAGGATCAGGAGCAAAATACGTTCATCTAAATTAACCCTACCTATTTCAAATTACCTCTCTCAAAAATCGAATAGAATAAAATGTACAAATAGAGCGTTTGAATAAATTCATAACTACCTTATTTGCACTACAGATAGCTTGGTATTAGGACACATTACACATTACCATCAAATACATTTATATATCTAATTTAAATCATATACATAAGACTAAGAAAGTTAAAATTTCTAATTTATTCCCAATCGTTTCTTTTTTAACAGAAGTTTTCTCTATCATTTCTAACACATGCATCCTTCCACTCCATCTAGAATTCCAACTTAGACAGCACTCTTTAAGTCAAACCTATATATTTTGAAACCAAAATATCCCACCTACTTCGATTTACCTCTAGCAAAAATGTAATAGAATTAAATGGGAAAATACCTCATTGAGTAAATTCATAACTCACTTATTTGTAATGTAAATGGCTTGGTTTTAGGACACATTACACATTAACGTAGAATACTCTAATAACGTAGAATAAAAACTCAATAGAATAGGTGTGGCAGCTTCTGCCCTTTGTGTGGAAGTGGTTTTATGAATGGACATCATCTCCTTATTTGTTCTAAATTGGGGGATAATGACACTGGAGATACTTCTCCTTTTGGACTTTCGCATCTGTATTGGACAGCAAGACGTTGTATAGCCGAATGGCCCAGGCTGGGAGTAGAATACAAAAAAAAACATACAATACGCTTATAAACCCAATTTAACGCATATAAAAATAAGACAGAGAAAGTCAAAATATCTAATTTACTCTCAATCCTTTCTTTACCAATAGTGACAGGATGCAGGTGAATAGTCTCTGACTTTTGACACCTGCATCCTGACACTTCATCAATAATTTCAGATTAATCGCGGATAAGACAACATACTGGGAAAATTTCTACATTCTACAAACAAATTCGCGTATTGAATACCTGAATGTCATGCTGATACACATCTTCGAACGTGCATTAATAATGCAAATGAAAGTGAATCCTAAACTCTAACGTTTTTAAACACTTAGATTTAACTTTCATTTTTTATTCCAATGAGGCACAAATTATATCTTGATTAGATATTTGATATTTATCCCATGCTATTAATTATAGTACTAAAACCTAAAGTCTCAGATTGCTAAATGCAATATTTATGAACCATAATTCTTTAAAAGTTTTATATAGTAGGCATTTTGTTGTAGTCAAGACATTTATAGCTTGAAATATTCGACATCGTTCAAGTGACTAACTTCACACTACTTTGTACAAAGCTGCACTTTCACAGCAAATCAACTATTTGTAACTTAAATGGGCAACTCTTTTAAGCATCGAAAATAAAGATAAGCATTCTAGATATGCACGCAAATATCTTTTGATCAGTTTCGGAAAACAAATAATACACAAATAGTGTGCTATTAACGCCTGTTCGTTCACTGTTTTTTTATTCTGAACATAAAATAAAACGAGTTTTGCATTTCGGTAAAACGAAAGCAATAAACTCAACACAATCGGTTTGATTATATCGCTGTTTCTGTCATGGTAAATGCTATAACAAATTACAAAATCCCTATACTTGGTGTTTAGTGCCTTTTTCAGTCTTTTTTTGATAAAAGACAGAGTTGCAGTTTTGAATAAATATTTTTATGAAACGAAATCTAAAAATCTTTGCAGTTCATGATTTGCATTCATTGAAGATGTATATAAATGTTTCAAATAATTCAAAATAATAATTAAAGGGATTTGTTCATACCTATACAATTCGCCTGTAAGAGGCTTTCCCAAATTAGGGCTAATGCCCCAATTGCAGAGACCGGTTACATACATGCTTATATAGCGGTAGACCGGTCCATCAAAAGCTGTTACATGCAATATATGCACTATCCTAAAGCAATCCCACTATTTATGGTTACAATTAACATAATATTCTGTGAATCAAAGTTTCTGATACAAGTTTCAAATAATAAATATATTTATTTTCAATCTATATTCTTCAATCTACATCTGTGTTTCCCCAACTTGAATGTTACATATATATACAGTATATATATAGTATGCACAATGGGCCTAGATTAATAAAAGTACCGATTTCTGGGATTCTGGCCATGGCGTAAAGTATGCTTAACCGGGGTGAGGGGGTCACAACATCCTTGGACATCTTTTGGTAATATACTTTTCTTGGGTTTCATTTACTTTATATCAGATTTGAAATTTAGCATTTGGATATTATATATATATATATATATATATATATATATATATATATATATATATATATATATATATATATATATATATATGTATACATTTATGTCCAAAAGTTAAACATAATTCGTAAAATGCAAAAACTTCGGAGTTAATATGGATACAATGATTCACAATCAGTTATTGGAGAATCGAGGGACGAAGGTAAATTATTGTGCATATGCAAAATAGTTCAGTCGATGTCGACAGGCGCAAAGCACAGGCGAACGTTGGAAAGAGTATTAAACAGCCTCGAGCAGCATGGTCAGGTGAGGCAGAATTTCGCAATTGCTGTGGTACGGAGCATTGTTAACAAACAAAACGAACGAAATATGTCACAAAGATGCCATCTTGGCATGTTTTTGAAGAGATGAATTATTGGAATGCTGGAATCCGGTCGATTCAAAACCGAAGCATCTCGAATTCTGAATGTGCATCAGTGTGTGATCGCCAGACTGTGGCAGAAGTTCCAAATCACTGAAGATGTTACCTGACGACGAGTACGAGGTCGGCCAAGGGCAACGACCGTTCAGCAAGACCGATGTTTGGTGATAACTGTGCGACGTCAAAGGAACCGTTCTGCAAGGAAACTGGGTTCAGCCCTGACAGACGCCACAGAAATCACTGTTTCGAGACAAAAGGTTTACAGGAGACTCAGACACGTTGGTCTCTATGGCAGACGACCAGCAGCTTCCATCCCCCTGACGTCTACACTGAAACGCGCGCGTTTACGGTGGGGTATCGTCAGTAGAGTGGACAACGGTGGGCCAATGTCATGTTCACTGACAAGTCCAAGTTCAGCTTGCACACTGGTTCTCGTCGTACCACTATCTGGCGAGAACGGGGAACGCATTTTCACTCTGGAATCATCACGGCAAGGTATCATGACACGGGATCAGTTACTTGTCAAAGATACAGAGACTAAGTCCTTGAGCCTACCGTTCGATTATTTTGAGGTGCTAGTGGTTCTGATTTCATGTTCATGGATTATAACGCGCCTCCTCACCGTGCGGTCTTGGTCGACGAATTCCTTCAAACTGAAGATATCCAGCACATGCTGTGGCCTGCCAACTCTCCTGATCTGAATCCAATAGAGCATGTGTGGGTTATGCTCGGGAGACATTTTGCAGCCCTCCGCTACCACCAGGTGCATTTCCGGAATTGAAGGCTTGGAAGGCTATCCGTGGGGCTAGGAAATCTTTGAGCACACAACTCACCCAAAACTCACCACAACTCACCCCATCGAAACTATGGGAAATCGTTGTGCAGCATGCGTGGCTACCTGAGGTTCCCCCACACCGTATTAAACTGCAGCATCATATTGATTTAATCATTGTGTTTCACTGAGATTGACACCATATTGTGACCCTTTATCATTTAATCATTTGCTTGAGATAATAAAAGACATTATTATCCGTGTTTTGAATTGATTTCTTCTTCTATAACCCTATTACACCCGCATATGGCGTTCCCTTACATTCCGATGTAGATTACCTGAAATTTTCATATAAGCAGCAACTATGCTTAACTTTTGGACATGAGTGTATATATATATATATATATATATATATATATATATATATATATATATATATATATATATATATATATATATATATATATATATATAAATATGTATAAAAGAATAAAAGTTAAAAAATTCCTGAAATCACACGAATAAGGCGCTATGCTGCACTACAATGTGGATTTTAATATCATACCATAAAAGTATAAAAATGAAAGAAAGCAATATATCAAAGAATGGCTGGGGAGGGGTTGTGACCCCCACTCCCCGGTTAAGCCAGCTTTGCGTCTAGACAACACTCCCGGAAGCCGATATATTGCACAAATATGAATACCGAATATGAATTAAATTTATTTTAAATTTAAATTTAAAATAAATTTCATTGTTCCTTGGTATTCATGCTTACATAAGAATGTATACAGAAACATAATTTTGAACCATCTTTTGCGAAGCAAAAGAATCAACTGTAATGTTAATGATCGTTACAATAGCGATATTAGCTTCCTCCATGGTGCTATTGCACAGGGTTTTCCGAAGCGTTTCCTGTGTAACATTATATGCAAATTTTATGGTATAACCGTAACTGATAGCTATCACATATATTTGGATGCCGAACCTCCCGTGTGTTGATTACGTTAGGGAGTCTGACCCATCTTTACACAGGTTATGAATGAGTACACTCTTATATACAATAGATAATAACAAGCAGATGGATTGATGCTGGATTCGTCATGGTGAATAGTACATCTGGGTTATGGTACCGTATCTGCTTTGGTAATTAAAATCTATGTTTGTTTCTTATTGCCTTCAGTTTTGTGAGAGTTAAACTAATAGTACAGATTTAAAATACGAGTCTTCTGGGTACTCCACACTTTCATGTTTTGAAACCTCCCTTTTAAAATCCTTTTTTAAATTCCTTTTTAGGGGATTTTTTGATACTTCGGTATTCATATTTGTGCAATATATCGGCTTCCGGGAGTGTTGTCTAGACGCAAAGCTGGCTTAACCGGGGAGTGGGGGTCACAACCCTCCCCAGCCATTCTCTGATATATTGTTTTCTTTCATTTTTATACTTTTATGGTATGATATATATATATATATATATATATATATATATATATATACAGAGTGTCCAGTGCTATCGTTGCCCAATGGCTATTTCCTCAACCGTTAGTCACAGAGATACACATCCAATTGCAACAAATATTTTAAATTTTCAAATCTATCATCTTAGAAAGAGTCTAAATCAATAAATGCATTTCTGAAGTAAATACGAAATACAAATTTTTATACAGTTCTCCGGTTCGACCAATTATATTTAGTAAAATCATCCTCATACAATTTTATGCAAAATAAAAAAAAATCATCCTTTTACGATCAAAATTGACCGACCTATAGATGTGTAAAGTTGGAGCACATTTTTGCTGAGAAATTATATATGCTGTCCCTGATTGGTTGGTTACTTGAATCGGGGCATTTTTATGCGTGGAAAAGCGACTTAAGTCATAAAGTTTTATGCTTCATAACTCAGTGAATTTTGGTCGTAAAAGGAAGATATTTTTTTATTTTGCATGAAATTGTATGAGGATGATTTCCCTAAATATATTTGGTAGGACCGGGGGATCGTACAAATTTTATATTTCGTATTTCTTTCAGAAATTCATTTATTGATTTAAACGGTTTCTAATTTAATGGATTTTAAAATTTAAAACATTTTTGCCATTGGAAGTTTATCTCTGTGACTAACGGTTGAGGAAATAACCATTGGGCACAGATATTGCACTGGACACCCTGTATATATGTACATATATATATATATATATATATATATATATATATATATATATATATATTCCAAAATTTGCATTCCATTCTGCAATCATACCAAATTTCTTCTTCAGTCTCTATCACCCTGTGTATATGTATATATATATATATATATATATATATATATATATATATATATATATATATATATATATATATATATATATATATATATATATATATATATATATATATATATTCCAAAATTTGCATTCCATTCTGCAATCATACCAAATTTCTTCTTCAGTCTCTATCTTTCACTCTTGATATATTTGCATACCAACAAGTCTCTCATTCCATTCCTATTGACTCTTTAAATCTATGGAAGTATTAGTATCTTAAATCTTATTAAAAATGTAATTTATAACATTAAATATACGAAGCCTTGTTATCCTGATAAAGCACCTCTTTCTGCTATTAGAGACCTACAAAAACATTTTGTCTTAACTTATGTAGATAAAGCATCTAATAATTATGCATTATTTGTAAAAAATATTATGTTTCTCTGTTACAGAAATATTTAAGAAATAATCATATTTTTATACCCATTAATAAACAGTTTATCAAAATCAAAACTACAATTTTAAAATTATATTCACCATTAAATATTAATTGTAAATTTTATGAATTTCCCTATGTCACTTTAATTCCAAGCTTCCATAAATCACCTCTCACTTTTAAAACTGTCACTTGTGGACATTACACCTTTTCCACTACTGTTAGTAAGTACTTGCTAAATTTTTTTGATGTATTTAATGAATCTCTTAAATGTCAGGATTCATTATATTTCATTTTGAACAATAGTTTTGATTTAGTTAATCACATTAGCAAGCTTCAAGTATTCTTGGTATCCATACCTTTGATTTTAAAGACGTTTTTAATAATATGGATATTAAAGATTTATAATCCTATGTATAAATATTATCTCTCTTCCAATCATATATCACTTAAGATTAATAACTTTCCTATGCTACTGCACTTCGTATTATACAACAATTATATTTTCCGAGGCGATAACGTATATTTACAAACATCTGGTATACCTCAAGGGGGCTGCAGTAGCAGTATTCTGGCTAACTTATATCTTTATTATTATGGATCTCATTTTTCCTCTAATTCATATTGTGAGACCAGGATTCACGTAGACAGGTTTATATGCTGATTGATGATATCTAGTAGGCCAGACAATGGAACCGAACTGGATGACGCCAATACATTGCAGCCCTGGCCCGAGAGGCCGGATAGGCACCTCACTAATTAAAATTTAAATATGACATTATAATTATATAAATTCTTTTAAATTAATGTCTGGATTGAGTTTAAAAAATGAAGATTTTCAGAGAATACGTTTGGAACAAAAATACAATAACATGAGTTACAATAAGCAGCACGTGTATAGGCAAATATTGTCATACATTAATAGGATAAGGTATTCAAAATTAAAGGATATTATTAAACAATAATGGAAGAATAGAGAATGCTTTGAGGTAGGTTAATTCAACATTTATAGACATGTTGAACGTTAGAAAAGTGTTTTACAATGCGCCTAAATTCGAAAGCTTTGTTGATAACAGTCCGGTGACAAGTCTTCAGTCCACCAGCAAATACTGCAGGATCATTATCTTTGAAATAAAGTTGAAGTTCTTCTTTTTCGTCTCGCGTTATTCTTCGATTAGTATAAAATGAGTTAAAAAATCGATTAAGAGGTCAATCATCATGCACAGTCCCTACGGCGTTAAAAAGGGGGGTGTACTAGTCTTGTAATTAATATATCACAATCACCTGTCACCGCGATAGGCAGGTTCGGAGAGGAGTTGTTTTTATTTTGTAGACGTTTCGGTTTTAAAGGGGTGCGTTTTAAAAGGACACTGTCAGAGTATGTTGTCAATGCGGAACAAATGTTGGAGATTAAAGATGAGATGTCTTGTGTTTAAAATAGTTAATAGTTATGTACAGTGGTGATGTTAAATTCTAAGCAATGTAATGCATTTTATTAAAATATCAATGATGAAAATATTTCAAATCAATGGATACTGAATTATATATAAAAATAACATGGAAACAATAATGTTGTGTAATTTGTGGTAATGTTGGTAATTATGTAAAGGTATCAGTAAATGTATATAATTGCGTAAATATTAGAAGAGTGAATGTGCATATACATAAAAGTTCGTAAATTAGTCAACATTTAAATTTTGTTTGATTTGAAAGCTCGACCTGATATAATGTTGATGAGTACATATAACTGATATATATGGTGTAATATGATGTAAAACTTTTGTGCTTACAACAAGTGTTTGTTTTAGACGTACATCAGTTATCGATGAGATATTTTCATCAAGGAAAAATGACAATTATAGAATTGTTAAAGACAAGAACTTTATTGGCGTTTCTTTTTGTTTTATTTGTGTGAGGAGGGGATGTGTGAGACCAAGATTCACGTAGACAGGTTTATATGTGGATTTATGATATCTAGCAGGGCAGACAATGGAACCAGACTGGAAGACGTCAATGTATTGCAGCCCTGATCCGAGGGTCAGCAATGCCATAAATAAGAGGAATTCATGTACAAATTTAGTCGAAACAGAACAGTTACTGGAGGCTAAAGGAAAAACCATGGGATTGGATGAAATGTTAACAAATAAGGAAGTGTCGTCCTGAGGTCAAGCAATGGTCGCCGAAGAGGTGTTGTTGTTGACACCCAGACCGTCCGACCTACCAGAAAGGTGTAAGGTAACTGTTTGGACGGTCGGGAAGTGCCACCCAATTTAGACCGGAACCCAGTGGGGGAGGCATCCACAGGGACCGTACCCTCTTTCCCCTACCACCAACCTCTCGGAAGGACTTTCGGACCCACATATTTAACGTGATCGTACTCCGCATGAACACGGCGGCAGTTTTGGCAGTGGCTGGAATCGAACCCGGGCCTACTGAGTGCAACTCCAGCGCGCTAACTAATGGGCTATCGCGCCCCCGCCGAAGAGGTGTGAAAAACCCAGGCCGTCCGACTCATCCAAAGGACTTGAGCAACTATTTGGACGGTCGGGAGGCGCCGAAGAGGTGTATCAGACCTCAGGCAAAAGAGGTGGCAACTTGTAGAAGGCTCTACATAGCTACTATAAATTCAGAGATGTAAGAAGAGAGATCAGTTAGAGTCGATATAAACATGCATAAAGTTCTACAGAGAGATCAGTAATAGATAAGAATATAGTTGAAGAGTACGGACGCAGATATACATAAAAGTGTCGGCACATGATCAGAAAAATATGCATCAAGTTACTCATACAGTGCAGGGATGATGCGGTAGTTCAACAGCCAATGATCCTCAAACGTCTAAAGCAACAAGAAGATATGTGCTCAATAACATATATAAAAAGGTCAGAGTCAGTTTAGAAATTTATGTATACCTGATCTTACATGACCAGTCTCCTTAAATATATAAATATAATTGATGTAATCTAAGTATGATTACAATGTGCTTACTAAATACAAGGTGATTAAAAAAATGTGCCGATATATGAGTCCTTAGCGATCACACCTTTTCGAGGAAATGGAAAGAAATTTTGGATGCAGGTACTTTAAGATATGCAGTGAAGACAAACAACAGTCCTGTTCTCACAGTTAGAATTACAGTGAGACAATTTCGGAATTTTCAATTAGAAACACCTACTTTTTATTGTAATGTGATCTTCACAGTGAAAAACCATAAATGCGGTTGAAACGGTACCTGTGAAAACAACTAAGTGAAAAAACAACTAAGTGTACAAAGTGAAAACAACTGCGGAGTTCACCAGAACACGAATGTCTGTCTATTCCATTCACTTCAAATTCCACACTGAGTTTTCGGCTCAGAGCCCAGCCTACTGAATCCTCATCTAAAGGAGAACAGATCAAGGAATGAAGATTTCCAGGTTCAGCGTAAGACACCATCATGGCTAACGTCATCGACGTAGGAGAAATAAAATTCATTGTGATTTGAATGCCGCTTGCTTTCTTGAGCTTTGACTTGACCAACATGTTTCTTACAGTGAAACAACGAGGTGAAATGGTAAATCGCTATTACCTGAATGGTCAAAAAGCCGCAGAGGCATTGCGAGTCTACCGCACAAATCATCGGCTACGACGAGGCCGGAGTTCTGTACAAGCTGTACGGGATTTGATAAGCAAATTTGAAGAAACTGGTTGCACATGCGATCGATCTCGGTATGGACGACCTTCCGTTCCTGCCCAGGTTGTTGCAAAGTGCTTGAAACGATAAGAGAAGGTCGTATTGCAAGTACACGCTGTGTTTTTCGCGTGATGGATTTGGCGAATTCTACGATCCGTAGCATTCTGCGCTCTGTTTTTCACATGTTTTCGTATTGGTTTCAGAGTGTCCAGATGTTGCAAGCGGGTGATAGCCAACTACGCTTAGATTTTGCAAATGGATTCCTCATCCGGTATGACGATGATAACAGATGTCGCATACGCATACTGTGGACGGACGAGGCATATTTCTCTTTGACTAGTAACGTGAATTCGAAAAACTGCGTGCACT